>CM076580.1:1217867274-1218467274 GCA_034641835.2 Pinus albicaulis
CATGATAAGAAGGTAATTTATGTGTTGTGTGTTAAATGAGGACTCTATTGCTAATGATGATCAATTATTTTAGGAGTAATATAAAAATTCTATGGTCTATGCATACTTCTACATTATTGTAGTACCTTGACATTCACTAATGACATCATCGCCTATAGCTTTCTTGTGTAATCTAATATTTGGAGCCATGTCTCTTTTCTACTTAGAATATATGGTAAGTTAAAATTTGCTGGTTTCTTTGGAATCTTATGGGAATGGAATAGTCTTGATGATTTTTTTTTCTCAAGACTTGACAATTGTCTCAAAAATTTGGTTTTTGGTAGAAGCATTGATTCTTCAAGAAATTCTAGAGAATTTCCCTAAAATTTCCTTTTCTAAAAGTTTGATCAGTGATATAAATTTTGTCTAGGGCCAAATGGCTTTGGTATGGAAATTTTATATGGGGCTATATGGTTCTCTTATCTACCTTGTATCAGATAAAAATATTATTTCATATCCTAATTTTTTTGTATCTAGATAGTAGAGCATGTGTATTTTCAAGTTCATTCATTGATGCATCCAAGGTCTAGGAAATATAGATGTGGGTGATATGCACACATGCTATGGTCCCTAGATAAGGATGGCAGTATATTTATATTAAGTTCACATAATAACTAGGAAATCTGGAAGTACGAGTGTCTAGGGTGTTTAAACAATGGATAATTGAGTGTCAACGCCAATTGGTATAAAACCAAATATAACGTAAAACTATCACATAACACGATGATGACGAGCTATATGGAGCTCATGCCCTATGGTTATGTGTAAATTCCACATCAAGCTCTGATAACAATTTCCACTCACTTTCAATTTAAGTTTTTCATAAGTAATTTCGTGAGCAGTGACAACCTCGGGTGGTATGACCAAGATGTGGAGGTGAGCCAATTTGTAATGACTTTTTTGAATGACGAGGCCACCTTGGCACCACATGATTTTATCACTGCCAACAAATCACGAGTAGAATTTCATCATGTTATATGAACATGGTGGTGAAGAAGTGTTTTTCAGTCAGAGTTCCATCATGAAACCAATACCACCACTCTTCGTCCCCTGCTCTCATCTCTTTCGTTCATGATAAGGTGGTAATGTGCTTGGTGACATGATGTGAAAAATGTTCTGTCACATAACCCAAACACTACCTAATACCCACCACTTCTTTTTGGATATTTAACAACAATGGAGAATGGGAAATAGAGTGCCATACTAGTCAAGCATGATGTGGATTTGTGGAGCCCACTAAAATTAGAAAATGGCTAAAATGTGTATAACATCAAAATTCTTGGAAACAAAAGGGGGAGAACCCTATGGCCCTACATCCAAGATGTTGTGGTAGTGTGTAAGAACCCCTGGTTAATTTCCTCTGTAAATAAAAATAAGATGAAGGTCATGGGACACGTATTCCAAGTTGAATGTTGGGAAAAACATAATGATGGGGACCACTTGTGATTAATAAATGCTATGGAAATTAGAGAAGCCATTCATGAAGGAAGAGTGGCATTAATTGGAATTTTGTTTATGAAATAATGGAAATTAGGATAAAAGGGAGATGAAAGGTCACAAATTTGCATTAGGAAGAAATTGAAGAAAAATGAAGAAAATATGGGTCTCAATGATAAAAACGCTATTGAGGATTAGTTCACATATTTTGTCAGTTAAACCTTTTTTCAGTTAAGTTTTGGATTTCTTTCTCTTTATTATCTCATTTTTTGATACTCTTGCACAATCAGAGTTTTCTTGGAGAACTCTTAGAGGATTTGGATTTACATTGGATTTGGAGAAAGAAGGAAAAGAAAAGTAGGACAGTGCAAGGGAATAGGTAGATAAAAAACTACAACTGGATTTGTTTGTAGGTAACATGCTTCATGTATGCTTTCCTTAATGCATGGTAGATGCATTTGGTTTTTTGGTTATGCTTTTTCATTGGCATGGAGGATTTCCTGGATTGATAGTGGTTTTAGCCTTCCTTTTCCATTTCCTAAATATCCATCATATTGTGCATTTTTCCATTGACTTTTTTATGGTTGGTGCTCATAATTCCTTATGGATGTGGGTTGGAGAAAATTTTCTGGAAGCCCTAGAATATCTTGGGTTGAGTACTAGCCTTGGTGTAATATTTCCAAATGGGAAAAGCAGGAATATAGTGCAAAATATTGGAACAATAATGCAAATCATCATATAAAAGAAAGAGACCAATATGGATACCTTTCATATGTTATAAAAACAACAAAATATGCATAAATAATGGGCCATAAGATAGGAAATAAGGAAGAATAAGCCTCCAATGGAAAAAATCCATTCAAAATGATGTGTTGCTACTATATAGAAAACTGGAGGACTCTTACAATGCTGTTTTAAAATATATTCTATAGAAAATTATCATACATTATATTTAGGGCTGATATGTGCCTAAAAATTTGGATCTACTACATATTTGACCACTATACAACCTCCTTTGAAGAACCCATTAAGGGTTTTCAGAAAAACACCATGTACAAGATGGGGATCTAGGCCCTAGGGCTAAAGATCCACTGAAAAATATAGATCTAGAAAATGTGGCTGATTTGATATGATCAATAGAATAGCCTAATATAATAGACCTTATAAATTAGAGGAAGATCCCTTTCAATAGAAAACCAACTCTCCAAATGCTGTGCCAATCCACCCTGCAACTCCTCCTACATAAATAATGCAGATCTGGAAGTAAAATGCGTTGTAGGGATAAATAAAATGTTGGCTTGGTGCCAAGATCTGAAAATAAGCTCAAGGGCCTCCTTCACTATCCTCCCAATGGAAAGGAAGCCTCCTCCACTGAAAATGAGCAATGAAATGACCCAAATATTGTCTCCACTGCTGCAACATGCAAAAAAACCAAACCCTCAATAGGATCTGTGTTGTAAATGAAAGATGAAGCTTGGCCTTAAGCCTGATAGTGGAAAATGTAGTACAAGACTCCAACTTCTCAATGTAATATGTGGGATTCCCGATCAAGAACACCCTATGCTAAAAAACACTCTATCTCATCTAAACAACAAGAGAAAGATATATGTCTAAATAGACCATATATCCAGAAACATCAATATACAAAAACATACCAATATGGTTGCCATCCTCCTCCTTAAATAAGATATGAGCTTGAAAAACCTAAGCCCAATCCAATAATAGCACTACTTCCACACAAAGAATCTCCATATAAAATTGCGTTGTCTTTCATTAATAATCACTCCTCCATGACAACGTTGTTGATTTGGTCAAGGTTGACCCAGTCTAGATGTTTGAACCCCCTTTCACACCTTAGGGTGCTCAATTAAGCTGCCAAGATCTATTTCTTTCACATTGGCATTTATTTATTCATTATTAAGGTGAAATTTTGACCTCCATTTTCCTCTTATTCATTAATCAAATCATAAAAACAAAATTTAATATTCCAACTAGCTCATGGAATATGTATGATTGAAAAAGAACTCTTCATAAGCCCTTTCTAGAGACTTCTCCTTAAGATTGGAGGCTCTTGATAAGAAGACCCTACCATGAGAGTAGATGACTCATTCTTGGACTGAATAGCCCTCTTCATGTAGCTGGTCATCAAGTATCATGCATGTGAAAAGATCCTCGGAATAATCCACCAACAGTTGGGATTTCCAATATGGATTAATCTTCTATAGTGACAGTGCTGATGATCTATCAAAAATAATATATATCATATGGTTTCTCTCCTCCTTAAAATCTCCCATGCCAAAGGTATATGTTGGAAGTTAATTCCTCCCATGCTTCTCCTCCCACAACGGAGAATCTGAAATGAGAGTGGGCAATGATGATGTTGGGAGAATGTCTCCCTCCTCCTTGAGTCTACCCAAGACTCTCAGCACTGTATCATGGTCTTCTAATGCTCCCATCCCTCCTAGATCTATGCTTGGAGCATCATGTTGTGAGATATTTCTCACCAAATTTGAATCAGGAGGCCTTCTAGGTGGTTTGCCACTAAATAATAATGTCCCACGCAACAATCTCATAAGCATAATAGATGGGACTATTAGATCCTTGCTTAGACTTTGCAAATCCATCTTTGTTTTCTGTGTGGAAGTGGTATGTTAGGGATATGTGTGCATTCCTTTAATCATTTTAGCTTTTCCACTCTTTCTGTCCACCCATTCCATCTGCAAAGTCTCCCAATCTGTGGTGACTTTCCCCAAAGTAGTCAACCATTGCACACCCAATATCACATTGGTGTCATGTATGTCAACCACAAAGAAGTGATCAGTCAATGTATATGTTCCCATGGTGATTGGTAAGGATGGAAAATAATGCATGCATTTCATATTTCTATCTACTGGGACCAAAACAGAAAATCCCTCAAAAGCATCAGTGGGTATTGCCCTCCTTTGCACTAGTTGGGCATCAATAAAATTTTGGGTAGCCCCATTATCAACCAAAATAGAAACCATCTGATTAAATATGGAACCTTTAAATATTAAGGAAAAGTACTTAAGTAATCCTCTCAATGATGCAAGAGACCCTCCAGTGCGAGCAAATGATCCATTCCCATATCCTGATGGTGTTGGTTCATCTCCTGCAATGTCAGCACTGTGACCTCTTCTTGGTTTATCTTTTTCTTCCTCCTCATCATCTGAGAAGACCTATATGTAGTGTGCCTTTCCTGCTGCACATCTATGTTTGGGTGCCCAATATTCTTGACATGTGAAGCAAAGATTCCTCCTCCTCAAATCTCTTCAGACATCATCATCAAGAGGTTTTTTATTTTGGCTCTCCTTTGAAAGAGGAATCTTCTCTTCCTTTCCTTTGATGGAAAAGAAGGCTTATTCTAAAATGTTGCCTTTGCTTTTGGCAAGGAAACTTAAATATCTCTAGCCCTTTCAATGGCACCTTGAAGGGTAGTGGGCTTGGTAGACTTAACCAACCCATAAATACGTTCATCTAACCCATCAATGAACATATACACCCTTCTTGTTGTAGATAAATTAGGAACCATAACAGAAAGTCTTAAAAATTTTTAAATATAAGTTTCTAGATTACCTAATTGTTTTAATTTTTCAAGCCCCATGAATGGTGCTTTTGGATCTCTTCGATCAAATATTTCCACCAGACTTCTAGTGAACTTTGAATATGCAGTCACATTGGCATGACCCAATGTATACAAGCCATGAAACCACCAATCATGTGTTTCAGCCTCAAGGTGCATCACTGCAATCTTAATGGCATCCATTTCTTCAACCTTGTTCAATTGGAAGTAGATTTCAAGTTTCTCCACCCATGATTTGGTAGTGCACTTGGTTGACCCATCAAAGTTGGGTAAAAATAATGTACCCATAGTGTGGTGTAGATCATTATTCTGAATGAATCCACCACTTCTATTATGATGCGTTGGTCTTTTATTGTCCTTCATTTTACAAATTCTTTGAAAACTAAAGTTGTCCTTGAATCTTTGAGTTTGAGACTCATACTCCATAAAATACTCTTCAAGGGATTATTTCTCTTAAAATCCTTCATTTCCCATAGCCAAGAATGTGGGAATTGTAGAGCGTTGAGAAAATTGTGGTTGCTACACTAGTTGATCATTCTATTCATGAGACATGCCAGAGCCTTCACCATGATGAAATCCTTTAGGGGATTCATTGTATCTATCCATTCTCATTTCTTTGATCTCCCTAACAATATCTTGCATGGCTCTAAGAAGGATCTTAGGGAACTCCTTCTCTTCATCTTCACCTCCAAATAAAAGGGTTTTAGCCTTGTCTTCTTTGTCATTTGTATAATCAAAATTCCGGTGTCTTCTTCTTTGATACCTCTTCTCTCTATCAGTAAGAGGCTCTCCTTCTTCAGATGACATATTGGCTTTTCAAGATGCACAAGTTGGGCCAATATTATGCTCTGATTCCATTGTAATATTCCCAAATGGGAACAGCAGGAGTATAGTGCAAACTACTAGAACAATAATGAAAATCATCATACAAAAGCAAGAGGAAAATATGGAGACCTTTCATATGTTATAAAAACAAAAGAATATGCATAGATAATGGGCCATAATATAGACAATAAGACATAATAAGCCTCCAATGGACAAAATCCCTCCAAAATGAGGTGCTTCTACTATATATAAAGTTGGAAGACTATTACAACACTGCTTTAAAAGCTATGCTACAAAAAATGATTATACATTAGATCTAGGGCTGATATGTGCATCAAAAGATAGATCTACTACAGATCTGAGCACTATACAACCTCCTTTGAAGAACCGCTTAAGGGTTTTTATCAAAACACCATGTACAAAATGGGGATCTAGGCCCTAAGACTGAAGATCTACTAAAAAATACAAATCTAGAAAGTGTTTTTGATATTATATGATCAATATAATAGCCTCCTCAAATAGATCTTCTAAATGAAAGGCAGATCCCTTTCAATATAAAACCAACTATCCAAATGGTGTGCCAATCCACCCTGCAACTCCTCTTATAGAAATAACGCAGATCTGGAAGTAAATTGTGTTGTAGGGATAAATAAAAGGTTGGCCTCATGCCAAGACCTGAAAATAAGCTCAAGGGCCTTCCTTACTATCCTCCCAATGGAAAGGAAGCCTCCTCCAGTAAAAATGAGCAATGAAATGACCCAGATCTAGTCTCCATTGCTACAACCTCCAAAACGACCAAATCATCAATAGGATTTGCATTGTGAATGAAAGATGAAGCTTGGCCTTAAGCCTGATAGTGGAAAATGTAGTACAAGGCTCCTCCTAGAGCTTCTCAATGGAAGAGGTGGGATTCCCGATCGGGAACAACTTTTGCTAAACAACACTCTATCTCAGCTAAACATCAAGAGAATGATATATGTGTAAACAGACCATATATTTAGAACTATAAATATACAAAAACATACCAATATGGATGCCATCCTCTTCCTTAAATAAGATATGATCCTGCAAACCCTAAGCCCCATCCAATAATAACACTACTTCCACACAAACCATATCCATATAAAACTACGTTGTCTTTCATTGATGACCACTCCTCCATGACAACGCTATTGATTTGGTCAAGGTTGACCTAGTGAAGATGTTCCAGCCCCCCTTCACACCTAAGGGTGCTCAATTAAGTTTCCAAGATCTATCTCTTTCACATTGGCATTGGTTTATTCATTATTAAGGACAATTTTGGACCTCCATTGTCCTCTTATTCATTAAAAAAATCAGCAAAACAAAATTTGATATTCCAATCAGCTCATGGCTAATTGGGAATATTACACTTATATCCTAAGTTGGAAAAATATGCTAGATCCCTTGGTGGTTTGATTTATTAGTCTTTCATATGGGTTGGAAAAATTCTCTAGATCGTTGGAAGGGTGTGAGTTGATTTACTAGTTCTGAGAGCCTTGGATAGCTAGGTAAAGACCGATCTCATTAACGTTAGTGATGTTTGACAGTGAGGTGGAATAACTCATTGAGGGTTGAGATAGTTTGTCATATGGAAGCCCCTATTTAGTTTCATTATTTTATTTCATGATATCCCAAATTCATTCTTGGAATAAGGCATGGGGGTTATTCGCTGAAAGAGATATTTCGTTCATCCTAATCTATGGTCAGTGGTACATGGAAGTCCCTAACTCGGTTCTTATTTTCCAATGTTAGTAAGATATATTCTTCTATTTTGATTCATATATATTTATTGGCTATGTGTTGGTGAAATTATGGCAGCGATACCATGGTTTCTATGTTGGTCATTTTCTGATTTTATGTTGTTATGTGATGTGTGTTCTCTATGGCTCTAGTCATGAATTTTTTAACTCTTGATCGTTTGGTGGACGAATTGACTAATATGTGTTATTGGATATATGTGGAGAAGGAATATGGAATATAACCTAATATTTCGGGACCGCATGCTACTAACTGGAAATTTTGGGTTGAAACTGCATGGATTTAGGCTTCTGCATGCAGTTGGAGGCTCCCAACTACTTGGAGACCTTGTTGTGGGCACAGTTGACGACCCAGGTCATAGAAAAGGGTGTCAAACTTGGTTTTTGGCCACCTAGGGTGGTTACTCAACCTTTGAGTGACTTTTAGCCCCTATAGGATGTTATGAGATGTTATTTTTGATTCAGTAACCGACCCCACTTCCTTAATGGGACCTAGGAGGTTGGGTCATGTCATAGTATATATTCTCCTCATGTCTACCCAGGAAGGCTAGTAAAATTGCATAAATGTGAGAGGGGTGGTTAGAAATTGGTATCAGAGCTCTGAGTTTCAACACTTGGACTGAATAGGCAGAATGTGTTTTTAATGGATGCATGTGAGTCATCTATGTGTCATTATTTATGCATTGTGATGGTAATTGTTGTAGTTGTTTCATCATGTAGAGTATCATGATGTTGATGTTGAGTCAATTGCTATGTTTATTTTGCTATATATGCATATGTAATGCTAAATTGTATTAATATTGCAGACAAGATAACCTCCCCTGAACTTCACTAAGATATGTCGATTATGTTTATGTTTGTTTTACTCACATGAAATGTTTTCAAGAAGTATAGGATCAAATATGAAAAGAAAAATGGTGGACTATTGTTCACGTGATTCTCCCTATATATCAGACAAGTAGCATGGTGATGAGTACTCCCCTGACATAGCAGACACATTGAGGAGTTTGAAAGATGAGATAAGAATTTGTAAGGAGGATAATGACACAATAATTAAATCATGAGACATACTTTCTAGGGTTTAGGAAAAAAAAATTAGGTTAATGTATTGATTTTTCAAAGTCTATCATATTTGTAGAGATAAATATTGCCTAGGATCAATCATGGATACGAGGAAAGGACCAATGGGGAATACGGAAATAGGTCTCAATGACGATACATGTTTGACATGGATGAGACTGTTAGAGATGGTATTTTTTTCGATACACCTCACAGGAAGGGTAATGAATGTGGGTCCTATTCTAGTTTTGGTTTCGAAAGACAACACCACCATCAATATAGGAGGAGTGAGAAGCAATACATGTTAAAGGAGTTCAAGAAAATAAAGACTCCTACATTTTTTATTTATGAAAATGTTTGTATTTGCATGTTGCTTGTGATTATACTTGAATCTGGTCATGGGGATTTTATTTCCATGAATTTATGTTATTCTATGCTAGTTTATTTCCAGAGTATTTGAAATATTTCACTTGTTCCCGCATTTTGTTTTTTATTCTAGTTCTCCCTAGGATACTTGATCTCTTTGTACTGGGAATGGTTTCTAAACTCATATAATAGTTGTTAATTTTTTTATTCTCTAAACAATAATTATAGAATTGTTAATTTGTTTACTGTTTTATTAAAGGAATTTTTTTATGCGAAGTGAGTAGTTCAATTCCCATCCCTAATCCAGATAATGTATTAGACATAATGAAGATACAATGTTTCCAATCTTACTCAAAAAATAACTATAAAACTATTAATTCAAAATGCAAATATAAAAGTACATATTCATAGTGTTGTTCATATAATAGAAAGCACGACATAATCATGTTGTAGTGCATAGAGGAGTGGAATCAATGAGTTTATGTTGTTGTGCATAGAGGAGTGGAATAAATGAGTTTCAAGAATGGAAATTTATTCCTAATTATAATCATTATAATCAAAATATACAAATTATTTTTTATTTTTTTTTGAATTATTGGAAATTAATAAATATGTTCTTATTTATAATCAGAATATAGAAAAGAAATAATTGTGTTACAGATATTATTGCCGATTAATAAACATGTTCCTAATTGATTTTCAGATATTATTGGCAATTAATAAACATGTTTCTAATTATTAAAAAAATATACAAAATGAATAATTTCCTTTCATGGATTGTTGGCGAGTAGTAATATCATTTAAGAACCGATAAATATGCCATGGGGCCCGAGCTCTTCAAATTATTCCGTGATAGATAACAGATTGTCAAAATTCACTTGCTCATGTGCATATGGACGAATTGTGATCGAAAAAGGGTTCAGGAAACTAAGTTTCCCAGGCCATATTTGTCTCCTACATGATTGCAAGGATGAGGTAGCTTAAGATTTCATTCTCTATGCATAAATTTGTGGGTACATAAGGTAGTTTAAGAATTTATTCTTTAGGTGTAAATTGGTCCGTTTACCCGGGATTTACTGTTCATCCCATTTTTAACTTCAACTTCAATTTCATCAGAGGGGTGGAGGGAAAGAATAAAATTATGGATTATAGTATTTATGGACCACCGAAAATTCGCCTAAAATTATGGATTATAGTATTTATGGACCACCCAAAATTTACCTAGTTTCACAAAATTTTAATAGCATGAGAGTTGGAAATATCAAATTTCTATTCAACCTTAAAAATTAACCTAGCCTAAATGGTTAACCTAGTTTAAACATTCAAAGTCAACACTGAAAAAAAAGAAAAACTCGTGTAATCTAATAAAGAACAGATCCTTTGAAAAATAAACATCTTCTGCCATTCCAAATCTACTTTGAACTAGAAAGAAACATATTGCAGTCGACTACCTCCTCCTCGTTGAGTATGAGTACTTTTTGTTCCTCCATAATGGCCTATTTTTCATCATTAATATTGGCCACTTTCTTATCATCCACTAATATCACATTTTTGGTCATCAACCTCTTTTACTTATTGTGGATGATGACTTTTCCCTTAGGAATTTACACAATCCTTTTTGAAATGGGTATAAGGGAGGGATGCCGGTAGTTGGATGCCCTCCTTATAACCCTCCAAACCCAACGTAGACATCCATAGTGGAAGTATGGCACATCTCCCTTGCATGTAGTTACATGTTGGGTAGTTTGACAATAAACATCAATGTGATTTGGGAAATTTAGGCTCTTTTGTTTGTTGTGAGTTCTGGAGTGTTATCAAACCATAGTGTTAGTATAACAGTTGAGTGTTAGGTCACCCCAGTACTTATGCAGCATGTTGTAATGTTGATGGAAACCATTACCATTCCTGGCTTGGTGGGTTATGGGGTGTGATGGTGCCTCATTTGTCATGCTGTTCATTTTTTTTTTATCTTGTGTTGTGTTTTTTCTACTGAGATGGCTGTTCCTCCTCGTTGCAGATCGATAACTGCGGTATCCACCTACGTTCGATCATGTAGGGGATTTTCCTCAACTTAGTGTTGGATATGGTTGTTTTATGGTTCAAATGGTTTATTTACAGGTAATTTGTCATTTTTCAACAATGCTTGGAGGAATTTTTTGTTTTTTGTTGTTTCTTCAAAATTTTGACCTCACGACATCTTTGTGGCCACCTTGTCTTTCTTCCACGTCACTATCTGCAAGTTGTAGTTAAGGGTATTCAAAATCCTATGCTTCCTGTGCATGTGGTGTACGAGCATGGAAGAATCACAACAAATTTTTCTATGGTATGATTTGAATCCTCACATATTCTTTCGCCTCTGTTTTTAAACACATTCAATTAAATGAATTTTACTTGCCTTTGTTTTTTTTCTACTTCTACCTTGGTATTTATACATTGATTCAGGAATTATAGATGGATTCTTTTTGCATGTGGGTTTTGCTGAATTACGGTTTTGTGGCATCTAGGTTTTGAATTTCTATTGGTAGTTCAAGGCCATGCTGCATATGGGTAAAAAAAATTATGCGTGGTTTAGAGTTTTGCTCCATGTGGGTTTCAAAATTATATTGGTGTTTTAGGGTTCTTGTAGCATGTGGGTTTCAAATTTCTATTGCTGGTTTAGGGTTTTGTTGCATGTAGTTTCGAAATTCTATTGATGGTTTAAAGTTCATGTTGCATGTTGATTTCAAATTTCTATTGGTTTTTTATGGTTTTGTTTCATGTGGCTTTCGAAATTCTAATGATTGTTTAGGGTTTTTACTGCATGTGGGTTTTTTTGCACGTGGTTTCGAATTTGTGTTGGTGGTTTAGGGTTTTTCTACATGTGGGTTTCAAATTTCAAATGGTTGTTTAAGGTTTTTGCTGCATGTGGGTTTCAAATTTGTGTTGTTGGTTTATGGGTTTGTGACATGTGAGTTTCGAGTTTCTATTATTTTCTTAGAGTTTTTGTTTCATTAGGGTTTTGTTACATCTGGGCTTCAAATTTCTATTGGTGGTTTAGGGTTCTTGTTTTATGTGGGTTTTGCTGGTTTAGGGCTTTTCAAATGGTGGTTATACTTTCTATATTTTTCTATGATAAATGGTGGTTATTTTCCTGTGACCTAGTTTGGTAAATATAATAAATTTAGTGTGTGCTATTATTTTAATCAAATTGCTACAATATATTTGTTGTTGTTGTTGGTTTCTTGTTATGTAATTAATTGTTGCTAATGTTAAAACTTATTATTGATCCCTAGGAGTCAAAATACTAAAGAATATCATTAGAGACCTACCATATAAGATCATAGTATGCTGATTATGGTTGTTGCATTGTTTTCCAATGGAAACCTCCTTCTTGTGTTTAGGTAGGAAGTTAATTTTGTTTATATTGGAATATTTACTGTAGCACTGTAAGGTTCAATGCAGTTTCATAACATTTTGATGTCTTAATTGTGCCTATATATATGAATCATTTTCACACATTTGTGTGAAGAATTTATAAAGTGTTGTAGTCCATATCTATGAAAATTTAATTGAAATAGAAAGTTGTTGGGTATTCATAGTGAAGGAACGTGTGTTATGTGAGGTTTTGATGATGGATATTGTGATTAGAAGAAGTTTTTAAGCACTAGTTTTCATTTTAATTGTTTATTTTATCATAATCTTCAAACTATTTAGGAACTTGATATGGAGGCCTTATGCATTCCTTGTTATGGAATTAATCATTGCCAATGTTAAAATGTCCCTTTCATCCTTGGGAATTAGAACACTGAAGAATCTTATTAGAGGGCTACTGTACATTTTCTTAGTATGATAATTATAGTTTTTAGTTTGCTATCAAATGGAAACAACCTTATTATATTTAGATAGGAAATTAGTTGTGTTTAGATTGGAAAATTAATTGTGGCACTATAAGGTTGAGTGCGGTTTCATAAAATTTTCAGGTCTTAATTGAAGCTATATATATGAAGTGTTTTCGTACATTCCTGTGAAAATTTTATGAAGTGTCTTAATCCATTTCTGTGAATATTTCATTGAAACAAAAAAATATTGGGTTGTAACATTGAAGCAACCCTATAATAGTATTTTGTTATGTGAGGTTTTGAAGATGGATGATGTGATTAGAAGCATTTTTGAAGCACTGGTTATCATTTTAATTGTTTTTATTGGGAGGATATTTGTCAAACCCTTCAGGGACTTGATATGGAGGTCTTGTGCATTTCATAATGACGTAATGGTTGAAATCAATGTGTGATTACATCTGGTAATTGTTTCTGGTCGAGAGAGACATTTTTATATTCGTATGGAATCCATCCAAGGTCTTACATTTGAGAACTTGAGCTAATCAAGTATTTTTTATCAAATAAATTTGGTTACTATAGAAAGGAGACACCTAGGGCTTTTTTGTTGGATTTTTTAGGGTGGGGATTATTTTTTGTAGATCGATTGGGATGGGTGAAGCACAAGAGAATCATAAGCCCTGTCTTCAATGTTGATAAATATAAGGTTTCAATTCTTGGAATGTCTTATAATTACTCTATAATAAGACTTGATAATAGATGAAGAACTATAACAGTTTCTTGACTAATTATTTGAAAGTATTGGTGCTTCATAAACTATTTTCACCTTAAAATGTATCTAGGATTATTGAATTTAGGTATGCTACATACCAACAAAAGAACTCTATCGTAAAGTGACCCACAATTGTATAAATCTTGTTGTGAACTATTACATTAAATTTTATGTTCAATCATGTGTGAAATATTATAT
This sequence comes from Pinus albicaulis, assembly GCA_034641835.2. Lineage (NCBI taxonomy): Eukaryota > Viridiplantae > Streptophyta > Pinopsida > Pinales > Pinaceae > Pinus > Pinus albicaulis. The sequence continues at coordinate 1,217,881,165 of CM076580.1, forward strand.
TAACCATGAAACATATTGCATCCTTAAAAAATCCACATTGTGGTGTCATTAAAAAAATTAACGCATGCCGTCCCTATGTTTGATGGCCTCCATCTCCTGCATTTCCCAAACTTGTTGAGTTGTCTTCCTGAGCCAAGTATTTTGGCTTACCCATGATTGGTTTATTAGCACATGCTTCAATTTTGACATATGCTTGAGTCAAAATTTTCTCCTTGTAGCCATTAAGGGATTGAGTATCCCAAGTGTTCACTTCTGCTACTAACCCCCAACATTGAGTGGAGGTGTCTTATAATCATAGATATTATTTAAACCTGCAGATGGGTATGGGAGGTGGGAATAACCCCTGGATGATAGCAAGAGTTGTGGACATTAATAAGGTGTTGGTATGATAGTGTATTCTTTGAAATGTGGTTCAGATTGTTTGACATCATCCTGTTTGCCTCAAATTGGCTTGGACAATAGTCTTCCCTCTTTGTCACCGCTCCTCCTTTTTCCAGCACTTGTTGAAACTTTGTTGCCTCCCTCTCTTGCCTTGAAATTTATTTTTTATGTTCCTTATTTTCCCTTACTTTCTGTATTTCCAAACTTTCCTTTTCCTGAGTTTCTAGTGCTTCAACCCTTGCAGTACTATTTTCCTTAGCCAAATTCTTCTTTCTTTGCTAATTCATATTTTTTCATTCATATCGAAGAAATAACATCATATATTATTTATAGTTGAGCAACTGTGAACTCCTCCCTAAATGGAGATAATTTGTTGTTGAGTTCCTTAATGAGGCCGTCACTCTATCTACCAGTAGATTTAGGAACATACCAAGTCTTCATTTCTTCATTATCACATGCTCCTCAAGGCCTGACACTTGCCTTTCAACCTTTGCGACAACTGATTGTCCCCCATTTTTTAATTCTTCTAGTATTTCATGTTGAAATGACTCTTCTTCCAATGATCCATTTTCCACAAAATAATGAACAAGTTTGGTTCTCAATTCTACTAGTTTTGAAGGAATGTCCATGCTTTCCTCATTGGTGGATGACACATTATGTGTGTTGATATTCATCATGGCCTCTGGAAACCATGATGGTGGGGTTACCTGGGTAGGCATGCTCATTTTCTCATTATTTAATATTTTTTCATTATCATTTGAAAAAAAAAAATCATTGTCATTTCCATGATGAATTTCCTCATATGGAATATGACATGTAAAATTGGCAGGTGGTTTAGTAGGTGTGACAACCTCTATTTTATTGACAATTTTTTCATGACTGAACTATGTCTCACACAGTTTCTCACAATCACCACCATATAGGTTCCCTTTATAAAGGAAAATCATATCTTCAACAATAAAAACATCTTCCTACCCATCCACATCTTCTTCGGCATGAAAATGGTCTTGCAAGTCCCATGCTTCTTAACCTTCCACATAAAATATATGGCTACAAATAGTATCATGCATACGAGCATCAAAATTTAGTGGCCATATACCAGTGCTCCTAAATACAACATTGATATTAACAGGTGTGGGAGAAATTGTAAATGTTTTACTTGCAAGATTAGCTAGCTCAAACCTTTTTACCTCCACCCCTGGATTATTTTCCATCCATGAAGCTCAATCAGACCTAAAATATTTCTTCAAAATCCCAAACACACTAACATCAACATATTAAAATATATGAGTGATATGAGCTGGTAATTTTAATACATCAATGCCCAAATTGTTGGCCTCCTCAGTCGTTTTCACAACCATATGGCATCCATGGCGATTTAAAATTCATAGGTGTATGTTTTCAGGAAAAACACCACCTCGTATAGATGCAAAAAAGTGAAAAATCCAATTCAAGAATAGTTCCTTTGTCATCCATGGATGGGAGATGTGCAACCATTCATGCACCTGGTTCACAATTTTGTATATAATTTCTAGCTGAGTTTTACCTTTGAATACATGAAAACCTAGGATTAAAGAGCCCATTGCATTGACAAAAAAAAGAATAGAGATCCACTCCCTACTCTTAGGAAAACAATTAGGCACATTTATTGTCCCTCTCTTAGAAATTACCCCCATACCACAATTCTTTTCTCCCTGTAACTGTGTTTCTTCACAGTTCCATATATGGTTTAAGGCAATGAGTGTTGATCATATGCAACATAAAGAGTGTCATAGAACTTGGACACAATTTTAGGGCATAGATTTAAAGCCTTGTCTCTGTCAAGGTCCTCTATTGTGCATAACATAAGGTCTAGATTCATTTTCATAAAACCACTTCACTATGATTTACCAAGAAACCCATCATTTAAGGGATTTGGCCTCCCCTGACCGATTTTAGATAATGTGGATTTAAGTTGTATAAGCTCCGACCCATGTCCCAATTGGGCCATCCCCTTACACCACCTAACCACCTCAACCTCATCCTCTTCAGTCATAACTATAATAGGCCCTCTTTGTTTTGCATGAGTCAACACATTTATCGAATATTGCTTGTTTGGGGCAATAATCACATGTTTTTGTTTGTAGAGGAATGAATTGAATATCCCCTAAACTCTATTTCATCAATTGGAGCTACCATCCCTTCCTTTGTCTAGCCTCTTATCGCACTCACCTTCTTTATTGAAATTTCACCTTGAACTGTATTTGATGATCGATCTGTGGTTGTTGGTAAGACAACATGAATTGTCACCATACGGTCATTCTCAATGACATTGTTGGGAGCATTGGATGAATTCAAACCATCCCCTATGTCCCAAATTGGTGAATTGAATTGTTGTTGTCCCAACCACTCCCCCCCACTCGCTCCCTCCCCCGCAGTACTTCACCTCCTCCTATTCCTTGTATGAGTTGCAATAGGAACCCTTGGTATGGATGCAACAACCTCTAGATTTACAATCAAATTTTGATTTAAAAAAATGGTCATTTTGGTCACTCTTCTTTTTCTATCAGTGCATATTGTCTACAATGGTAACTGGTGAATAGTCTATGGAATTGGGCATGTAGTTACATAGTTAATTTTCAATACCCTATCATAATAAAAATAATAACAATGTGTAATTGGGAATGTAGTTATTTATATAATAATAATATATCAATCTCATTTTATGTTAAGTTTGGCATGGTTCTGGATTCTTTACATGCAATAGATGGATCAATTTTCTCCTAAAATACCTAATGGAGTCAAAGGTTTACATGTTTCTATTTATGTTTCGAAGAGGGTTCTAATGTTAAATAAGATATTGTAACCTAATAATATCTTGTTACTTGAGGGACCAAATCATGTTAGGCTACTGGTCTATAAAATATTAGTTTTCTAGAATGTAGTATGCTACAAATGATTCTATTTGGAAGAGAAATTTTATAAAGATATGATGATATGATAGACTTGTAGAATATAGTAAGTAGCTATATGGTATCAATTTAGAATAATAATTTTAAACAAAAATATATGACTCATTATTTTTCTTTATTTGATGTCATTAAAAAATTATATTGATATTTTTTTTTAATGGTAAAGGTTTTAAATAGACTAACAACAAATAAGAGAATCATAATGCATACATAAGCATCCAAACATTTTACCTAGCATTCCACTTCTGTTACATGATTTTTAACACTCCAATATTCCTAACAGAATGATGAAGCAAAGGGACATAAAGCGAGGTGGTGGTACCTAGGTTTTTGAATGCCATGGTTGTTTTATTTTCTTTTTGGCTTCCTCTTTGGGTGTTTTGTTTTTCTTTCCCATAGATATCTATCATTTAATTTTTTATTTTGTTGTAATCCTTTTAATACATAATGAAAATATGGTATTAAAAAACTTATTAACTTACAATTAAGTTATCCTATATGGAATAACAAGGTATCCTATATTTTATCTTTATTAACGACAAAAAAATTACAAAAAAATTGAAAAACAAAAATAAAAAATAACAACAACAAAAGTAAATAAAATTAACAACAACAAAATAAACCCAATAACACTATCCAACAAAATTAAACGTCATAACATTGTGCCCACACTTTGATTGTATGTCTCCAACAATCAATGAGTAGCTTGAATGTAAGTTTATGCAAACACACTCATTGTATGTCTCCAACAACTAATGAGTAGAATGAATGTTTCAAATGCAATTTAGTAAGGGTAGAGGTTGTTTTATAGTTTTTAGATGCATAATTTGGTTAGTAGGGAAGGTTTTCATGTATTACCATCTACCAAATCCAAATTTGTTTTTTGGATTGATTTTTACATGATCCAATGGCTGATAAAATTTCATGGTTGATCCTTGTGCTTTCTTGTGTTTAATTCCTAAATTGAAAGGATTGGTGTCATTTATTGCTTTTTCTAGTTGAATGGAGCAATTTATTGCCTTCATTAGGTTCAATGGTTGAACACACATGTAGATATAGCTGAAACAAAGTTCACCTATTCTTGCACGAGTATGACTTATCCATGGAAAGTGCTTATCGAATTGAAATATATGGGTGATTTTTTTATGGGATAGGTGTATTACTAAATAAAATTTAGTGGAATGTTTTGTACTATATTTTAACTTAAGTGCTAATTCAGATATGGAGGTAGTTGGGATAGGATGTCTTGTCAAATTGTTATGTTAAATCCTTAGTGTTTGGATTTTTTTGTTCCAATCAATGTATGGGCACATTTTGGACATAAGTTCATAATTTAGATAACTTAATATTAACTATTTATATCAGATTTATTTATTTTTTATTATGATTTTTTGATAGATGTGTGGGACCCATAATATAACAACTGCTAGTCCCAGCACAATAATAAAGCATCGACCCTAGAATTTTTCTAATTCTATATTTGTAAACTTGAGTTTTTGTTTATTTTTTTTTTATTTTTTTCAGTATAATATTGTTCACTTTTGTTTCCAACCTATTGGTTAAGTTAGGCATATAGTAATCAAATTATATTTATTTCTTTAAAGTTTATTGAATTTTTTTTTTTAAGCTATGATTTGTAAAATTCACATTGCAACCAAGTCCTACTTAAACAATTTAATAAAATAATAGGTCCATGTCGAGTAGTGGGTTTTAAAAACATCCTAGTGATACTTAAACTTTTCCAGTTATTCAATGACTAGACAACACAATATATTACAAGGAACATAATAGTCATCCATGTAAAGAGACTACAACAAATGTATAAGTAATATCCAAGGTGTATTCCTTAATTTTATTATATGAATAATGTTACATATATACAATAAGGGAGTTTCAACCCTCTATGCGTAACTATAAATAAGTACAATGATTGTGAATAAATATTATGTTTTATGTTCTAACCAATATACTTACACTACAAAACACCTCAAGAAATTGCATGCCTACTTTATGTAGGCTCTAACTTATCATTATTATCACTTAAATAATGCAATTCACCCTACTATTACAACCTTGAACTTAGCACAATTTCCAAGGTCCTCTATACTTTCATTGAATGATGATGAATCAATGATTCAAGCCTTGGCTCCTTTAAACATCCACTATTTATACAGGCCTTATCTTGCATTTACATGAATCTCTAATCTCAATTTGACCCAAGATACCACATCACCAACTTTTATTGTGCCGAATGGTTCAACTACCTTTTTTGTGTATTGTCTACTTAGAATCCATTATCTAATGGAATTACTCCCAAAGTGTCATATGGGCAACAAGTGTAACTGCATGCACCTAATAGGGATGTGCACAACTACTGCAGCCAATGGATGCGTCATTGATCAACATATTCTATATTCATGTGCCTCTAATATGTCAACCCATGATATGCTTCACAAATTCTTGGGAACTACTAATATTTGTGGTAACTTCTATGTTTGGAATTCCCAACTCTTTGGTTTTCTATGTAGCCAAAGAACCCAATTTTATAAATTCTAGTCAATTTCACAATGCCACTTTGTCTATAATTTGTATTGCATGTATATACATGAGGTTATCCATGATAACCTTCTTTATATTTACTCACAATTTTCCCTTCCAAGCTTCTCATAGTCTGGGAAAATAATTTGAGATGCCAAGGTTTGTGGTGCACCTAGTCCATGAGAAAGGGTAATGAACTTGCCTATGATGTAGCTTACTAGTGACCAAGAAACACAAAAGAAAACTAATATAACAATAATCTTATGCCAAGGTTGTCCATGATAGTTAGTGACCATTGAGGGCATCAAATGGTAGAGGTAACTAAATCATTTGAAAACTAATGCCTTACATTTTACCCTACTAAAACCAATACTATATTAGGTGACATAATTAAGAAAATGAAATCCTCCAAGTTTGTTACCCAAACTCATGTGTCCATCGATAACTAGCTTCTTGAACCAATTTACATTATTTATTGTAGGATTACTTCTGCAATAGCGTGTTGTCTATTACTTCCTCTAAATGAAGAATTTTTTGTCAACTATATCACAATGCTCTTAGATTCCTATAATACCCCTATTGCACCCCTATGTTGTATATATATGTATGTGGATATTGATGTTGGCGTGTCTCTAGAAATATCCACATCATTAGGCATGTGGGACAAGTATGACATGATAATTTCAATGCGCCTATGTAAAAAATGTATAGTAATATTTAGCCTAGTGAGTGAGATGATCTGGAATATTATTCTATTGTGATGGAGTTTACATTTTGGATTTTACATGTACATGTAGTTGTATTAAAATATCGTGGGAACAACATGCCCATATTTATATGCCTTTAACAGATAAGTGGTCGGAGATCTAGATTGTAGCTACTTTTGTACAAATATTATAATAATAATAAAATAAGGCTGGTTTTGGAGCCCAGTCTACAAAAAGAGTATGGGGGGAACAAATCCAGACAAAAAAAGGAAAAAATTATGTTTTTGATGAAAGGTGTCGACATTGGGGGCCTACATGGCTTTAGGGAGTTCCACATGGTGAAGTAAAGCCATGTATCTAAGGAAGCATTGTATTATGTTGTGGGGGGTTATCATCAATGTGGTTATTAAGCAGGGATTCATCCATTCAAAAATTTGTGTGAAGGATGATTATTTTATGGATAACGTGGTGTTAATTCAGTTTTAGTGGTGGAGGAGCGAAGGAGTCCTAAGGATTGAACTCTTGAATTGGTATGTAGTGTGGTTACTTGGTTAAGCACACCAAAATAGATAATTATTGTTTATATAAGCTTGGTGGCTCTAGAATATTTGTGGATTTGAGTGTTTGTTGGCCCTATTTATGGCTTCGTGCCCTAGAGTTCTAGTGGGGAACTCAATTTTGAGAAGGCTAGACATTCCTATTTTGGGCTCTATCACTGACTAAGGGGTATATTTCTGTCCAATTGTATTGCATTTAGACATTGGACAATAACAAAGATCCTCAAGCTACAAGTTGAGACATTTCAAGCCAACTATAAGCCACACTGAAAGGTGGGCACTATTGAGAGATTCAGGTTGCACCACTTCAGTGTTGGTCACGGGAAAGTGATATTTTAGTTGGAGATAGTGGTTTTTTGGGTTGATTTTGTGGCTAAGGTTTATTTTTTACTTGAAAATTTTTCCCTATGGAGTTGCTTCCCTAACTCAGGGGTGACCTATGTTTGAGATTATGAATGACATGGTCTATAACTAGGAGCAACGTGTAGACCCCACAACTAATCATCTATTTACTAGTGATAACTGTCTAAATTCTTGTATATTTTTTTTTTACATATGTTGTGTTCAATTAATTTTTTATGTTTCTTTTGCAAGCCATGATAAATTTATACCTATGATAATGAAACCCTAGTTTTGGGTTCTAATTTCTTAATGACGTTGAGTATGTCTTATTTGTTGAGATTTTGTGTATTTCAGGTAGCAGCAGTTGTGCTCTATGTCCCAAATTTTGAGGAACGACTAGAGTTCACCTGATCTACAAGACCTAGAAATGGATTTGGGGAATTTCATCTGGTTTAGGAGATTTTAAATTAATTAATTATTTTAATGTATTTCCTAAGTTAAAAAATTAGGAGAATAAAATAATTAAAGTGAATTTAATTAAACATGTGATGAAATTGTGTTAAGTCACAACAATCAAACTTTCTTTTAATCTTTGACATTGATTAAATATTTAATCTTGGTCGTTGATTTGTCAACGAGAAAAGTATAAAGGAAAGGCTTGGGGTCATTTGTAACACACATAGTGGCAGAGCACTGAAGCTAAGCTTAGATTCTAGGGCAGGGTTGCTAAGAATTCTCAAGTGTTTTAGTTGCAGAGAGGTGAATTTAGACTAAGGGGATGATATGATCTTGGGGTCTAAAATACACAAGAAGTAGAGAAGAGATCAGGAAATACAACGCAGAGGAAGGTAGTAGTAGTAGGAGCAGACGACGGTAGCAGCAGACAGTAACAACATTAGATGGCAGCAGTACATAGTAGCAGTACACGGCAGCAACAGAAACAACATTAGCAAGGACAATGTGATTTTCAAGAAACCCTTCAGGGGTTACGCAGAGACCCTTAGGGGCAGCGCAGTCACTGCGTCACCTAGTCTGGGGTAACACAGTCCCTTCCAGTGACAACACTAAGCATTTGGAGGCCTTCAGATACTGAAAATGTGTCTTTTAGGGGAAGACCTTGGGTTTCTCGGCCTAGAACTGGCTGAGTTCTGTAAATCCCATTTGAAGGTATGGATCAGTCGGTAATTTTTATCTTAGATTAGCCAAGTGCTGTAGATCCAGAGTTTTCTCTATAGGGTTTTCCACATCTGGAACCCAGAGTTGTGTATTCAAAAATATTCTTAGTAATAGAGCCCTCCAATAGCCAGAGACCAGTTTTCCCACATTGGGCTTTTCCAGGGATAGTTTGTCCAAAACTAATTGTGTCACTTTTTCTATGTGTGCATGCGCCTATTGCAGATTTGAATTGGTAGAGATATTTTATGTGTTTTTCTTTGATGTTAACTTGAATTTATTTAGGTAATAACTTGTATAAGCAGGAGAAGCTTAACCAGATTAACATAAATAATTTCTGCATAAGAATTAATATTTAGAAATTTCTACATGGTATCAAAGCAATTGCAAATCAAGAAGGGTCACCAGCTGAAGAATATGAAGGATCTAGCTGTAGAAAGTAGCTGGAAATGTAGTAGAAAAGAAGATCTAAAGGGAAAACATAGTTTTTAGGAGGAGATTCACGTAGAGGGGAGGGTGAAGTTGTCCAACGCTGTGTCCTAGCAAGCCCACACAATTACTATGTAGAGGAAGCTTAGAAACATTGATGGTTAGGTCTAAAACCAGCTAGTGTGATTCAGATATGAATCTAGCAGATCCAGAAAAAGTCTACAGAAAAGTTGCAAAAATTCAGAAGAGATGGTGGGGTTAAATTTCTGAAGTTTTTAGATTTTTAAGCTTAGCACAAGTGACAAATTTTGTGAAGAGATCAGCTTCTGAGAGAGTTTCTTGCAAAAGGAAAATTACAATTTGATGAGAGGATCAAAGAAGAAGCTGAATCATTGTTGAATTGGTATATTTACAAGGAGGGAAATCAAGTGTCAGAGGGAGCAGAGGGTGCCTAGTTTGTAAAGGACCCTAGATCCAAGATCTCTGGCATATAGAAGAGAAGCTCCGACACATTCTAGGCAGATGAATCCTCATGGACTACATGATCAGGATAGGCTAGAGGGCCTTTCATACCTTTTAGTGTGGAAATATAGGATCCTAATTATCCTTGAGGCATAAGGTCTAAGAGACCATGCAAAGCAGAACCTGGCCACGCCGACAGATGCGGATATCCTATGGAATTATAGGGAAGCTGCTGGGCATGCCAAGTGATTGATAATGTAAAATATCAAGGACCATATTGTACCATACATAGATGAGAAAATGATAGCTAATGAAATGTGGAAGTCCTTGACTTCCTTGTATGAGGGAAAATCACTCCAAAGAAATATTTTGTTGGAGGCCCAAATGAGGTCATTCATGATGAGCAAGGGAGAAGACATTAAGCATTTCCTCTTCAGATTGCAGTTAATCAGGGATTAGCTGGCTGCAATGGGTGTAGTCGTAGATGATGTAGTGATATTCACGACTGCACTCAATTCAGCCATAGATGAGTGGGAAACCTTTGTCCAAAGTATCTTGGGTAGAGTGGACCTCCCAGATTGGGACAACTTGCAGTCAATCCTGTAGTAAGAGGAACTACAAATGTTCACCAAGAATTAGCACAACCCTGCGTTGAGCAAGGTTAAGAAGGAAGAGGAGGAATATGTAGCCTTGGGATCAAAGAAGCTATTGAAGAAGAAGCAGTATCTTTAAAAGATCATGTGCTTCCAGTGTGGCGAAATGGGAAATTTTTCTAGCCATTTTCCAGAAAATAAGAAGGACAAGGAAGCATCTTCTTCCAAAGCAGTGGTGGTAGATGATGAGTTAGGATATGATGTTGCCATGAGTGCTCATGAACCATGGAGGTGGGGTGGCATGGACATGTAGACGAGATACATGGAAGTAAGGTGGGATCCTTGAGCAGCTCATCTCTTGGATCACAAGCAAGCTATGATATCCTTAAGACAGTAGTGGAACAAGTGGATTAGTGGGTGCATAGATCACATATGAGGCATAAGCAGAGGTAGATTCGAAGGCTGGGAGGAGTAGCACAGAGCATAGCAGCAACAACATAGAAGCAATCATAATGCAGAAGCTTATGTGACTTCAATAGTGTAGTGCAGTACTGCTTAAGCAGTGCAGAGCTACAGCAGCATAGAGAGCTTCAGGGGGATAGCGCAGTGCAGCAGCAACGTGATAGATTTCAGCACTAGGAGCTAATATGACTTTAGTGGTGTAGAGGGAGTTTGATTATGCAGGAATATTTGTAGTTGTGCATCATTATTTAGATGCCAACACAGATTTTTAGCCTATGAAGCTTCAGCAAAAAGGATGCAGCACATCTGACTTGTCTATCAAAGATTGGGTAGGAGATTTAGTTGTTTCTCTCAAAAACTGAAGTTACAGTGCAACAGATCATTAGTGGAAGTGCTATGAGCAGCACATATGCAACATATTGAAAGGGATCTGTAGTATAGTGGTTGTAGTGGCAGTGGCAGAGTCATGGGAAGTAGTGTAGAATGGGAGTAGCAGTGCAGAGTTGAGTGGAAGGAGGCCAATCTTTAGCACCACAGGACCAATGCCGAAGATCATGTAATGCATAAGTGTGATAAATTGCTAGACCACACCCTTGATGTTAAGAGGGATTGTTGAGATTTTGTGAATTTGGGGTAGCATCAGTTGTGCTCTAGGTCCCAAATTTTGAGGAAGGACTAGAGTTCACATGATCTACAAGACCCATAAATGTATTTGGGAAATTTCATCTGGTTTAGAGGATATTAAATTAATTAATTATTTTAATGTATTTCCTAAGTTAAAAACTTAGGAAAATAAAATAATTAAAGTGAATTTAATTAAACATGTGATGAAATTCTCTTAAGTCACATGGATCAAGATTTATTTTAATATTAGCCATTGATTAAAAATTTAATCTTGGCCGTAGATGTGTCAATGAGAAAATTATAAAGGAAAGGCTTGGTGTCATTTGTAACACACACAAAGGCAGAGCACTGAAGCTAAGTTGAGATTCTAGGGTGGGGTTGCTAAGAATTCTCAAGTGTTTCAGTTGCATAGAGGGGAATTTAGACCAAGAGGATGATCTGATCCCGGGGCTTAGAATACACAAGAAGTAGATAAGATATCAGGAAAGACAAAATAGAGGAAGGCAGTAGCAGTAGCAGTAGACAACAGTAGTAGCAAATGGCAGCAACAGCAACAAAAGATGGCAACAGTAGCAACAAAGATAGTGGCAATAGAAAATGGCAGCAGCAGTAGCAGCAACAGTAGCAGATGGTAGCAGTAGTAGCAGCAGCAGCAAGGACAACATGATTTTCTGGAAACCCTTTAGGGGTTATGAAGAGACCCTTAGGGGTAGTGTAGTGACTACGTCACCAAGTCTGGGGTAATGCAGTCTCTTTCAGTGACAATACTGAGAATTCAGAGGCATTCAGAGGCTGACCCAGTGTCTTTTAGGGGCAGATCTAGGGTTTCTAGGCCTAGATCTAGTTGAGTTTTGTAAATCCCATTTGAGGGTGTGGATTAGTCAATATTTTTGTTCTTAGATCAGCCAACTACTGTAGATCTATATTTTTCTCTGTAGGGTTTTCCAAAACTGGAACCCAAAGTTGTGTATTCAGAAATATTCTTAAAAATAGAGCCCTCTAGTAGCCAAAGACTAGCTTTTCCACATTGGATTTTTCTGTGGATAGTTTGTCCAGAAATAACTGTGTCACTTTGTCTATGTGTGCATGTGTCTATTCTAGATCTGAATTGGTAGAGATATGTTATGTGTTTTGATTTGATGTTAGCTTGAATTTATTTAGTTGGTAACTTGTATAAGTAGGAGAAGCTTAATCGAATTAACATAAATAATTTCTACATAAGAATTAAGATTTAGAAATTTCTACATTATTTTGGGTATAAACCATAGCCGAGGTTTGAGACATGTACATAAATTTATTGATTATTTTGTGCATTTTAATTGCATAATTATTTTCAATTTCATGTGGTTAATGGATTTGAGGATAGGACTAATACCCTTATGGTAGAATCATTGTTGAAATTCCATGTGAATTATTGAACAAATCTAGTTATGAACCAAGGTTAAATACTGAAACTGAATTTTATGTGCATCTACAATATTATGAGTGAAATAATTGGGGAATTCGGGACAAGTCACACAATTTTTCCTAGCTAGGGGCCAGGGAAATCACAAGGTGGTATCAAATCCTAATTAAAGAATCAGGTGTGAATTGGGCTAGAATTGGAGCAGGTAAAGGAAACTCTTTGTAGTTTTTCCTATTGTAGACCATCTGTTTGGAGAAATTATTGAAGGTGGAATTAATATAAATCTTATAAATCTGAAGAGAAGTTGCCACAAATGGATATATGGCAATGTTAAATAGAATGGCGAGTTGGAATTGATGGGTTATGGACTTGATTGGATGAAAATTGAGTCAGAATTGAAGGTTTATAGGTTTTTCATCAAGTGTTTGACAAAATTCCTCGTGATCATAGTTGTGTATTTTCACCTTAAAATTTCATTACAAGTGCCAAGAATGGTTCTAATATGGTTAATTTGATTCCGTTACAGAATTTATTTGACAAAATCAATTAATTTTAGCCTCAAAGGGCTAAGGATTTTGGTGCAAACATTTCCTCCGTTCAAATGGGGGTTTATTTTTGTTTAAACAATAAAATTTCATATATATATGAGAAACTCTATTATATATAAATTTTGTTTCAGCTTGAACGTCCACGTATACATTTATATTGTAATGCATAATATTATTGGAAATATTGAATTGAGAAAAAGTAATGTTTTATATGTTTCATAATGTGTTACATAGTGTTGTAAATCATTCCATTAGGTAATATTTATTACCTCCCCTTCTCCTTGTTGAATGCGTGAGGCAAGGACAACATTACAAGGTGGTCGAGATATTGCTATGCTAAAAATGTGCATTCATATGAATTTATTTATGTATGGTGCATAAGAAACATATATGAGGTTATATATGTGTTATATATATATATATATATATATATGAACCCACCATTAGAGGTATATGTTTGTGTGTGTGTGTGTGTGTGTGTGTGTGTGTGTGTGTGAAGCAAAGGAGAAATATCAGATTAAATTCAAGTGTATAAAAAAGAGAAAATATATGTATAATAATTTATTCTGGGACAAATGATTAGAACATTGTGCTAGAGCCTCATGGGAAGGCCAAAAAATCCATGGGTTGTGACTATGTAATGAAATATTTGTAGGGTGGGTATAGTGTTGAGGGTGGAATTGTTTCATGGTGGTAAGATCAAAATGCAAGCATGAAGAATTCTCATAGTATTAGCATGATATTTCTAGGGAAACAAACCATGAAGGGTGATGAATTTGGACTATGGTTGCGACCTCCCATAATTCACTGAGCCACGAACGTTGGAATCTATGGTGATTAATCATAGTAAAAAACATGACATGTGCTACAAGGCACAGAGCACATTTTGGATGGTAGGTGACTAGTTGGTAGTTTACTTGGAGGAGGGCCACATGTTATGGGGGTCCCACTGGTTAGCATGGGGTTGGAACCATATAAGGGGACGACCTGGAACCGATAGAGGACCTATCCCCTACCCCCACTGTTGGCATTATGATGTAATAAGTTTTCCTTGATGGAAAACTACTTGGTGAGTTTCCTTTTGATAGAAACCTATTTGTTAAAGATGAAAAATTGATGTATCTATAGGTTAGTTCAGATGTGACAAAGAAAGGAATTAGAGTCATCAATAGAGGAATGAGGAAGGTAAAGTTTCAAGAATTATACATAGGTTTTATGAAGGTAACTAGTGTATACCCAGAGGTTCAATGAAGGCAAGTCCAATATACATCCAGAATTAGTGTATACACAGTTTTTTGTGAAGAAAAGTCACCTGTACACATGGGTACAAAGAAGAAAAGTTGTGTATGAGTTGGCACACTAATTTCAACAATAACATGGGTCTTTACTATGGTATTAGCCCACAACATTGAGCGTAGTAACAACTATTTGATCCTATCCAAGAATACCACCGGCATTTGTGTGGTTTTTGGCTCATGTTGTTTGCTAAGGCTCAAACTATATAGGGAGGAGAATATCATAGTGTTAGTGTGTGCATATGTATGAGAATTGAATGAATACTTCAGTCTGAAGTATATCTGCTTGGATTGGGCTTTTTTCGATAGATATATCTAATGGTTTTATTTACTCATGGATTCAATAATGGATCAAGACCTCTAGACTTTAAATGACTATGTATTTGCATGATCTTTTTATGATTTGTTTAAATATGTGTTCTCGCGCATAATTTCTGAAGTAAATGATATGATATGAGAAAGTTTGTAGCTTTAAAGTGGTACGCAATCTTGTAATTTTTAGAGATCTAAATGTTGGTTTGTCACAGTGAAAGCACGTATACTTGCAGGTTCATTTCAGTAAAAGAGCACATGGAAGTCAATGGTTTTCTAAAGATTGCTGAAGAAAATGTTTGATCATTTATGATTTTTTTCAATGAAGTCTTCATGTAGATCTGGATTTTTTGAATATTGTTTATGATGCTAGTTGATTATGTATAAATATGATCAGTGACTGGGTGATTGAATATGATGGACGTTGCTGACTGAATAAGTGTTTTATAAATCTGAAAAAGTATTCCTGAATGTCTCTGATTTGTTCTAAGTCTGATTAGATCTCTAATTTTGGTATATAAAGATCTATACGTAGGTTTCTTCATAAAAAAATGCGTATAAATGTAGGTTATCGTAAGTGATGTAGCGTATACAATTTTTTTTATAAAACATAAGCGTTGAAGTTGATTATGTGTGTTAGTACATAAGTCTTGGTTTAATGATGTGATATGGTTACAATGATCTCACTATTATGTTTGAAGATTGAACTACAAATTGTGTTTTGTTTAAGTTGTTCGATCCAGTGTGAAAATTTATGAAACGTCGTCTAAAATGGTTCTGAGGGTTGAAACCTTCAATGTGGAAGTTGAAGCTTCATGCCAGTACAATCTGGTGATCAATTCGGGGGGTTGAAGCTCCCTTCCAGTAGTGCCTGGTAAACAAGATTAGGGGGTTGGAGCTCCCTTCCTATAGCATCAAGACAATGAGAGAAGGTTGCAACCTTCTGTAAGTGGGTGCTTGCATACTGATATGAGTCTGCATCAATACAACATTGTAAGAAATTTTCTATATAATAAATATTGAAGACAAAGAAGAAAAAATTGGTAGTTTTCTCCTGACTTGGGTTTCCACCTTAAATATTGGTGTTCATGTGTGATTCCTTTACATGATGATTTATTCTATTATTACTACACATGTTTACTTCTTAATTTTTTGTGCATAATAGATGAACTAGGCTAAGTAATGTTTCTAAATATTTATCTAAAGATTAAGTTATTTGGGTATACACATGTTTCATTGAAGACACTCGTGTGCATACGCTAGTTGGACTAATCAAAGTTGCATCTATAAATCAGTAAAGAAAATTAAAATATTGTGATTCTTCTAAATACTAATTCAGACTCCCCCTCTCAGTATTTTTCCCAACAATTGGAATAAGTGAAGGTCCTTTTGAAGAATCTTAATCACTAGAAGAAAGAAATCTCAATATGAGAAATCAAGATGGAACAACATCTATGAGACCACTACTCTTCAACAGAAATAATTTAATCTTTGGAAATATAAGAGCAATATCCTATCTTCAGTCACTTGGAGTAGATGTTAGGGCAATAGTTGAAGGAGGTTACCAATATCGAGCTATAGTTCCCATAGATCCAACAACTAGGAAGAAATATGAAACCAATGAAAAAGTTTTCAATGCATTATTAGGAAGTCTGACTGAATTAGAATTTTTCAAAGTTATGCAGTTAAATACAACAAAGAAAATATGGGAAAAAACCATTCTAAAGTATGAAGGAAATTCCAAGGTAAAATGTGCTAAACTCTAATCTCTCATAATTCAATATGAAAATATCAGAATGCATAATGATGAAAGTATTGCTAGTTTATTTTTGCGTCTAGATAAGGTTTTAAATCATATGAGAAATTTGGGTGAAGACATAAGAGACACAACTTTAGTAGAGAAAATACTAATATCTCTAAGTCCTAAATTCGAGTCAAAAGTGTCTGCTATTGAATAGAAGGAGGATCTTCAGACCTTTACTATTTTTCAACTTCATTGGATCGTGACTACTTTTGAGATGAGAAAATGAGGTTCATATTAAATCAAATAAGTTGACTTTAGAGCTATTGCAAAAGGAAACGAAAAGGAAGAGGAAAAGGAATGAGGGTATGTATAAGAAGAATATGAGGTAAATTTTGTAAAGAAACTTTAACTTGGCAATGGAAGGTTCAAAGGTAAGCTTGCTTTGAAATTATTTTCCTATGGAAGAGTGGATCATTATGCTGCTAAATGTACTCATAAATATGATAGTGAAAAGGGAAAGGATCTAGAAAAATGTAATAGGAGATGATTTTCCAATAGAAAATGTTACTATACTCGTGAAGATAGTGATGGCATATCAAATAGTGAAGAAGAAGAATCTGATCAAGAAATTAGACTGCTCATGGCATTTGAAAAAGACACTAGTGATGCTAAATAAAATTTTATGGATTCTTTAGAAGAAAATGATTTTCTTGAAGAAATCACTCAATTCAAAATATTTTTGGAAGAAAACAAAATAACCATAGATAATCTAAAGAATCAATTCATAGAAAAGGAGAAGCACAATGAGAAATTAGAATGTGAAATAGTAAGTATAAGAAAGGAACTTGACAAAGTTAAAACTTTAAATCTTAGATTTGCTAAAGGATTTGAAACCTTAGATGAAACTATCAAGGTTCAACACTCTCCTCTTGTGAAGATAGGTCTTGGATATATTGGTGAATCTTCTAAGTAAGAAAATTTCTCAACTACAAGCTATCTAAATGTAGCAAAATCCATGCAACAAAGTTTCAACACCCAGCAAAAGAACAAAGAAAATACTCAGGTAAAGCATGATCATTAAAATTCAAGGATGAACAATAACAGAAGTATAAGTCAAAAGGTAAAAAAACTAGAACGTTCTATGATCGCAAAATTTCTTCTTTAACGGACAATGTTTCTCATGTCATAATTTTGGTCACAAAGTTTCTCAATGTGTTGCATACAAAAACATCATGACTAGAGAAGCAAGAAAGATAAAAAAATGAGATAAGAATAAATAAGAATACCTATAACAATTTTTATCCTCTTCAAGAAGAGATTGAATGTTCATTTTTCAATAATTTTGGACATGAATAATCTAAATGCAGAAGAAAAATGTAGTGAAAAGAACAAATATTGACAATTTCTAAGGTATGGAGAAGGAAGGACTTACAGTTCGAGAATTGCGCATAAATTTATTTGTAGAAGGAGAAGAAAATCAATTGTACATTCATAGCGGATGTTCAAAACATATGACATGTGACAAAGACAAATTTATTTCATAAAATTCACTAGAAAAGGAAACTAATGTTACTTTTGGAAATTAATCTTCTGTTATCATTAAGGGTAAAGGTTCTATTTTTCTAAAATAAAAGGTTAAAGCTAACAATGTTATGTATTTTTATTGATTAAAGCATAAATTGTTGAGTATTAGTCAAATTTCTGACCAAGGAAATGAATCTGTCTTCTGATCAAAGGAGTGTGTGGTTCATGAACTTGACACTGGAAAGACCATAGTAAAACAAACAAGAACACCTAGGAATATGTATATATTAAAAGGTGGCTAAGAAGAATGTTATCTTGGAAAATTTGTAGAAAATTTGTTATGGCATAGAATATTGGGACATCAGAGCTTTTCTCAAATAAGTAAATCAGGTAGGCTCAAAGTTGTTCCTGATCTAGCCAACATTACTTTACCATAAAGTACCATATGCAGGTATGGAAATTCGGTAAACAAACTAGGTTTCAATTTAATGCCAAAGAATGATCAGCAAGTAAGCCTATTTAACTTATACATACTGATTTGTGTGGACCTGTAAGGAAAAATTCACCTCGTCTAGAACAATACTAAAATCTTATCCATTGATGACTTTTATAAAATGTGTTGGATCGGTTTATTGAAACATAAAGATGACACATTTGAAAAATTTAAGGTCTTCAAAGAGTTAGTTGAAAATGAATTAGATCTAAAAATCAAATGTCTTATATCTGACTGAGGAGGATAATATATATGAGATGAATTCTTCAATTTTCGTGAACAATATGGCATAAAAAGATAGTTTTCTGTAGCTGGAACTCCACAACTGAATGGTGTTGCAGAAATAATGAATAGAATAGTTCAACAAATGGCTTGTGCTATTCTTGATGAATCTCAAAATCCTGACACCTTCTGGGGTGAAGCTACTCATACTGCAGTAAATATTCTCAACAAGCATCATGTTCATGTAAATAGTGATAAAAATCCTTATGAGCTCTCATATGGTAATACTCCCACTATGAAGCACTTTAAAGTTTTTCGAAGAAAATTTTATATAAAATATAATGGTGAAAAACTTGGTAAGTTTGAACTTAGAGTAGATGAAGGAATACTTCTTGGTTACTCTTCTAGAATTAAAGCATACAAATGCTACAAAAAGAGACTTCAGAATATTGTTGAATGTATTGATGTTGTGATTGATGAATATCTCACAGCTCCCAAAAGGGAAATAACAACAAATGAGGATGATGATGATCAATATTTTCCCTCATCAAATAACAATAATATAGAAGGAGAACCTAATGAAGCACTAGAAGGAGATACATCAAAAAGAGAGAAGGCTCCATTCAGGCATGTTCAAAGGAATCGTCCAAAATCTAAAATTTTGGGAGAAAAGGAATGAGGGGTACAAATAAGAAGAACTCTTGTAGGATCTCCCAATTATCTAGCACTTTTATTCACCATTGAACCACAAAATATAAATCAAGCTAGTAAAGATTAATGTTGAATTAAGGCCATGAATGAAGAGTTGGATCATATTTAATAGAATAATACCTAGGAATTAGTTCTAAGAGCCCATGATAGAAATTTTATTGGAACAAAGTGTATATTTAAAAATAGGTTAAATGAAAATGGATATGTAATTAGAAACAAAGCTAGATTTGTTCGTAAACAATGCACTCAAAAAGAAGGTATAAAATTTGAATAAAAATTTTCACTAATAGCCAAAGTTGAAGCCATAATAATGTTTCTTGCATTTTCAAGTTTTCAACAATTCAAGGTCTATCAAATGGATGTCAAATCTTCTTTCCTTAATGGTGATATGGAAGAAGAAGTTTATGTAGAACAACCAGAATGCTTCATTCTGGGAAATGATGAAAAACTTTTTTAAAAACATAAAAAGGCCCTATATGGTCTAAAACAAGCCCCATGGTTATGGTACTATCGTCTTGAAAAATATCTTCAACAAGAAGGTTTCACAAAAGGATCTAAAGACAATAAATTATGCACAAAAATTGAGGATGATAAAATGTTAATTATTGTTGTTTATGTTGATGACATCATTTTTGGGAGTAATGAAGAATCCATGAGTAAGAAATTTTCTTCTGTTATGCAGTATGAATTTGAAATGTCTTTACTTGGCGAACTAACATATTTTCTTGGCTTACAAGTGCAACAAGCTAATGATGGCATCCTTCTCTCATAAGAAAAATATCTAAAATAGATTCTTAAGAAGTATGTGATGGAAGACTGCAAACCTATGAGCACTCCAATGGTGACAGGATGTAACCTCAGTTATCATTACGATTTTCCCATTGTAAAGAAATTAGAGTATAGATCTCTGATATGAAGTATTTTTTATCTAACAGGGACTAGACCGGATATCATGCATGCAGCTGGGATTATTCGATGATTCCAAGCCAATCCAAATGAGACACATCTTCATGCTCTAAAAAGAATATTCAAGTACCTTCAAGGAACTCAAGATTTTGGTCTATGGTATCCCAAGAATGTTTATCTTACTCTTCATTATTACACATATGCAGACTGGAATGGAAATGTTGATGACCAGAAAATAACTACTGGATGTGCAATTTATATGGGCCCCCGATTAGTATCCCGGTTCATTAAGACACAAACTTCCATTGCCTTATCTACAATAGAAGAAAAATATGTGGCTGCTGCATCATGTTGCACACAACTTCTTTGGATGATGCTGACATTACAAGATATTCAAATTTAATGTTCTCCTACCATATCCATCCTATGTCATAATACAAGTGGCATTAGTATCTCGAAAATTCCTGTTATGCATTCCAAAACCAAGCACATTCCTACCAAGTATCACTTTTTACGAGAACAAGTGCTTGAGAAAAAGGTTAAATTGGAGTATGTTCCCTCCAAAGAGCAAGTTGGTGACATATTTACTAAACTTGTTCCCAGAAAAGCATTTGAATATCTCATACTGAAGCTGGGATTTGTCTCTACCTCACTTATCTAATCTATTTGATTTCAGAAGATTAAATTTGGCATGCATGTTTCATGATGCGTAGTCCCGTATATACATGATTCTCTCTCTATACAGTCGCATATGGATCTTTCTATCATAAAATATGTGGGCCAACCTTCAGAATAGTCTTTTTCATATATCATTTTTCTCTATTGCTCAGGTGTTGATGGGTACAGTACACGGTTCTAGTTTTTCAACTTACATTTCCTTTCCTTGATATTTATCTTCTTGATGAATATTCTTTGATGAATTGATTGTTGAAAACATTCATGATCGCAAGTATAGGGGGAGCATTAGCCTTGCTGGATACAATGGATTGTTGGTATTCTTTTGGTTAGTGAAGTGTGTTCAATGATCTCTCTCTATTGAGGTCCTTTGGTCATAGTTATAATGTCATATCTATAATTTTATGTAAGGGTCATGTTGAGACCTATGATGTAAATATTTTCATATTCAGTCATGTAGGGAATTTTTTTGTAAACTTGTAAACTGACATGGGTGGGTGCTTGAGTCAAAAAATGTAAACTCACTTAGTTGGGTAGTTGAGTCAAATATGTAACCCCACTTTCTTGGGTAATTGATATATGTATGCATCCTTGGTGATAGGAAATGTTATAGAGTCTTGCAAATCTATTTTTAAGCTCCAACATGTGTTCAGGGGGAGTATGGTGAATATAGTATAGTGCATATCTTGACATTCTTGTATTGGTTCGCCCTTTGCTCTTGATGTCAAAGGGGGAGAGAAACTTGGTGTTTGAATAATTATTATGATTGATGTGTTTATTAGGTATTTACAAGTTGTGGTGATAAAACACCAACATGGTTTCCATCAAGCCCAAAGGGGCAGATTGTTTTCATTATGATGAAATATTTTTTCTTTGATGGCAACCTACTCAATGATTTTCATTTTGATAGCAACCTATGTGTTGAAGATGAAAAATTGATGTATCTACAGGTCAGTTTAGATGTGACAAATAAAGGAATTATAGTCAGTGATAGAGGAATGATGAAGGTCAATTTTCAAGAAGTATAAGTAGGTTCTATGAAGGGAACCCATGTATACTCGCAGGTTCAATGAAGCCAAGTCGAGTATACATCCGAAATTAGTGTATGCACATTTTTTTGTGAATAAAAGACACATGTACACACGGGTACAAAGAAGCAAAGTCACGTATGAGTTGGTGCACTAATTTTAACAATACCAAGGGCCTTTAATATGGTATTAGCCCATAATATTGAGTGGAGTAACGACTATTTGATCCCGTCCAAGAATACCAACGACACTTGTGTGGTTTTTGGCTCATGGTATTGGCTAAGCCTCAAACTATATAAGGAGAAGAATATCATAGTGCAAGTGTGTGCATGTGTATGAGAATTGAATGGATAATTTAGTATGAAGTATATCTGCATGGATTGGGTTGTTTTGAATAGTTAGATTTGATATTTTGATGGACTCATGAACACAATAATGGATAAGGACCTCTAGACCTGAAATGGCTATGTGTTTGCATGATATTTTTATGAGTAGGTTAAATTTTTGTTCTCGCACATAATTTCTGAAGTAAATGATATGATATGAGCAAGATTGTAGCTTTGAAGTGGTACATAGTCCTGTAATCTTTATTGATAAATATGCTCGCTCATCACGATGTATATACCTACGATTTCATTTTAGCAAAGGCCCGTATGGAAGTTAGGGATTTTATGAATATTGTTGAAGAAACTATCTGATCATTTCTACTATGTTTTTGTTATCTGTTGAGGAAGTCTTCATGTAGATCTAGATTGTTTGAATACTATTTATGGTTCTAGTTGATTATGTATAAATATGATTAATGACTAGGAAATTGAATATGATGGATGTTGCTTACTAAATAAGGCTTTTGTAAATTCTACAAAGTATACCTAATTGTCTCTAACTTGTTCTGATTTTGATCAAATCTCTAATTTCAGTATATAAAGATATATATGCAGGTTGATCAACAGAAAAGTGTGTATACACACAGGTTACCGTAAGTTAGGTAGTGTATATAGTTTGTTTTATAAATGATCAGGGTTGAAGTTGATTTTTCATGTTAGTACATAAGTCCATGTTTAATGATGTGATCTGGATATAGTGATATCACTATTATATTTTCAGATTGATCTACAAATTTTTTTGTGTTGAAGCTGTTGGATCCATTGTGAACATTTATGAATCATGGTCTATAGCGGTTCTGAGGTTTGAAGCATTCAGTGTGAAAGTTTAATCTTCTTGCCAGTAGATGACGGTGATCAGTTCAGGGGGTTGAAGCTTCCTTATAGTAATGGCTGGTAAACGATATTAGGGGGTTGGAGTGCCCTTCCAAATGCATCTGGAGAACGAGAGAAGGTTTCAACCTTCTGTAGGTGTGTTCCTGCATACTGATATGAGTCTCCATCAATAGAAAATTGTAAGAATTTTTCTATATAATAAATATTGAATTCAGAGAGAAAAACAACGATGGTTTTCTCTTGACTTGGGTTTCCACCTTAAATCTTTGTGTTCATGTGTGATGTGTTTGTGTGATGAATTATTGTGTTATTACTGCACATGTTTATTCCTTCAATTTTTTATTCATAAGAAATTTACTGGGCTAAGCAATGTTTCTGAATATTATCTAAACATTAATTTATTTTTGTATACTCATGTTTCATTTAAGACATTCAAATGCAGATGCTAGTTGGACTAATTAGAGCCGCATATAGAAATCAATAAAGAAAATTAAAATATTGTGGTTCTTTTAAATACTGACTCACCTGCCCCCCTAATCAATATTTTTCCTAACACCCACACCTTTCGACACTTTGGCATGGGGAGGAGTGGGATCCCACATTTCAATCCAAACTTTTGAATAATACGATCGCACAAGTGTCATCAAATAAAAGGATTTAGAACCATGTTCGGAGCCATGATAGTGGACTGCCCCCTCGTGACATTAGTAACATGGGGGTTCCACTTTTGAATCTTCACAATTCATTGACATGGACCTCTGCCACCATTGATTGGATGGTTATGTGGATTAGTGGGGTAGACAACATTAAAATTAATTTAAATTATGGTATTGCATGTTGTGGGGGCCTCTTGTGACTCGACTCTATATATATATATATATATATATATATATATATATATATATATATATATATATATATATATATATATATATAAATATGCGAGAGAGACAAAGATTATAATATATGGTGGAGAGAATATGGGAACAGAGTTGTATGGAGAGGCTCATGAATGGGACCCCATTAATTTAAAATATAGCAATGTTTCTATTGGTTCCTTGGAATTTGTGTGTTGGCACGAAGGACATGTGGAGCACTCAAACTCACATTTTTTTTTTTTTATATAAATGAAATATATGACATATGAACCCAACATGGGGGTATGGTGGACCTTAGGTATTATATGTATAAACATTAGTTATTAAACATATAAATATTGATTCTATATATAAAAAAAAAAAAAAAAAAAAAATTAGTTAAATAGGACATGAATATGTGGATTCCCCCCTACCTGCACACATTTTTATGCAATCAGTTCAAAGAAGAGAAGAAAAGATAGATCAATGACCTAAAAAATTTCATCTTCGAGGGGAAACCTTAATTTACATTACATAAATGAAAAATTAATGAATGATACAAATGATAAGACCTCCTTGGTATGTATAGGAGGCTAAGGGGTCAAAATATAATCAGAGCCTACATGACAATAATAATGTAAGAGCACAATAATAACAATAGTGGGATTTTATGGGGCACAACAATAAAAATAATGGGAATACACTAGTATTATAGGGACCTAACATGTCCCTCTCCTTAAAAGAGATGTTTTCCTCAAAAATTGAGTACATTAGGGGAATTTTGAGGTCTAAAATGGGCCTCCTAAGGAAATAATAAAATAATAGCTAAACCAATAAAATAATATTTATGAATTTTCAATTTACTTTTTGCACCACAATCCATGTAACTATAGTTAAATTTAATTCAAAATTTGTACCAAAATAAAATTAATAAAAAAATTGTATTGATGTGACTATAAATAAGAAAAGACATTATCATTGAACAACTAATGCATTTGTCCTTTGTACATAAATAACTTAAAATAAAATATAAAAATAAATTCTTAATTATATTATGTGCTATTAATTAAAATTGTATAATAACATGTAATCAATATAATATATAAAAATAATATAATATAATATAATATAATATAATATAATGTAATGTAATAAATGTATAGGGATATGCATTGTTTCTTTCAAGAAATATGAAATGACAATAATATATTTTTATTCAAAAAGTGTGAAATGACATTTATTATAAGTACTTTACTTTGACTTTAGAAGTACTTAGATCACTACCATGGTTAACATTGATTTTTTATCCACCATTGAGAATGTGAAAAATAAGTACCTTTAACTCAAGCAATGCCACCTCAACCATTAGGGATGATGTCATCCCCTAAAATGTGATTGGTTCTCATAAAGTGAATTTTGATTGTACATTTTCCTTAGAATGCCCATTTTAGACCTCAAAATTCCCCTAATGGTTCCTAATGCTTCTATATAAAACTATCATCCTCCCATGTGCAGTCTTTAGCGAGTAAGTTCTTCCACTTACTGAGATACTGTGAAATTAATAAATTTCATAACTATCGGGTTATTCTTTCTATGGTTGTTTCAAGCTCAAATGTTATTTTTCCTTCTTCATCAAGTTTTTGCAACATTGTTTAAAGTGGTATATTTTCACCAATAACCTTCTTTGATCATGAAATATGGAAAACTAGGTGTACTTGGGAAGATACAGGAAGCTCTAATTTGTATGCCATAGTAACAATATTTTGCAACACCTTGTAAGGACCATAATACTTGGGTGATAATTCATTATCCTTCTTAACTTCTTGAGAGACATTTATTTTTATGGTTGTAGTCGCAAAAATACCGAGTCTCCTACATAAAAAATTCTCTCACTGCGATGCTAATTTGCATGTTGTTTCATTCAATTCTATGCCATAGTGAGGTTATCCTTTAAGAGTTGGAGAACTTTTTTGACACTCCATGTGATCTTACACTTATTTAACCTTACAAATTTCTGTTAAATATGATGTGTTGGATGGTTGATGATATCCAGAAAGTGGCATAAATGGGGTCATTTTCCTATAGCATGGAAGGAAGGGTTATACCACAATTCAACTAGAAGGAATGACTTGACCCATTATGTTTGTTTATCAAATGCAAAGAAATGAATATATATTTACAAAAAAAGAAAATTTCACTATCTCAATTTTTCCATCGGATTAAGGATGATAAGATGAGTTATGAGCTAATTGGGTACCAAGAAAATAAAATAATTTCATCCAAAAAAATCTAGTGAAAATGGGGTATATGTCACTTAAAATAATATTTCAGCGTCCATGTAGCTTTTGAATTGTTTCCATAATGCAATAGCAATTGGACTAGCTTTAAAAGGATAAGATAATGCACAAAAGTGTGTATACTTGGTAATTATAACAACTACCACCATGATGACACTCTTCCTTTAGACTTGGGTAAACCTGTGTTAAATTCATTTGGACCTCCTCCCAACATTAACTTGGAATTGATAAAGGTTGTAATAGAACCGAGGTCTTAATTGTCTCAACTTTATTTTATTGGAAAACCAAACATTCTACTCCAAACTTATGAATATCGAATTTAAGGCCATCCTAATA
The DNA here is from genome assembly GCA_034641835.2 of Pinus albicaulis. Classification (NCBI taxonomy): domain Eukaryota; kingdom Viridiplantae; phylum Streptophyta; class Pinopsida; order Pinales; family Pinaceae; genus Pinus; species Pinus albicaulis. Next base: position 1,217,907,957 of record CM076580.1, read on the forward strand.
TAATTCCTTCTTGACCCTGTGGTAGTATTTTTTTTAAAATGCAAGTGACCTCCTAAGGGGGAGGTATGCAATTACAAAATAATATTTTTATTAAGTAGGGAATTCTTACAAATATATAAACAATATTTGTACCATAATGAATCATTTTTCTAGTTAAATGTATCAGATGTTTTAGGATCTTACTACAAATTTTGAATGAGTTTCCACACCTCTTCATCATTCTTCCACTCATCCCTTGCATCGGTTATGTAATCGACTTGGATAATATAAATGGCACAAAGAAATTCTTCCAAATCGTCATTCTTTTGTGACATTGAATCTGCAAAAAAAAAATTGCTTCCATTCTTTGTAAATGATTTCAAATTCATAACCCAACATATTTGTGACACATTTTTATTGTTCTTATAAATATAATATTTGTTCCAAAATGTATTTAAGACTATCATGATCTTCTTTTACCTTGAAGTTTCTTCCCATTAGGTAAGGTCTCTATTTCTTTAGTGCATGTACTATTTCCAACATTTCCTTCTCATAAATAGGTTTTTGTAAATACTTTTATTCTTTGGATGACTTCCAAAATAAATGCTTCTTCCTTCATGCATCAAAAAAAGGCCATTTCTATTTCACAAGGAATCACATTCCACAATAAAAGTTTCTGTGAAGTTAGGCGTAGCTAAGACCGGTGATTGGCACATTGCCTATTTAAGATGTTAAAAGGACTTAGTTTATTTTAGAATCCAAGAAAATGCATCTTTCTTCAGTAATGTTGTTAAAGGTGTTGCTATTCTCCCATAATTCTTAACAAACTTGCGATAATACCCTTTCAACCTGAGTAATCCTTGAATATTTTTTATGGTTGTGGGGATTTTCCATTCCTTAATTATGGATTTAATTTTTTTAGGGTTGACCTTAACACCCTCATAAGATACAATATGATCCAAATATTTCACCTCTTGTACTCGAAAGAAAAATTTGGAGGTTTTTACATATAGATATCTCTCTTATAATAGTTTGAGCACCTTTTCAACATGTTGAACATGATCCTTCCAAGAGTTGTTGTAGATTAGTATATCATAAAAAAATACTAACACAAATTTTCTACGGAAAGGTTTAAAATGGGATTCATCAAATGTTGAAAAGTTTAAGGTGCATAAGTAAGGCCAAAAGGCATGATAAAAAATTCATAAAGACCCTCATGAGTTCTGATTTTTTTTTTTTTTAGAATGGTTTTAGTCTTCATTCTATTTTGATAATATCTTGAATGAAGATCCAACTTGGTGAAGTAAATTTCTCCATGTAATTCATCGAGCAATTCATCAATGACCAAAATGGGAATTTGTTATTTAATAGTGAGATTTTTGAGCTCCCTATAATACGGAAACATATTCCATGTTCCATCCTTCTTGTCCACCAATACTACTTGCACGGAGAAAGAGATTTCACTAGGTTTAATTATACCATCCTCTAGATTTTCTACAACCACACGTTCAATTTCACTCTTTTGGGCATAAGGATATGTGTAAGAGATTATGTTTGGAGGAGCACTTCCCGGAATCAAGTGAATAGCATGATTATGATCATGAATATGTGGGAGTCCTTTGGGAGTCTCAAATACCTTTGAATAATTGTCTAAGAATTTCTAGAGATATCGAGAAATAGATGAATTTTAATTTTGAATATCTTGTGAGCATAATTGTATAATTACGCCTCGTTGTTATTTCTTCAAAAGTTTTATAATAATATTACAGTTGATTATCTTTCCTGGTTTCTGGACAATACCCCTTAATTCAACTTACTTTCCCTCCCAAAAAGTATTCAAGAAAAGTTATTTAAAATTAAAATTTATCCTCCCCAAAGATTGTAACCATTGGAATCCTAGTACAACATCAACACCACCCGTTGGAATGGAGAGCATTGGAATATTCAATACATATTCCCCATGGTTACCTTGATATTATGTCACTTTTCAGATAAATTTATAGTTCATCCATTCACATCCATCACTTGACACTGAGGTGCTGCATATAGGAAGAAATTTAATTTGCTAGTTATCTTACAATGAATAAAATTATGAGTACTACCTGAATCAATCAACACTATTACCATTTTATTCTTGATATATCCTTCTATCTTGGGTGTTTGAGGAGTGGTAATTCTTTCCAATGAATTTCAAGATATAGTTAGATTCATTTCTTCTTTCTGAGGGGTTGGTTCTTTGTGTATATCCTCCTCTTTTGATGTTTCTTGTTCCTTTTCTTCCTCCTCTTCAAAATATATGTAGGATAATTTATTCTCAACACACTTATGACCTTTAGTGTAGTTTCTATCACAACTGTAACAAATCCATTTTAATCTTCTTCCCTCCATTTTTTTGGCATCAACCTTATAGGTTGTTGAAGGCTAGATGCATAAACACTTCCATATTTATAGTTGTGAGTGGTAGACTTCCTTGTTGGCATAATTTTTCTTTCAATTTTTCTTTCCACCCCGAATGCCTTCTGCAATGAATTAAGTTCCCAAAGGAAAACCTCATGTTTGATTTTATCCTTAAAATTCCCTATGAAAGCATCAATCCTATTATCATATAGAATACAAGTTACCCTGATGTTCAATTTTTGGAACTCTTCAATGTGCTACGCCATTAAACCATTTTGCTTTAGATTTATCGATTGGATAAAGAAGGTGTTTTTATTTGTATCATCATAATGTGAAATCATTTCCTCCATTAAAATTGACGAAGTGACAAGTGTTTATGATAATAAATCCATCGGAACCATACAAACTGATTCAGTTCTAAATATCAAGTTGAAATGGGTACCTTTTGTGTGTGTTACACATCGTGGAGATCAAATTTTTTCTCCATCTGTAGTATCCATGTTACGAGATCATTGCCATCAAAATTTATCATATCAATCTTTGGAATGTGGTGATTCTTAAGCCTAATGATGGATTCTCTAAAATCACATTTCATATTCTTTTTTTCTTTTTCCTAATTTTCATGGACGACTTTGTCACCACTCGGAAGAATTTTTTGCAGTAACTTTGTCAAAACTTCCATGTCTTCTTTCAAGCCATCCATCTTAGCTTCCATGTTTTATTTTAAACCGTAAATTTATCATTTTAAACCATCCATGTCTCCTTTTAAGCCATCCATGTCCCCTTTTAGTTCATCTTTGGTTTCTCTTTGTGAGAATGAAATTTGTTGCACTTGGTACCATAATTTTGATATATCATGTTTCAATTCTCCTCTTCATGCGTCATAATAGAGATTTATCAGGGCTTAATGGGTGTCTAATTCTTTTGTTTTTTGAGAATTTTAGAACCCAATACTATTATCTATGCTTCAATGTTCCCTTGGAATCACTTCAAATTGATTTTTCAAACAAAAGTTACGCAATTTTTAAAAACAAATAAACACCTTTTTTTTTCTTTCAACAGCTCAATATTGAAATTTTTGTAACTCTATAATTTCAGATCTCCAATGTCTAAAAATAGGTATTGCGGTATCCATTTAAGACTTATTTACAAAGCCACAATTCAGACCAAAAATTTATTGTTCAAGTTAATGTTATTCTCAGTATCCCATGATGACTTGATTATGGACTAGTTAAGTAGAGCAAACATGTATGAAATTACACGTGTTACTGATTCTACCTTTGGCTCTAAGAATGATACATGAAAAACTAAATTCCATTCACTTTTAGTTACCTAATATGAAATTCAAATATTATGGTCGGAGAGAAACTCATCACGATTTTCCCTTGTTCACTTGTTTGAGACTGAATTCTTGAGAGTATAAAAACCTTAACTTCCTCTGGTCATATCTCCAAAAATGTAGTGAACCAAGATCTGAAATTACTTCAAAAGGTTAATACATATTTAGGCTCAACGAGGTCACAATTTTAGCATCTGAAGCCGCATATAAAAAACATTATAGAAAATTTTTCAAGATGACCTATTTGAAGAATAGAAACCCTAAAATCCAAACGTTTAATACCAAATGTTATGGAACCAACTCAAAGAACATAAGAAAATATAGATCAAAAACTTAAAATATTTCCTCTTCGAAGTGGAAACCTACTTTACATTACATAAATGAATAATTCTTGGATGATCCAAATGATAAGACCTCCTTGGTATATATGAGAGTATAAGGGGGAACAATATAATCAAATCCTACATAACGATAACAATGTAAGGGCACAAAAATAACAATAGTGCTGATTTTATGGGGAACAACAATAACAACATGGGGATACATGAGAATAAAAATAACAATAGGGGGCTACACTAACAATAACAATAAGGGAAATTCACTAGTATTATAGGTACATAACTATTAGGTCCCTATATTGCTATTATAGTCCCTTATTTTTGTTACTGTAACCCCCTTATTATTATTATTGTACCCCTGTAACCCCCATATTGTTATTATTGTGCCCTTAAAATATTGTTGTCAGGTCAGCTAGGATTACATTGTGGCCCCATGGACTTCTATATATAGAATGGAGGTTTTGTAATTTTTATCATCCAAGAGTTGTTCAATCATATAATGTATTGGAGGTTTCCCCCTCGAAGTGGCTTATTTCTAAGGCGTTGATATCTCTTTCTTTATATTTTTGGAGATGGTTTCACGACATTTGGTATCAAAGCTATGGATTCTAGGGTTTCACTGCTCCAAATAGGTCATCGTGGCATTTTTGCTATAAATTTTTTTCTACAAACGTTTAGAAGCTGAAATTTTAGAGTGTGGCCAAAATCATGAGGAACATCATTGCAAAATTTTAGAGCTTGGTTCACAATATTTTCAGAGATATGATCTGTTTAAGTTAGGGCTTTTTGTAGGCTCTGGAATTTCACTTAAAAAGGTCATCGTGGAATTTTCGCTATAACTTTTTTTCTACAAAGGCTCAGAAGCTGAAATTTTTAGAGAGTGAAGCCAAAATCCTGAGGAACATCTTTGCAAAATTTTAGAGCTTGGTTCGCAATATTTTTGGAGATATGATCTGTGGAATTTAGGTCCTTTTTAGGCTCCCGAATTTCATATCAAAGAGGTGATCGTGGGAAAATCTTCACAACTCTCTCTCTAAGCATCAGATTGGAATTATGTAAAAAGTGACTAGAAATAAATGGACTGTAGCTTCTTTTCTATAAATTTTAGAGCCAAAGGAGAAAATGGTGACACAGGGCAAGTCATACAAGTTCGCTCTACTAAACCAGTCCATAATTAGGTCATTGTGGGAGATTGGACATAACCTTGCCTTGAAGAATCCAAATCAAGTCGGAACTATGGCATTTGAAAGAATCTTGAGAGGACTACTACAGGGCCGAATTTTAGATATTGAGGATCTTTAGGTATTGATATAAGTCAATATCGAGCTCCTCAAAAGCAAGTAAAAGGTGTGTATTTTTTTTTCTGAATTGCATGAGTCTTGTTTGAAGATTCAATTTGAATTGGTTCCAAGGGCATATTGTAGAATAGATATCAGTATTGGATTCTCAAATGGCCCCTAAAAAGAATTCAACACCCATTAAGCCTGTATAAGGCTCTACTATGACTCATGAAGACGAAGAATGGCAACATGACATATCAAAATTACAAGAGTAAGTGAAAAAAAAATCTCTCTCGCAAAGAGTAACAAAAAATGACATGGAAGTTTTGAAGAAAGCCATGGAAACTAAGATGGATGGTTTGAAGAAATGCGTGGAATCTAATATGGATGGCATGGAAGCTGACATCGAATCTAAGATGGATGACATGGAAGCTAAGATGGAAAACATGAAGAATGATATAAAAGCAGACATGAAAGTTTTGACAAAGTTGATACAAGAAGTGTTTCCTAATGGTTAAAAGATAGTAGAGGAAACTCATGATGAGAACAAAATAAATGTTAATCGTGATTTCATAAACTCTAATGTTGGAGGGAAGAACCACCATATTCCAAAAATGGATATGAGGAAGTTTGATGGAAAGGATCCTTTAACATGGATACTAGAGATGGAGCAATATTTTGATCTCAATAATGTCAAAAACACACAAAAGGTACGCGTTGCAACTTTACATTTGGAACAAGATACATTTGTATGGTATTGATGGCTTTGCTCCCGTAAAAAAATTGTCACTTGGTCAATTTTTACGGAGGAAATGATAGCACATTATGAGGATACAAAGAGCAACACTTTCTTTAGCCAATTGATAAATCTCAAACAAAAGTGTTCAGATATTCCATAGGAACATAGGATTGATCTCTTCATAAGTACTTTAAAGGATAACATCCAACATGAATTTTTCATTTTGGAACCTGATTCATTGGAGAGGTCATTCAGGTTGGAAAGAAAAAATGAATGTAAAATTATGGAGACAAGGAAGCCTACCACTCACTTCTATAAAGATGGAAGTGTTTCTACTCCTAGATTTCCACAACCTACAAGGTTGACACCACAAAAATTGGAAGAAAAAATAGAAAAAGTGATTTGCTACAATTTTGATAGCAAATACACTAAAGGTCATAAGTGTGCTGAGAAGAAATTATTTTACATAGATTGTGAAGAGGAAGAAGAAAATGAACAAGAATCCTCAAAAGAAGAGGATATAAACCAGGAACCAGCCACAGAAGAGGAATAAATGAATCTGACCATATCATTTCATGCATTGGTAGGAATTACCACTCCTCAAACTCTCAAGCTAGAAGTACATATCAAGAAGGGAAAGGTAATAGTGTTGATTGGTTCAGGTAGCACCCATAATTTTATTCATTATAAGGTAGCCAAGGTATTGAATTATTTCCTATACCGAGCACCAGAATGTCAAGTGATGGTTGCAAATGGAGGAACCATAAATTGCTCTGGAAAATTCCATAATATCAAACGAACCATGGGGGAATATGTATTGAATAGTCCAATTCTTTCCATTCCTATGGGAGGTGATGATGTTGTACTAGGATTACAATGGTTACAATCTTTGGGGATGGTAGCTTTTAATTTTCAAGAACTTTCCTTGAATTTTTTTCAGAAGGAGAGGAAGTCGAATTACTGGGTATTGCAGGGAAGCTGGGAAAGATAATAAGCTCTAATGTCATGAAAAAGCTTCTAAGAAAGAACAACGAGGTGTAATTTCACAATTATTCTCACTAGAAGTTCCAACATCAAAATCATCTATTTCTGCAGATCTCCATAAAGCCTTGGACAATCATTCAAAGGTGTTTGAAACTCCCAAAGGACTCCCACCTAGTCGTGATCATGATCTTGCTATTCATTTGATTCCAGGAAGTGTTCCTCCAAACATTAGGACTTATAGATATCCTTATGTCCAAAAGAGATAAATTGAACGTATGATTGTAGAAATGTTAGAGGCGGGTATAATTCAACCTAGTCAAAGTTCTTTCTTGGCTCTTGTAGTATTGGTACACAAGAAGGATGGATCATGTCGCATGTGTAAAAATTATAGGGAGCTCAATAAGCTCACCATTAAAGATAAGTTTCCCATTCCTACGATTGATGAATTATTGGATGGATTACATGGAGCAATTTATTTTACCAAGTTGGATCTTCGTTCAGGATATCATCAAATTAGAATGAAGACTGATGATATTCTATAATCAACATTTCAAACTCATGAGGGTCATTATGAATTTTTTGTCATGACTTTTGGCCTTACCAATGCACCTTATACATTTCAAGGGTTGATGAATTCCATTTTCAAACCCTTCCTTAGAAAATTTGCGCTAGTATTTTTTGATGATATACTAATCTATAGCAAGTCTTGGAAGGATCATGTTCAACATGTTGACAGGGTGCTCAAACTATTGCAGGAGAAACAAATATATGCAAAAACACCAAAATGTTTCTTTGGAGTAGAATAGGTGGAATATCTGGGTCATATTGTATCTCACGAGGGTGTTAAGGTAGACCCTAACAAAATTAAATCCATTAAGGAATGGAAAGTCCCCACAACCATAAAGCAGTTTTGATGATTTCTCGGGTTAACAGGGTATTATCACAAGTTTGTTAAGAATTATGGGAGAATAGCAACACCTCTAACAACATTATTGAAGAAAGATGCATTTTCATGGGCTCTTGAAGCAACTAATGCCTTTGAACATCTTAAAGAGGAAATGTGCCTAGAATCGGTCTTAGCTATGCCAGACTTCACAAAAACCATTATTGTGGAATGTGATGCCCCAGGAAATGGAATTGGTTCTGTTTTAATCCAAGAAGGAAGACCCATTTCTTTTGAAAGTCATCCAATCAATGGAAAGTATTTACAGAAACCTATTTATGAAAAGGAAATGTTAGCAATACTGCATGCACTAAAGAAATGGCGAACTTACCTAATGGGAAGACACTTCAAGGTAAAAAATGATCATGATAGTCTTAAAAACTTTTTGAAACAAAGACTATCTTCAAAAGAGAAAAAAATATGGCTCACAAAGATGTTGGGTTGTGACTTTGAAATAATCTACAAAAAATGGAAGCTAAATGTTGTTGCAGATGCACTCTGAAGAAAGAAAGAAGAGATGGATGCATTGCTTTGCGACATTTCTATTATCCAACCAGATTGGATAACCGAAGCAAGAGATGAATGGAAGAAGGACGAAGAAGTTTGGACACTCATTCAAAAGTTCCAGCAAGCTCCTAGTACATATGATACATTGAGTTGGAAAAATGATTCCTTATGGTACAAAGATCACTTATATCTTTGTAAGAATTAACAACTAAAACAAAATATTCTTTCGGAATTGCACTCTTCTCCTTTAGGAGGGCACTCAAAATTTTTAAAAACTTACCACAGGGTGAAGAATTTTTTTTTTTGGGATGGCCTTAAATATGATATTCAAAAGTTTCTGGCGGAATGTTTGGTTTTCCAATAGAATAAATTTGAGACAATTAAGACCCCGGGTCTTCTACAACCTTTATCCATTCCAAGTCAATGTTGGGAGGAGATTTCAATGGATTGTATCATAGGTTTACCTAAGTCCGACGGAAAGAGTTTCATCATGGTGGTAGTTGATAGACTTACCAAGTATGTACACTTTTGTGCATTATCTCATCCATTTAAAGCAAGTACAGTTGCTACTACATTTATGGACACAATTCAAAAGCTACATGGAAACCCAAGGGTTATTTTGAGCGACAGAGATCAAATTTTTACTGGAGATTTTTGGATGGAGTTATTTTCTTGTTTGGGTACTCAATTACCTCATAGCTCATCTTATCATTCTTAATCTGATGGTCCAACTGAGAGAGTAAATAAATGTTTGGAAGGATATCTTCATTGTTTTGTATCTGATAAACAAACACAATGGGTCAAGTGGTTACCTCTCGCTGAATGGTGGTATAACACTTCCTTCCATGCTATAGAAAAAATGACCCCATTTATGGCACTTTATGGATATCATCCAACATCCATCACATCATATTTAAGAGAAAATTTGAAGGTTCAAGTAGTGGAAGATCACATCAAGCATCGACAAGAAGTTCTCCAACTCTTAAAGGATAACCTGAATTTGGCACAAAATCGAATGAGACAACAGGTAGATCAACATTGCAGCGAGAGAAGTTTTTATGTAGGAGACTGGGTATTTTTACGGCTACAACCATACAAAAAAATGTCCCTCAAGCAAGCTAAGAAGATAATAAATTATCACCAAAGTACTATGGTCCTTACAATTTGTTGCAAAAGATTGGTACTATGGCATACAAATTGGAGCTTCCTGCTTCTTCACGAGTGCATCCAGTTTTCCATGTTACATGCTTAAAGAAGGTTATAGGTGAAAATATTTCAGTTCAAACAATATTTCTAGAACTTGATGAGGAAGGAAAAATCATATTGGAACCTGAAGTAGTCACGGAAACAAGAACTCGACATCTGCAGAATTAATCAATTTCAGAGTATCTCATCAAGTGGAAGAACTTACCCACCAAAGATTCTACATGGGAGGACGAGAATTTTATATAAAAGCACCCAGAGCTACTCAAGTGTTAAGGACGACACTTTTTTGAAGGAAAGGGGGATGTTAGGTCCCTATATTACTAGTATAGTCCCTTATTGTTGTTAGTGTAACCCCCTTATTGTTATTATTGTACCCCTCTAACCCCCATATTGTTATTATTGTGCCCTTAAATTATTATTGTTAAGTCGGCTAGGATTACATTGTGGCCCCATGGACTCCTATATATAAAAAGGAGGCTTTGTAATGTGTATCATCTAAGAATTTTTCATTCATGTAATTTATTGGAGGTTTCCCCCTCGAAGTGGCTTATTTCTAAGGCGTTGATGTCTATTTTCTTCTATTTTTGGAGCTTGTTTCACAACATTATAGCACCTGAAGCCGCATATAAAAAAAATTATAGAAAAAATTTCAAGATGACCTATTTGAAGAATATAGACCCTAAAATCCAAATATTTAATACCAAATGTTATGGAACCAACTCAAAGAGCATAAGAAAATATAGATAAACAACTTAAAATATTTCCTCTTTGAGGTGGAAACCTACTTTACATTACATAAATGAATAATTCTTAGATGATACAAATGATAAGACCTCCTTGGTATATACGAGAGTATAAGGGGTCACAGTATAATCAGATCCTACATAACAATAACAATGTAAGGGCACAACAATAACAATAGTGCCAATTTTATTGGGAACAAAAATAACAACATGGGGGATACATGAGAATAAAAATAACAATAGGGGGCTACACTAAGAATAAAAAGAAGGGAAATTCACTAGTATTATAGGTACATAACACACATTTCTTTTATATTCTATTACTTTGGTTTCAATTTGCGCTCAAGAGAATGGTGGACCCCTAGATGTGAATGGGATGTTGAGGTGGAGATTAGGGTTCCATATGAGCCAATATTATGACATGGAAACCAATGATGAGAGAAACATATAATTAATGTATATATATAATATAAAATACCTATATTCAGAAATCTATGATGTGTGCCTAGCTTAGATGCCATGTGGAAAAATGGAAGCCCATAAAGCAGTTTTTATTGAATGAAGAATTAGAGGAAATTTAAATAGAGTAGCGATTTAATAGTTGAAATGAAAACAATCCATATATTAGTTATAGTAAATTCATCAACGAAATGAAGGAATTTACATGCTTTTTGGGAGCAGACATAATTTGAATTTTCAAATATAGAAGGAATGGAAAAAAATCACTTTAACTTTAGAGGGCCATACTTTTTAGCCCCTAGATTAGATTCAGTATATGATAAGTTGGTAGAAATGTAAATTTGGGCATATCGTAACTATCCACCTAGAATCTCGAATTGAAGTTTACAATTTTGAGAAATTTAAAAAGAAAGATACATGAGTCTTTTAGAGACCAAAAAATGGCCTAGCAAGAAGTAGCATTCATAAGGACATATATTTTATCTCGAAGGATGAAATGTTGCAAATGAATAGTTAATATAAATCTATTAATGAGTATAAAATTTTACACACCCAAAATTTGATCTTGGATGAGAAATTTGGAAGAGAATTTCATAGGAAGCTATAGGTTCTATAAAATGAGCAGTCCACTTAAAACTTATAAAGGGAATAAATTTTAGCCTAGGAATTATAATTTGGTAAGTATGCAGCCAAATGAAAAATATTGACTAGAATAGCATGTTGGTGAAACTAGAATTTTATTCTCGGAAAGAATTTTGATGGAGAATTCCTTAGAAATTTACATGTTATAATACGGTTAGGATGATTCTTAACTGTGGCAAGGGATGGTATGGGAAAGGATTCGCTAAATGGCTTCTAGTACAGAAGTGAAGTAGATACAAATCAAACTATAACAATATCAGTTATATAATGGTGGTTGGAAAATTAGACATGAATAATTGAAAAAACCAGGAAGCAGGATAGCCATGTTGTGGAATTCCTAAGAAGGAAATTCAGTAGGACTATCTTCCCAACCTTTCCAATTGTTGTCATATTGTCATATATGAAATGTGATGTATAAGTTTATTTATTGTATATGATTTTCTATTTTCCTAATAATGTATAAATCTATTAAAGAACCAAGTCCTTGGATAATCTCAAGGAAGTGAATGATTCAGTGGTTGAGTAGTCAGTGATTCCTAAGTTTGGACTCTGAAATTGGTAGACATGTGATTATTCAGTTAATCATAGTGATTGAATGGATCATGCTTGAGGTCATAAGGGAATCTAAGGGATTGGGGATGTACATTATAGTAGCTATGGATTTCTAGAGGGATCGCTTGATGAGATTGAGTGAGTCCTAATCTTGGTATCTATAGCTAACTGACTAGTCGGTGAGCCTTTTGTTGCGACTCTGTAACTAACTATGGCATGGATATTTAGCTAAGCATGCAATAGAGGATGAATCCTAATGTGAGAGATTTGGTAGCTATGTATTATGGCTTGAGTATACATGAAAACAATTCCATACTAAATAATATAGATAAGCATCAATTGAGTTGGCATAAGCTATTATTTGGTCTTTTGGATATGTATATGAAATCAATCCAATTCTACAATAATATTCTAATGTTCCAAAATGGAAAAGACGGGAATATATAACAAAATATTGAAAACAACAGTGAATAAAATTACACCAAAATGTATGACAACCATGGAGCCATTTTATTATGTAAATCAGAAACAAATAGTTACAATTAAAATGGGTGCAACTCAAATGATCAATGCAAATAAGCCTCCCACAAATACATATGCCAAGTATGTAATGCGGCTACATAGAAGAATGTTGGAGAACAAGTACAATGTAGTTTTAGAAGGTACACTACTACTAGAAATGTAAAATTATATATATCTTCTAATGTATGGCTCATAAAGTGTTGGGGGTAGAGATCTAAGCTCGCAAACACATTTCCAAGGTAACCCGGGAAGGGTGTCCTGAAATACACAAAATGCAGAAAATAAAAATATGCCCCTAGGGCTGAATAATATTTGCAAGTTGATAGATGATAGGAGGTGGCTGATCTGATTTTTAAATTTATGAAAACTCCTATAGATTCTCCAAATGAGAGGTTTATCCCCTCACTGAAATCTATGTCCCCCAACTAGGGCTCCAAACCCCCTACTACAACTGCACTCTGCAATAATGCAATCCCTTCATGAAATTTCCTTGTAACTGATAAAATTACCTTAGCTTGAAGCTGAATGATGAAATGTAGCTGAAGAATCTTCGTTACAATCCTCCTGGATGAAGAGCTACTCCCTTCACTGGAAAACAAGCTCAGAAGTTGTGTTTCTCAACCCTCCACTTCTACACCCTGCAACTCAGCACACCTCTCAACATAAACTACGCTGTAGAAGTAGGATAGAGATTGGATTTATGCTGGAATGTGGAAATTTAGTTTAATACTCTTCTTAGAGGATCCTCAAGGAAAGAGGTGGGATTCCTGCTCGGGAACACCCTGTGCTAAACAACACTGCAACTTAGATAAACAACTGAAGAGAGCAACAAGTCTAAACAGACCATCAAGAAAAAAATTATCCAATCATAACCACAATGGCTGCCAACCTCTTCCTTGTATTCTTTGTGAGCTTCCTCACTTTGAGCCCCACTCATTAAAGGCATTACTCCCATGCATGGAATATCCCTCCAAAACAACATTGTCCCTCAATGAATGCCACTTCTTCCATACCAACACTATTTGATTTGGTCAAGGTTGACCCTGTCTTCATGCTCCAACCCCTTTTCACACATAAGGGTCTTCAATTCAGACTTTATATGACCTCCATTTACATTAGGAGTATCATATATTCCTACTAAGGATATTTATGGGTCTCCATACCCTCTTATTCCTATATCTAAGAGTAATATCAAAATTTAATATTCCAATTAGCTCTATGCTAATTTAGGAATATTATAGTCCTCCCCTCCCAAATGTTGCTTGTTCTCAAGAAACCCCAAGGATAGCATTGGAGAGCATCTTCTCTTCCTTCTGTACCATCATCATATGATGAGTTCATCCAATAAACAAGGTTCTCTTTTATCAATGTGTCCCCGAATTGCTCCTCCCAAATGTATAAGCTAGCCTTTGGTGATAAATCCAAATGGCTCTTATCATGTAAGATTGGGATATTCATGGAGGCAACTATATATGGTCTAGAGGCCCTCTTGAGGCATGGGATAAGAAAATTATTAGGAACCTTGATCCCCATTTGAAGCTATAAACCCCAAGCTATCATCCATACAAAGTGAGTCACCCTCCAAAATGGAAACTCATGGAAAGATTCTTTCACCTTTGGCTCCTGCAATGTAGGTGGGCTGGATAAATGAACATGGTAGAGCAAATGGCATACCCCATGTTGTGTCTCTCTCCACTTGTGATAAGTGTAGTGCCATTGTAGAATCTAGTCTACAATATTATTTCCCTCAAGATACAAAAGGACAACTAGATCTGAAAAGACCCCTTATCAAGTATCATGATCCCAAACCATCACATACAAAGAGAATGGTATATCATCACTATATGATATCCAAATCAGAAATATATTTAAGATTATGTGAAATGATGGATGGTACTAATGGTTTCTCCAGTGAATACAATGTAGTTTTACCAACAGTTGTTTTACAACATCACATGGCAAGTTGTCTCCCAAGAAATGACTAGTTGTGCATGTTTTCCCATCTACTAGGAAGTAGTAAATGGCATTATATATTAGCTGAGCATAACAATAATAACACCACATTTTCCCAAATCCATGCATGGAAGGGCTATCTCTGTTGGTCCTAGAATGACCTTGAAACCCAAATGTAATATTCCCCTCTTATGGAGAAATGCATTGTACATACATGGTAAGAGAATGAAAATAATTTGTGAACTGATCAATAAGTATAGAAATATATTTCTTACCATGCATTGTGAGTAGGCTGAAAGTGAGGTTCATGGATGAGCCCTCCCATGAGAATCTCCTCATAGTGGTCTGCAAAATGAAGGGATGCATACTCCCCTTGGAACACTCCATCAATAGATACATAATCCCAAGGGACAATGTTGTTGGCCTTTGTGATAAGGCTCTTGCCACTCCATGACTCTATTATTTGACATGCCATATGCCAAAGTCATCCACCATCATGTTGCTATATGTGGGAGACTCCTTCCTATGTGGAAGTACCTCCTTATCCTCCAATGTTGAAGGGTAGCCCCTTTGCAGCATAATTGTGCCATCCTTCTCTTCTGAAATATCATGCAAAGTATGGGAGAATTTCAGCCCATACTCTCCCAAGAGTATCCAAAGAAACAATAGTTATTGCTTCCTCTTCACACCTCCATCATACAAACCATAAATTAAAAATAAAATGATTAATATTAAGAATGCCACATCATCCCAATGCACCCAAACTCCCTACTGCCATATGATGCAAGTGACATGCCATCTTCTAACCAATAACATACCCTTTGGTATAGGATATGTCACATGCTGACCAAACTCTTTCAAGAGTGCCTAGCGTAGCCTTACCTCCTGTTGCCCCATGTCATAGATTTGCAAGTGTCTTTCCAGTCTCTTGCTCATCAACATCACCAATCCAACTAATGGTGAGTGTCTATCATCATACTCCAAATTGGTATCCCTCCAATGGAGAATACCCTCCTCCCAAAGCCAATCAATATCTCTACACTTCATGGGATGTTGAAGTGCAGCCCCTTGGAGATCTCCATATGAAGATCAATCATCAATGACCATGTTGAACCCAAAAGGATTCAAGTATACTAAAGGAAAAGTCTTATCATTAATTTGTGAAGTGCTCAGCAAGAAGGATCTATGATAATAATGGGAGATAAGATGTCTCTCATCAACCATATGCCTATCCTCTTCTATACATGTAGAGAGGACATTGGAATGCTCCAGTAATGGTTGGGCCCCCAACACATCACTGCTGCTCCATGACAGCACTATTGATCTCCATGATGGTGCATCTACTATCTCATGCTCATGCTTAATGTTGAACATATAGTTCTGCATTGTATTGTTTAGGAAAATGGTCATCCTATCCTTAAAAAATCTACAGTCCAACCCTAAGAGTTGTGTGCAACTCATCAATAACATAATAGGATGGATGTGTATTTCCTCCTTGAAAACATTGAGGGTCCTCTGCACAGTGATAGTCTGTTGCTCCAAACCAACAATGTGATTTGACCCTAGGTCATGTATTTTCCTTGATGGAATGTTCCCACAATCCTCCATATGGTGTGCTGAAATAATAGGAAGTGGAAATATGTGCATACCTTGGTAAAGCTTGGGAACATCTTGTATTTCTTCAAGGGTTCCTTCCTCTAGTGTGATGACTGCCCCAACTACTGATGACGATGGATACTCTTTTATGGTTGCATCAGCGCTAGTATAAGTCTCTTCCTCCTCATGCGTCTCCAGAATACTGCATGAGGCTCTAAATGTCAAGAGATCAAGTCCACTTTGAAGTGTTCTTTCTCCTGATGCAAGTGCTCCTGCAGCAAGTGGTGGTGGAAGTTCTTCTCCTCTGATTTCTTCTTGTCAAACTTCTTGATCAACCTTTGACTAAAATCTTCATATGTAGTCACCCTTGCATAACTTAAATGGCTGAACCACCAAATGTTTGCTTCACCCTCAAGGTGCAGTGTTGCAATCTAAACAACTTATTTTTCTACTATTGGATGTAGCAGGAAGAATGCATCCAACTTCATTCCCCAAGCTCTTGTTGTGCATGTGGATGACCCATTAAATGCAGACAACAAAAATCTATTGTGGCAAGGTCTTGTTTCTTCTTTGAGCTGAATGAATTGTGGAAGAGTTATATTTTCCTTAAAATACCTTGATTGAGATTTATATTTTGCAAAATACTCACTTTTAATCTCATGATCGAAGTGTCCTCCATCTCCATGCCTTTTGTCTTCTTCTTCAAAAGAAAAGGGCATAGCATGTTTCTTTGGAGCTCTATGCAATACCGGTTATTTCTTTAGCTGATAGGAAGTACAAGGATCTCCCTCATCTTGAAACCCTATTGTGGTTTCATTACTTTTCTCCACTTTTCTTTTCTTGACTTCCTTGGTGAGGTCACTCGCAGATTTGAAAAGAGATGAGATAAAAATCATTCCTCTAATAATTCTAATCTCTTTCTCCTTCTTCTTATTCTCCTGATAGCATAATTTCTGAGATCCATAGGCTAAGCCAAGATTTTGCTTTGATACCACTGTAATATTCCAAAATGGAAAAGACAAGAATATAGAAAAAAAAATGAAAATAATAGTGAGTAACATTACACCAAAATGTATGACAAATATGGAGACATTTTATTATGTAAATCAGTAGAAAATATGTACAATAAAAATGGACACAAATCAAATGATCAAGGCAAACAAGCCTCCCATGAATACATATGCCAAGTATGAAATGCTGCTACATAGCAGAATGCCGGAGAATAAGTACAACACAACTTTAGAAGGTACATTTCTACTAGAAATGTACAATAATGTATATCTGCTAATGTATGGCTCATAAAGTGTCAGGATTAGAGATCTAAGCTCCCAAACACATTTCCAAGATAACTCGGGAAGGGTTTCCTGAATTACACAAAATGCATAAAACACAAATATGGCCCTAGGGATGAATAATCTCTACAACTGGATAGATGATAGGAGCTGGCTAATATGATCTGGAAATGTATGAAAAATCCTTGTATATATTCTCCAACTGAGAGGTTAATCCCGTCACTGAAATCTATCTCCCTGAAATAGGGCTCCAAACCCCCTACTACAACTAGACTCTAACATAACACAATCCCTTTAGGAAACTACACTGTAACTGATAGAAGTACCTT
The DNA here is from genome assembly GCA_034641835.2 of Pinus albicaulis. Classification (NCBI taxonomy): domain Eukaryota; kingdom Viridiplantae; phylum Streptophyta; class Pinopsida; order Pinales; family Pinaceae; genus Pinus; species Pinus albicaulis. Next base: position 1,217,925,757 of record CM076580.1, read on the forward strand.
AGCCTGATGTTGAATGATTAAGTGAAGCTCAAGAATCTCCCTTATAAGCCTCCTGGATGAAGGGTTACTCCCTCCACCAGAAAACAAGCTCAGAAGTTGGGTTTCTCAACCCTCCACTATTGCACCCTGCAACTTACACTAGTAAAAAATGGCTAATTAGTTACTAAAAAAATGACTAAATTTTGCATATAAAAGACTACTTTTCAGCCGGCGACCAATAGTAGCTAATTGACAGTATCTTATAACACGACCAAATTTTAGTTGTTTTTAGCTTAGTCATTAATTGGTTGTCTCAATTTTGTTGTCTAGTAGTATATTTGGTCATTAATTTAGTCATTTATTAGGTCATTGTAGTAATTGATTTGGTCATTGATTGGTCATCGATTTAGTCATTAATTTGATTATTGATTTGGTCATTGATTTTATTGTCTAGTTGTATATTTGGTCATTAATTTAGTCATTGATTTGGACATTTATTGCTATAATTAATGACCAATTATACAAAAAATTATATTACTAAATGATCACTAGATAAAACTAATTAATGACCAAAATGTTGGTCGTGTTATAAGATATTGTAATTAGCTACTAATAGTCATATATATGCAAATTTTAGTCATCGTTTGAAACCAATTAATGACCAAAGAAATATCAGTAAATTTTGGTCATGTTATAAGCTATTGTAAATTAACTACTAATAGTCGTATATATGCAAAATTCAATCATCATTTGTAATCACAAATTTATCATTTGCAGTAGCCATTTATTTTTTTTGGTAGTTTCATGTTCATTATATAAATGACTAATTTAGTAGTTTATATTCATTTCATTTACTTTCATTAACAAACATTATAAAAAAATAATTTAGTCGTATATTCATTTTATTTGTGTTCATCATTAATAAACATAAACTAATAATTTAGTATTTTTAGATTGACTTTATGTTTTCATTATTAATGAACATAAATTAATTAATATGATTTTGCAAAAAAAAAAAAAAAACATAAAATGTACATGTACATCTAATATGAAAACACAAAATTAGATATGTTAATTACAATACTAAATAATATCATGTGCAACTATAAACAATTTCAACAACATAAATTATATTATATAAAATATCAAGTATTACAATATGAATTTCTAACTTAGTATTTGTTTGATTACAATTTACACATGAAATATTGTTTCATCACTTCAAAACATTATCATTTTGTTGCCAAGGCATTTCATGTGAATTCACCAACTCTAAATACATGACCATCAATCTCTATGTGTGTGTCTTATGCGAGATATTGGCTCTACAGGTACCACTAGACCGATTCTCTTCTCTCTCTCTCTCTCTCTCTCTCTCTCTCTCTCTCTCTCTCTCTTTAATTTTTATTTTGCCGCTCCAGTTTTATTGTTGTCATTTTTCTTCAATTCTTTCTTCTTACCATCAATACTGAGTTCCTTTTCTAAAAAAGAAAGAAGATACAATGTATATTATAAGTCATGAAAGATGATGAACAATGAAATATAAACTAAAATATACTATAAATAATTTATACGATATATACCTCAACATCAACAATATTGTCAAATGCCATTTTTCCCTAGAAAAGAAAGAAACTCGAACAAGTTTTCTTCAGTTGGGAAATAGTGGCTTCTATGTGGCGAGATGACATGTATTAAAAAAAAATCAAATAAAATGTCACAATAAAAAATAACACCTTAGTAAAATTAGTATTCAACCTTCAATGAAATATTAGGCACAATCATGCTAACTAAGTTACATGCTAAAAATATCAAGTTGTAGATTACTTATACAATGTGGGAGTGCAAACAAAACTCCTAGGAAATGTCAAAGATAAATATAGAATAAACTAAAATGAAGTAAAAAGGATACAATAATAGGATAGACTCGTATACATGTAGATAACAAGATAATGTATAAGGCTTAGTGAATAAGTCCAAGGCTAGAGGTCGATAATGTCAAGAATGCCCAAGTATAATGAGAATTTCTTCAGATAAGAACTACTATTTGGGTCCATTATCACATATGAATAAGCCAACTATTCTATATCAAATTATTAATGTTTTTATTATATTTATGAATCACTACAATATAAGTGGATAAATTGCAAAGACAATTCCCTTCCCATCGTTTTCCTCACTTGTTGTACAATATAGTAGTTGTGATTTGGAGAAATTTTCCAACATAAAAAATGTAGCAATCACCGCTAGTAATCCCCCAAAAAGGATTATTTTGCGATGTAACTTTCATTATAATGAAAATACAAAATAAGCGTAGTTTTGATACATTTTGCAAATTTACCAACAAAGAACCAATAGTTTTCTCATATTTACCATACTTGTAATTTCCAAGAAATAATACATTGATGATCTTTTACAGAAAATAATTGATTCATTACAAACAAGAATTTAACATATTACAACAAAACCACCAATGTTTAATCCTCAATTAGTTCAAAATAGTTAGTAAAAAACCTCAAGAAAGAGCAACAATTATAAATAATAAATCCATCAATTAATAATCAATAAAAAAAGGATAAACTTTTTGTTGAAGTTTGATAAACAACTATAAATATTGACAATCGACTGCAACTAATGGTGTTATTCAAAGAGAAATACTACTTGGAGAACTCATCTTCCGAATTCTTTTCTTTATCCATGAAGCTTTTTTCTATCCTCAAATCAGAATCTGCATTCAATCTTTTAGGTTTCCGAAGCTACCCAAAGGCCTTGCCAAATGAAGCTATGATTTTCATTGATTTTCATAAAATGCTTATGATACTAAAAATAATATAGTTTTACCATGTGATAGACAATTCAAGCAAGTAAAAAATTGTGTACAATATTTCTTAGAAGACTACATGTTGAAAGGAAAGCTTTCATATTTCGGATAAAAAAAAAACTTAACAGAGATGGTCAATATTACAAAACAATAGACTAAATACAAAACTACAGGTAGAACTAACAAAATCCTAATTGTAATACAACTGATTGATTATTCTAAGTGAAGCCAACTAGATACATACAATTTTTTATTCTCAAATTTCTTTCCCATATCTTTATTGGAAGTGGAAGCTAACTTGCATGCATCTCACAACACTATTTTAGCAAGAGTATATGTTGCATACTCATATTCCACACTTTCGTTTCCATGAACAATCATGGTAGGTATTGGAGGAATTATTTGCTACATCAGTTGGGTTGTCAACATTAACCTTCTCTTTACTCGAGGTATTGATCCTTACCCTTCTTCTTGGTTATCAATCTCATCTTTCTCATGTAGCCAACATAGGAATAATTTGGGTTCAAGAAGAATAAACATATTCAGATGATGTCTTCAAATTTGAAAGTATGCATTTTTATTATTTAACTACTAGTAAAATAGTGATAATAAGACCTTAAATATAACCATAGTTTTTCTGTGAAGCGATTTGTTGTATATCCCCATGCTAGCACAACATAATTGAAAATAAATCGCCAACAATAATTAAAATTGCTTCCCATAGCATGAACACTAACTTACTCTTCATAAATAAACATAAACCATTTCAAACTACAAGGAATTAAAAAAAAGGACACCATTGATATAAATTCACAAAATAGTGACAACAAAACAAGAGGTGGATTTGGTAGGTAGTAGCTCAAAACATTGTAGTGGGAAGATGTCCTCAAGATTGAGTAATATCTACATGCCAAGGAATGAGTTGTGACACTTGTTTCTTATGTTTACTAGGAATAATTGCAACTAGAGCTCCAATGTTTACTTTAGATAAATAGTATTGGTGTTGATATGCAATGTGGCCCTGCATTATTAGAAATGACACATTTTTTTGAGTTCACCTAGTTACGACATATTCAACGTATTTAATGCCTGACTGGATAGGGTGGCTAGTAATTATTCATGCTAATCCTGAGCCAGGAAACAAATTCTCAAGGTTTCTCCCTAAAGGAATATGTTGAGAATTTAAAGTTCCAGACATTCCAGATTAACCGAAACTCATATACATGATAGCAACTTTCAAGGCTAAGAGTGTCTCACTACTATAAGGCAAAAACTATAATAATCTGGAATTCAAAATTTGTTGATTGAAATGATTTCTATCACCCACTACTAAAGACAACTAAAGCATTTTGATAATTGATTCGACTAAAAGTTCAAGTTGAGTGGGTGAGAGAGCCCTGCATATTAGCTTCCCTTTCTATAGTATAATTTTAATCATGTAGCATAACTTTACACTTTCTTCAATAAGCTGAATCTTTCATATTGCAACTCCATTTTGTTCAAGATTTTATGGGACTATCAGCTCCCTCTTAATCCTAGATTCCTTGCAAAAGGCTATCATTTCCTTGGATGTGTATTCTCCTCCATTATCATACCTTAATATCTTGATTCTCCTTTCTGTAAGGTTCTCTACTTCAACTTTGAATTCCTGAAATTTGGTAAATATGTCATCCTTGGATTTTATTAAGTAAACCCAAGTAATCAAAGGCAAGCCAAATTGAAACGTCTTATTGAAGCAGAATTGGATATGGATAAATACTTTAATAAGCAGGGTATATCTATGTTTGGTTGGATGAAGCATGGTAGAAATAATCATAATGATGGACTCTCTAGAACATCTAGAGGTAATGGGGTCTCTGCAAGAGGCAACCAAGGAGAAGGTGACTTGTTGAACAAAAGGGGCTCTAAATCCTCTGGTATCCAAGCACTGAAGATAAGTGATGATGAAGATTAGTCTAAATATGAAGATGAAGATGGTAAATTTGATTCAGTGAAGCTTGTGGGGCACATGTAGCCAATGTTGAGTCCTGTTGAAAAAGAAGATCCAAAAGCAAGTAGTGTGAAGGATACTGGGGATGCTAATTATTTGATCCAATCAAGATTTGACAAGCACAATATCTCACCATTGACACTCAAAGAAACCAACACAATGGGATATGAATGTATTACCATTATTCAAGAATTAACTCTTCCATCTATTCTCAAAGAAAGGATGTGTTGGCCAAGGCTAAAACATGCACTGGCAAGACAATAGCATTTATGTTTCCTACTATTTAGGTGATAATAAAGTCTCCATTCCTCCAAGATCATTAAAGGTCACTTATTCTTGTTCTTTTCATTTGTCCCACTAGGGAACTTGCAAGTCAAGTTGTTGTCGAGCCCAATGTTTTGTTTATATTCCATGCAAATATTGGTGTACAAGTAGTTAGTGGGGGCAATAAATTACCAAGAGAACATAAATAGCTATAAAAAAAATCCTTGCCAAATATTAATGGCCACCCTTGGAAGGCTTTGGGGCCATATAAATAATACCCCAGTTGTCTCAAGTCATTTAATGGGTGTGAAAGTGCTTGTACTTTGTTGAAGTCAACCATTTTCTAGATATGGGGTTCCATAGGGATATTGACAAGATAATTTCTGGTGTGCTTAAAGAGAGGGAAAAGCCTATTTTAAGCTACATTTTCAAAAGAGGTTCACAAAGTTTCTCGTATTGCTTTAAAATATGATGAAAAGTTTATTAATATAGTTGAAGAGGGCATTGAGGAAACTGACTCAAAGATTTTTTAGTCAGCAATTATTGCTTCTCGTGAGAAGCATTTTTACATTGTTTGTGTTTTTCTTAAATAGAAATATCTTTAGGGCTTGAAATTTCAAAGGCTAGGCATGGATCCTTGGATGTATATGCTAGAAAGATTTGATTCTTCTATGATGGGAATCCAAACATATATGTACAAGGCAATGGTTGCAGCAGCACTGCAAGAAATATGGAGTAGTACTTATTCAAAGCATCTTCTACAATGTTAAGAATAATAGCCTATTCAATCACGACAACTTCATTGTGTACTGCAACACATTTTTCAAAAATCCAAGAGGTGTTCGATTCAAGGAAAGTATGGCATAAAAATATAGTCTAGTTTATTGATGCTTACACAAGGCCACCATATTTGTGCATAGAAACAAATTTTATGTATAGTGGTGATTTAGTTGCATATATTCAACACTATGGAAGGTTTTCAAAATATATTGTGAGATAAATAATGATACAACTTGTTGTTGGACTAAAAGTTCTATGTGAAAACAATCTTATACATAGGGACTGAAAACCACAGAATTATCCTTTCAACAAATGACAAGAATCTGGTACTGAATATTGCAAAATCCATCACCCTATAACCCCAAAGGATAGTAGAAACATTTTGTGGTTCACATCTGTACATATCACTTGAGATTATGCAATCTCAGAAGAGCGAGTCATGCAAGAAGTCATGAAGGTTGCAGATTTGAAGATGATTGGGAGAACAAAACCTCTTCTTCTACACAAAATTTCTCTAAAACAAAGGATTTTAACAAAATAAGTAGTAATAGAAGGCAGGCCCAATTCAAACGTCTATTTGAAGAGGAATTGGATATGGATAACTAGTTTAATAAGTGGGATATATCTATGTTTGTTTGGATGAAGCATGTTAGAATAATGATAATGAAGGATTATCTAGAACTTCTGCAGCTAATGGGATCTCTAAAAGAGACAACCAAGGAGAAGGTGACATGTTGGACAAAAGAGGCTTTAAATCCTCTGGTATCCAAGAATTAAATATCAATGATGATGAAGATGAGTCTAAATATGAAGATGAAGACAATTAATTTGATTCAGTGAAGCCTACGGGGCACAAGCAACCAATATTGAGTCCTGTTGAAAAATCATATCCAAAAACAAGTAATGTGAAGGTTATTGGGGATGCTAATCATTTTAGCCAATCAATATTTGACCAGCACAATATCTCACCATTGATACTCAAGGAAACCAACACAGTGGGATATGAGTATATGACCATTATGCAAGAAGGAACTCTTACACCTATTCTTAAAGTCAAGGATGTGTTGGCCAAGGCTAAAACGTTCACTAGCAAGATAGTAGCATTTATGTTTCCTACTATTCTGGTGATAGTGAAGTCACCATTCCTCCAATATCATAAAATGTCGCCTATTCTTGTTCGTGTCATTTTTCCCACTAGGGAACTTGCAAGTCAAGTTGTTGCCGAGGCCAATGTTTTTTTTTAAATTCCATGAAAATATTGGTGTACAAGTAGTTAGTGGGGGCACTAAATTACCAAGAGAAAAAAAATGTGTATAAACAAATCCTTGCCAAATATTTGTGGCCACTCATGGAAGGCTTTGGGACCATCTAGAGAATACCCGAGTTGTCTCAATTCATTTAATTGGTGTGAAAGTTATTGTACTTTGATGAAGTCGACTATTTGCTAGATATAGGGTTCCATAGGGATATTGATAAGATAATTGTTGGTGTGCCTAAAGAGAGGACACCTATTTTAAGTTATAGTTCCAAAAGAGTTTTACATATATTCCTGTATTGATTTAAAACAAGATGATGAGTTTATTAATACAATTGAAGAGGGTAGTAAGGAAACTCACATAAAGGCTTGTCAGTCATCAATTGTTCCTTCACATGAAACCAATGCATAATAAAGAATATAATAACTAATCTACAATCTTAGCCAAAAAAATTTAATTCAAAGAATAATAAATAATATAATAACCACCATTATTATAATAAAGTATAATACTAAATTATAATAATATACTTTTATTGTAATAATATGAAATATTTAGCTAAAACAATTTAAGCCATGAGTTGAAAGCACTTTAAAGTTGAATATAAAAGTTGTAAGTTTACATACCACATGCACATTAAAGTCCAAACCATTAGTATCTCAGAGGTTCAAGTTCCTTGTAAAATAGTCCTAATCAGATCACTGAAATTCTTGAATAAAAGTCACTACTGCACTTATTTGATGATCTGCACTAGAAGAAAGTACAAGGAAGAAGGAGAAGAGAGAGAAGGGCTCAAATATAAGATGTATATACATGACAGATGGTAGAAGAGGGGGTAAAGGAATCCAATCATTACCGGAAAGGACGCTAACCAGATTAGATGGTTTGTAGGATCTCTAACTTAGAATGAAGGAGAGTACAAAAGTGCTCAACTAGATGATGGATTTCATGTCCCTGCAACAACACTTTGTAAATATTTTAAGTAGTAACCAAACTTGGCAGTGCCAAAATTCCTTCTATGTGGAGGAACCAACCCTATCACTTTAGAATCAATGCTAGCAAATTCCTCTTTCATCCAAAAATTTATAATTAAAGTAGAGATGATGTTAGTAATCGGCATTTTGATGGAACTATGAATATCAAAAGGCTTGATAATTGAATTTCGAATTTATAAATATATATTGAATGTCAAACATGTATCTCCCTTGGCATTTTGTTGTAAATTCTCTTTGGCCAGTTCTTGAACTAGTCTCCACCCAAATAATCAGTTCCTCCTTTGTAGTGAGATCCACAATGAGGCCCTAGACAGCTAGTCCTATGTCCAAGATACCTTGGAAATGTTGTTGTTCTAGAACCCACATAAGCAACCAAATGAGGTTACCTAGGCCCTTATGTTAGGTAGTATTCAAGGAAGAAGGACAATGTCCTAAGTCACCTAACATGATGATGACATGGAAATATGAGTATCTGACATGAGATACAACAACCCTGGAAAGATATTATTATATTTTTAGATCATTTTTATTAAAGTTCAAAGGGTCACTTGCTCAGTATTTTTGTTTTTACTATTTAGGTTGTTTTACATTTATTAGGTGTGTTGTTTAGAGTCTGAAGTACATGATGGATGGGGAAAGAGTCAAACTTTCTAAGTATCTTTGTGATGTTGTTTTGGTTTTTTTCCCTTTTATTTATGTCAAGACTATATCTAGACCAGCAGTGCTTTTAGCTTATTGTTGCATTTCCCACTATTGAAAAGTTATCAACACATCTATCTTATGGATGGGAACTGACTACATGAGGTAGCGCTTCCACTTGCAAGCCAAAAAAAGTCATGTGAGAGAAAGCTACTTGATCCAAGTGATAATGATGATTTTTTTTTAGAGTGTTGGTATGGAGGTGACCTTCTCCTTTGTGATGGATGTACCAAATCCTTTCACACTGGTGAGCATCTTAATCTACAATTGATCTATTATCTTCTCTTATTTTTTCTTTTGAAGAGAAGGATTATTATGTCCCAACTGTTGCCTATCATTTTGGTTTATTGTAGTTTGGTTAGGTTACCTGGAAAGTATTCTTACATATTAGAATGCTAATGAATCTAGCTATATTTTTTTCTATACAAAACGCTAATGAATCTTGCTATAGGTTTATGCATACAAACTGCTAATGAATTTGGTTATACTCGAGTGAAGTGAATCTTTGGAAATAGTGGCCTATATGATTCAAATTTACGATGGTTGGGCCATGCCAGTGATGGAAACAACCATTGGTAGTGTCACCTTATCTGTCGCTAGCCTGACACTAGTCTTAGCCTTGCGACGCTTGGGTCATACCAAAGAGGCTTTGCACTAGGGCACTAAATTTTGAAGTAACAATTAAAGAAAATAACAAATTGATACACATGGAAAAACCATTTGAGTTAAGGTAAAGTTTTACTAAATAAACATCTAAATGAGTAGATCCTAACACATCAAAATCAATTACCAAGAGAGGCTCCATGACTAAAAAAGACACCAATTACTGCACATATACCATAAGGTATCTAAATTAACAAAGAGACCCAAATGAATTGGCCAAAAAATCTATTGTAGCCAAACATGCAACTAAGGACAAATCCAAAATGGGTACCTAGAAAGGCAATACAAATCAAATGGAAAACCACACTTTTTCTTCTATACTAAGGCAAGAGAATCTAAAGGAGACACTTGAACACACCATGATCCATCACTAAAATAGATAAGAGGACCTTGGTGTAGGGTTAAGATGGGTTTTTTATGGGCGAAGAACCATAAAATATCCCACACCAACATTTGAAAGGGATGTGTATGGTCATACAAAGTACAAAGCCATGCATAACAAGCATAACTCCTTTTGCAAGATAAATTAGCAAAATTTCCACACATAAGTAGACGTGCAAGGAAAGGACTCAAGAAATTATTTCTTTTACAACCTATCAATCATCATTAAAAACTAAAGACAATTAGAGAACGAGTATCAATAATTTTTTCAAAGAAAATTTTGATCATCAACTTGTATCAAATCAATTTAGACACACAAGGACCAATTTGAGAAGACTGAAAATGGCCCTAAGTGAATCCTTCTATAGAACTAAGGAAAAATTCTCTAAGATTCACCCAAATTACCCACTAACAATTAAACAAAGCATAAGTCAAGTTAATGAAGATAATATGGCTTAATATGTGCTAAAATATATAAAAATTCATTTCATGCTTAAGTATAGAGAGCTTAGACGATTAGTGTTCAAAAACATTTTAGTGGTATGTTGAAATGAGCATGTATCAAATAAATGTCATTTGACAAAGTGTAATCCATGTTAACATGTTAATCAATAAAAGCAAGACAATCCAAACAAATATTAATGGGCTATATTACGCATCTATTATTTGTACAAAAAACAAACTAAAACAATAACAAAGATCAAAGAAATGAAATAAAATCATTGTGGAAAGACATATGAAAAACTTTCTCATTTTTTGCATATCAAATATGCTCCAAGTATGGGCACAAACATGAGAGTTAAATTTTCAACTCTCTAGGCTCTGGTCAATGTGGTCAACCAAAAATATGTCAAAAAACTAAATATTTTTGGGGATTCAAAACTTGTTGTGGATTGAGTCTGCAACAAAGTCATCATAGTGACCCTCATTTGGCTCACATTTTGCAAGGTATTGAAAAAGTCTACAACAAGTTGGATTGGTTCTCTTGTGGCCATATATACCATGAACGCAATACCCTAGAAGACAAGTTCTCCAAGGAGGCTCTCCAAATTATTCCACAAGTGCTAAAATACCAACAGTATACAAATAATAATTTTGTGGGGGTTTTTGCCTTCCATATCTAGTTTTTTGTCTCACTTATTGCTATATTTTTTGATTATATATGTAAATAGTCCAATGATATTATCCAAAAAGTGATAGATATTTTTTTGTCTTTTAAAATCTCACACAATATATAGTTGGAACAAACTTTTATTACTATAAATTAATCAATTACTTTTACATACCACTAAAAGTGGAAAAATCTCTATAACCTTTGATCACCTTGAACATCAAGCAAACTAAGAACCTCGACAATGGGGTTCTAATAACATCACCAAAGATCCAAAATTGACAAAGGACAATTTAAAGAGCATTGGTTAGTCAAAATTACAATGTGGATCAATTACTCATGTCGAAATGATGGTATATTGGATTAGGTGTCACTTGCACTTGCATTTGAAAGTGTGAACACAACATGGATAAAGAGCATTGAATGCACTAGGAACCTTGAAAATGGGGTTCTAATAACATGGCCAAAAATCCAAAATTGACAAAGTACAATTTAATGAGCATTGATTAGTCAAAAGTACAATGTGGATCAACGACTTGTGTCAAATTGATGGTATATTGGACTAGTCGAGGGTTGCAACGGCATTGGAAAGAGTGAACACAACGTGAATAAAGAGTCACTTGGAGAAGGAATACAAGGAATTTTAGTCTTGGTTGCATGTATAGGGATGGTCCAACATGTAAGTAGAAGCATTAGGGATACCATAGAAATTGGCAACCCATTTTCTCTAAGAGACATCCAAAAGCACATTTTTTTAATAGGGAAGAGCTTAAAAATCATCCTTTTGGAAAATGAATCCTTCACATCAGAGAAAATTTTCCATCTACATTTCCCATAGAGATATGTAGAGAAATTTTTCTTCAATCCTCCCAAAAAAGGGAAAAATAAAAAACCCTTTTGGGAAAATGCATTTCCCTCTATGTTTCACCGCATTTCCCAAAAGAGATATGTGGAAAAATGTTCCTTGGAGCATCCTACAAGAAAAAGACACCTTGGGAACATGGGAAACGTGGAGGTGCCCTCTCCCACCCTAAGGGACACATTCCCGTAGAACAATGGTTTTTTCATTCATTTAGTGGTGTTTCCGAGTCATCATTGCTCATTTGTTTATGAATACAAATTTTATCATATACTGCTATGTTGAATGGTAAGCATGTGTCAAAGCCCTATAAAAAGAGGACTTTCTTTGGATAGAATCAAGGCCAAGGCCTTACAATTGGGACAATACTTTCATAGTTGCAATACAAGCATGTGGACAGTAGCATAGTGGAAATTCATTATAATACAGATACCTTACAAAACCATATTTTCTTGATGATCAGAGAAGCTATGGAATTTCACTTGCATTGAGCATAGCAGGTACCATCGTCTATTGGTAAGGTACATATATAAGAACTCATTTACATATACTTCAAAAATTCTGCCTTGGAAAGATTACTTTTATTTTAACCATCAGAGAACTTCTATAACAATTATTGTGCATTAGTGCAAAAGCGTAGCTTTGAAAGAATGGAAAGGTGTTGTGGGCTATATCTAACATGTAGAAATAAAAAATTAAATAAGTAGGAAGTGATGTTAGCCCAAATCATGGCGTAAAATTACCAGTATTAACATTTTTTCACTTCATACCATCACACTAGTGTGTTTGTAGAAAAAAATTGGTACAGTTGAAGGTATAACTACAACAATGTAAAATAAAATCTCCAAGGTTCAAAATTTTCAGTTTGAACCATAGATATGAAATTCAAACACATTTTGGATAAGAAAGTACATACTTTTTCAAATGCTGAGCAAAATACCAGAAACTGCAATGCTGATCCAATATCACTTGACGAAAATTCTATGTATGCAATCAACTGCATTGGCTTCCCTTGAGGAAAAATTCAAGGATTTGCACGTGTAGGAATTTATCTCAAAAATACCTTGACACTTGAGTAAATCAACAGTAGAAGAAAAAATTATAGCCTTAAGTGCATGGACAAGAATTTGAGTAGGAGAACAACCTTGATTTTTACTGCAATAATTAATTGAACAACTTTGTTTCTGGAAATCTCAGACAATATCAAAACCTGATTGAAAATTTGAGTTAAACAAAGCAACGTAACAATTAGCATGTTTTCCGCTAGGTGCATTTATATATTCAATTTTACATGTAAATACTGCAATTGTAGATACTTCTACACATTAGAAACTTCCACTCGTCATATTTAGCAACCTCTTCAACTTTTTTTTGGAAGAGCTTCCTGGGGAGGACAGTTTTGCTATTGTTGCCATATGTTTGCTTAAGTCGCGGTCTTTGTTATTTTTTATATGAGATACAGTTTCCTTTTTAAGGGTTTGATTTGGAATCGTCATAATTTCACCCTCACTGCATTTCTTTCCATGAGTTGCCTTAAATGGGCTCCTTTTGTCCTCGGTGTTTACTTCATTACCGCCGGTTACAGCGCTTGCAATAACATTGTCATCTTGTGCTCAAGAAAGGGAAATTTTCCTCTTGACATTTTATATCATCAATATAGAAACCCAAAAATTAGATCTCTTGGATTGACATAAACCAGAAAGCATGCATAGAACATCAAGAAAAAGAAATTCCACTGCAGAAATGAGACATCTTACAAGAAAATCAAAACTGATGAATATGAAAACTAGTCCACCTTATAACGAAATGTAAGAGTATTATCATACATATCAATTGCTAAAGGAGATTTAGAGAATGCCTACACATAGGGCAGGAATAATTCGAGGTCAACCACTTATCAATGTATTCCATGTGGAATCCATGATTACAGTTGGGTTGCATTCACAACTTTTCTCCTTCTTTGAATTCATCAAAGTAGATGGAGCAGCCAGTGGCCAATCCCACTTCATCACTGCCGAAGAGGTTTCTCTCGCATATGACCACACCGCCTTCAGAATGAAAGGAGCCAGGACTCTCGTTAACTTCCCCCTCACCTCAATTCCACTTCAGAAAATGAATCAGTCATCGGTCACATGGAACACAAGAGGAAGAGAGGCAAAGAAGAAACGGTGGAGGGTGGTATGGCCTGTAATCGTAGGAGCTGCAGCAATGGAAGCAGAAGCTGAATATTTGACAGTGGATGAGCGTTGATAAATTTAATTTTCCATCTGTTATGGTTATAATAATTTTAATATTACAATTATGCAAAAGTAGAGTTGAAAATTGAGATTGAAGTGGTAATATTCCAACCATCAACAATATTTTGAAAATTCCATCTCCCCTATTTTCTGAGCCTACTAAAAAAAATGTACTATGAATTCTCTCGGAATGCATTCCAGTATTGTAATGAAAAATTAATATTATAATTTTAATGAGTATTAAGGACTGAAATAAAATCAGGGTTCCATTCGCATATTTTCTCCTTCTTCGAATTCGGCCAAGAAAATGGAGTAGCTAGTGGCCAATCCCGGTGAAAGCTTAGAAGTGGATGTGTAAAAAACAGTTGGCAGTGCTTTCATGCCCGCCTTCTTTAGTCCAGTTTTTTCTAGATGTATTTCAACCTGATCAGATGGGTCGCCCCCCATTCATCTGCAATAGTAATGTGCACAGCCAATGAATGAGAGGAGGCCTCGCAAACAGATGAGAGTGCAAACTATAACTACGAGAATGACAGCTAGATCATATGCATGCTTAGGAAAATATATAGAGATTGAATTTCAATACAAAATAATTAGGGACATTGTAAATATCACATCTACTGAGGAACCAATTCAAACATTACATAAGCCCTTTACAACAACATCAATGAAATGAAAAAACAATGCCTTTTGGTTAGTCCTCTATTAAACTATGGAACAGTTGAGATTAAGCATATTGACTTGGGTTACCAATTCCATCAGTTTGATTACCTTAAGGCTTATCTGTTTATGTATCAAAACGACAGTACTACCGGACAGAATAATTTTCCAATTTCTATGAAAATATCTAAATTTTTGACCCAGAGAAATGCACTAGAATTTCACATCACTTTGCCACAATATATTTTCAACAAGAAAAATATAGAGAACACTACCATGGATTGCTACTCTTTGTGCTATATGCTACTATAATGTTCCATTTTTTATGGAAAAATATAAGAAGTACTTTAACTATTTTTTTCCACAGTTCTTTGCTCACATGCACTGAAAACCCATGGTTTTTGGGAATTATTAGCAAGAAAATCAATAATTATGTACAAGTCTTTCTAGACTCAGAAAAATTTCACATACCCTGCAATATCATATGTCTATTCTATCAATAGAAATAGTTAAATATTCCTAGCATCAATGTCAACTAGGAGTTGGGAATCCGACATATATCCCTCACATATCCCTCACTCAATGACCCCCTTCAAGAAAACATGATAAAAGTTTTAAGCATGATCATGAACCTTTTCTTTCTTGTGGAAGAGATGGATTGTCTTATAGAATTAGAAAAAATGAATTATGATACAAGGCTTCACTTTGTCTTCCAACCCATGCTGGAAGAGAAAACATATTTCATGCACTATCATCCACTTTTGCTGTGCTACTTTTCTATTGACATGCCCATTTTAAATAGAAATGTCATATTTTAACATATGAAAACATAATTATGCTCCTAGAATGTTTCTCTTGGAAAATCAACCATGTATAAGTCTTTTTGTCACACTCAAATCAATAAGATAGAGTTGAAATGCTCAATAAGGAGGGAAGACTATTCTAAAGCACTTGTTCCTTGGCTCTAGCTAGAAAAGGCCTGCTAAATAGTTTTATATGCATAGATGTTTTTACCAGGTAATAGTGAAAAGGCAGACTATACAGACCATACAAAGGATTTTGATCCTACTTCAATATTCCTATAATTTCACCGACCTAACCCCAGTTTTTTTTATGTTTTTATCATTTATCTATATACCAGGAAAGTTGTGTCAAAGGTGATAAAGTTAAGAATATTTGATGACATAAACTAAACCAGTTGTACAAAATTTCCATAGGACTGATTGCATTATCCTAGACCCACAAAGCCTGCCAAACACAATCAACAAAAGTAATGCCAATACCTGCCTACCAACCCATCAGACAAGCTTTTATCAATTGGATCACCAATAATCATTGCATGAACATAGTCCATTCTTCATATGATGGAAGCGATTGGGATCCATCACAATTATTTCCCAGCCTACAATCTTGGAAATGATCTTGGTTGCATTTCCCTCGATTTGACCTTAATGGGTAAAGGGAGAGAGTTGCATTTCCCTCGATTTGACCTTAAAAGATCAAAAATTTTGTAAAAAGTCTGTGTGATTCCTGAAATTTGATGACAAAAGGGTATTGGGAAAGAGAAAACAAGTCATAATAGCAAGGCCAGAACGAACTATGAAGGAAAGAGAAAACAAGTCCATGTGAGCCAAGGTGAAATACAAGACAAGGGAATCCATTACAAACAGTTACTGTGATCGATTTTCTTGGGATGATTTCATAGAAAAACCATTTTTCAAAATTAAGATACAAAGCAATGATAATATAAATTGACATATAAAAAGATTCACTTCAATGTGGAAAAGAAAATAATGGGCACGAGCAGTTAGATCGAAAAGAAACAACATATTACTTGTTGAAGTAAAGATCCACATGGGAAAGAAGCTTTGACTGCCACTCCCTATCTCTATTTCAATCTGAGAGATACTTAATTTTTGGTAAAAAAGCATGAGAGTTGCTTAGTTACAGGTAAAAATGCATTTTGGGTGGGAGAAATGTTTTAACTAGTAAAAGGTTTAAAATTAAAACGAAAAATGAATACTCTCTCCCTCCATTTTTCCAAACATCATTTTCAATATTATGCCCTCCAAATATCATTTTTAATATCATACCCATTGTTGTTTTGATGGATTTTGAGCACACTCATGATTCCAGGTAAGTTCAACAATTGATTTAAAAGGAAGTTTCAAAAATCAATTCAATTTCATTCTAATAAATTTATTTTAAATATATTGATGAAGAACCACACAATGAGTGGTTCAAAAAGAATTTACCTTAAAATTTTTATGTTATTTATCCACAAGAGTCTTTAAATAAATAAATTAATTAATTATTAAAATAAAATTGAGATAAAATATTATGGAAGAAATGATTGTATATCTCCAATGAATGTAGTATAGTGGCATCAATTGGTCCAACGTCTAGAACTAACTTTGCTTATGCATTATTTCCAAAAAAGTATACATAATTTGTGGTTATCCTTTAGATGAATTCAATTTAGGGTTCCATCAGTCAAGGTGACCCTCATTAGGGGTATAGAATTGGCCAGAGGCTATCTCATGTAAATAATGAACCGTTAGTTGGAACCTCCTCCACAGTGGATTAACTAAGGTTTCCTCTACCCATTGGGGGAGTAGGGTTTAAACCCATGGCAAGGCAGCATGATACGCTTAAAGCCAACACCCAAAATCTTTGATAGTCCTAGGCTTGGTTCAATCCACATAAAAGGTTGTTTTTGGCCTCCCATAATTTCTAGTCTAGGAATGTTTTTTCTCCAGGATGATTTTCAAAAAGGTCTATACCATCTCATCTAAAGGGTAACCAAAGAGATGTATATTTTATACCTCCGAGGAGAGATTTATGGGTTTCAGGTTTTTGCAACCCATGGTTTTTCTCATGGTATTCCACCTTGCCAACAAGGGGGAATTAACCCGATCGTAGGTCCCAACTAGACCCACTCTCATTTGGAATGGCTAATCCCAACGAGTTTTAAGGACTATTATAAGTGTTACGAGAATAATGTGTTAGTGGCTAAGGGATTAAGGATTAGGGGCTTATGGGTTAGGGGTTATAGGTTTAGAGTTTAGGGGAATAATGAGTTAGTGGTTAAGGGGTTAGGGATTGGGTGGTTAACAGTTAGGGGTTAGGGGATTTAGGCACATTTAGGGATTAGGGGAATAATGAGTTAGTGGTTAAGGAATTAGAGATTGGGGTTATGGGAATAATGAGTTAATGGTTAAGGGGTTAGGGATTGGGGGCTTATGGGTTAGGGGATTTAGGCAAATTTAGGGTTAGGGGAATAAAGAGTTAGTGTTTAAGTGATTAGGGATTGGGGGCTTGGGGGTTAGGGGATTTAGGCATACCTAGGGGTTAGGTGAATAATAAGTTAGTGGTTAAGGGATTAGGGATTACGGGCTTAGGGATTAGGATATTTAGCAGTTAAGGATTTTAGGGTTAGGGGTGAGGGGTTAATGGGTTATGGGTTAAGCATTAATGGCTCAGGGGTTAAGGGGTCAGGGGTTTAGGTGTTAATGGCTTATCGGTTTAAGGGTTTATAGGTTTAGGGTTTAGCGAGTTTTGTAGCCACTACAACAACACTCAAAATTTTGGGTATATTCAAAATTTTGGGTCCCCCTTTGCTCTATCATCCCATTAAGTTTTCGACTCAGACTTCAATCGGTAGTATCCCCATGACATATTTCTACCCAGCCCTGTCACCACACCCACTTATTTTGTTATCTCTTGACTTCGCTAAGGTTTGGGGTTTACTACTTCAAAGAGAATTGAGAGTTCTTCCATGGATTCAAAGGTATGTTCCTCTAGTAATCATCACCAATCAATGGGGTATTGGGCTTAGGCAGGTGAGGTCTCGAGTCTGGCTCGTATTATGAAACCCTAATCATGGTAGGGTTTGGGAGAAACCCTAGTTTGTCAAAGGATGATCTTCTTTCTTGTGGTTGCACTCTCATTGGCTTCGCACGACATTACAGTGGAAGTCAATTCCTAGCCTATTCCCCTAAGTCCTTGTTAGGTTCTACCCTTCAACATGCACGTTAGGGTTTGCGTGAATTGCATGCCCCTTTCTGCCCTCGCAGCCCTAGATGCATGTAAGCCAGCCCTGCATGGTATCAGTTATTTAAATAAGGCCTCCTATGTGAATGAATTGTTACCTTGTGGAATCATGAAGCTTCAAGCTCTACTAAGGTCGATGGTTGTATGTAAATATAATTTTTAAGCTGGTTTCTAGACTTAGGGATGCTTAAACAATTAACTTAAGTTACAATATCTTAGATTGTATATTTCAATATTTTTGATCCTCTAATGAGCTATTTTTTAGTCATTTATTTTTTCTCATTATTACCAAGAGATGACTTATTCTCATACTATTCCTTTCAAGAAATCTGTCAAAGATGTCATAACTATTGGGCACTAACTTATGTAGAAATTTCATGAATTTTTTTATTGTTCATTTGAACTTTTCGAATCCTCGAAGGATTTTTGGGTACACAAGGATATTTTCTCTTCAACACGCAGTAAGTATTTGACATATGGTGTGGTGGGAGTTTGAGATAGGCTAACGGTTAAGGCTTTTTGAAATGAGCATTACCACAGAAATTTGGAATTTGTAAGGGTAGCCACCATAAAAGATGAACACACTTCAAAGATCATCAAAAGTCCCTTCATCGATTAAAAGGTCTTTTAATAGATTTTCCTTAGTGGCATATGAAGGAGCATGAAGTAGGGTAAAGTCGTTATCGTTTATCGTGAACTTATGATGGCAATATAGACATCAAGCCGTGACCCACATAAATAGAGATGCCAGTAAGGGCTAAATAGGGATTATATCGTGAATACTTGTCTCTTATGCTGCATCACATGAAGCACATGTTGCCCAAGCATACCGTTAAGGCAGTTCCTCTTGCACTAGCGATAAGTTTTGTTGCTACACGGAAAAAAGGGTAGTGCCAGTAGCCTGAGGGATTTTAAAGGCTGCAAATTAGGAAATATTTTGAGAAAATGTCATGAGCCAACATGGGCATAAGTCCAGATCCATAAAATTCATGCCTTATTGACTACCCGAAGACCCATATGGCATGGAGTCCTGAAAACTTCTGCATGGCATGGGCACATATGCGTCATGGAGCATTGTTAATTGGGAGGAAAGTTGGTCAAAGGTATTCACATGGCATGTCTCTGTAATCTTAGCATATTGCGACCCCAAGCCATGCAAAGAAGAAAATACGATTATCGGTGAGGACCTTTTGCGGCTAGCATAAGAGGAGGAAGGTGATTCGGTGTGATAGTCACCAAGTCGCATGTGCTAAAGGAGTGACGTGGAATGATACTTTTGGCGGTTGCGACTTGGCGACCTTGTTGAGTCACGTTGTTAGGAAATCATCCACATGACTACACCCATGTGATGTGTTTGAACATCCATCCATGTCACGAGACTAGAGCAGAGATACATGCAACCTACAGGCTATCGCTGTTGTTTGGAAATACCATAAGGTTCAACCGTCGAATGAAACAACAACTACTTCTGGGAAGCATACCTGCAATTATGTGTGGCATAGGCGTGCATGCAAGAGCCACATTTGATGTGCGTGCATCAATAGAAGCCCCTGTGTTTCGAAGAACATAAGGGAAAGCAACACATTAGCCTCAGACACGAACTCATGGCGGGAATCCTTCAAATCACAATGCTAAGGAAGAAATGTTGAATATTTTTCTAGTGCCAGCTCATGTCTCAAGGCTCTTCAAATGAATTTTTTGTTTTCATTTTGTTTTTTTGGCCAAACAAAATCGAAAGAAAACAACAACAAAAAAAAAACACTCATGGCTCTTAGATTTAGCATTGACAATCCGAGGTTTCTCTAAGCAGTCACACTTCTCCCATGCAGTCTCTGTCAAGGTTGCAAATTCAACGGTGTTGCCATGAGTATGGTTGCTGAAAGAGTCATGCATGGTTGCAGAGAGGCACTTTCATTTTTCCGAATCGCAACCTGCACCATCATTCAGGGTATGTGACCCAACCTCAGCGCGACTATGCGACCTCTCCCAAGTCGCAAGATCGCAAAACTTCATGCCTAACAGAGCCTACGACTCATGTGACTACCTGACTATGTGACCTCCACCCAGGATTGCAACCTCACACAAATACAACACCCATGTCTGTCAAATTGGTAGTCACACTCTCAGGCATTCAAACTGCATAGGGAGGGCATGCACTCAAGTTACGGTAGGTGGTAGGCGCCTTGAGGGGCATTATCATCAAAGGCAATGTTGTATGAGCATAAAGGGTATTGGTCATTGTGCTTGCTTCAATACACAGTCGAGGTTCCATAATAATAATAAGAGGACTCACCTTCGCGCACAATTGAGCAAACACCAGGGATGTGCCAAGGAGATGTGTGCATGTAGACATAGTGGCTTTGTGAAGGACGCAATGACATATTTCATTTTAGCCATGCAAAAAATATACAAGGCAGTGACCAAGGAAGAACCACATAAATAGAAATGCGCTCAGTGAAAATAAGCTTTATTCGATCCTCCTTTCTGTTATGCCATAGAGAAGAAACAAGTCATGGGTAAAAGGGCACAGGGTCATCATATGCAAGCCACATACACTAATAATGTTGCGACGTGACAAAAGACTACACAGAGGTCTAATCTAATAGAATTTGTTTGAATCACTCTTGAAATTAATTGAATATTCCTCTAGCATTATTATTTGATCATAAAGACATGTGACCTATGCTATTTGATTATAGGTAGAAGCTATTGGTTTACACGAAGAGCTTGGTTTTTCCCGGCAAAGAAGGGGGATCCTTTTAAAGCTCGAAAGAACCTCACTACAGGCTCAATGGCACATCTATCACCGATTCATTCACACAAGACTGGTATTAGGGAAAGGAATTATGTCCTACAAGGGTTGAGCTCCCCAAAAGGAGAAGAATAGAAGGAATGACCCAGGTTGCAACTAACCTCAGGTCACAGATGACCCCAGGTCGCAGGTCGCAGATGACCTCAGGTCGCAGGTCACAGATGACCTTAGGTCACAGGTGACAAATGTCCTCAGGTCATAGGTTGCAGATGACCTCAGGTCACAAGTCACAGAGGACCCTAGGTCAAAGGTTGTGAATGGCCCAAGTCGTAATCCAGCCCAACAGTCAGGAAGACAAAGAGTCAAGGGAACTCAATAGTCATCTCATCTTATATGTACAACTTCAGGAAATGAAGTGAAGTACTTTTAGCTCTGCAATTGAAAGCAAGGACGCGAGAGAGAATTGGTGCTTGAGATCTAAAGGCACTCAACTCTTGGGATCAAGTATACAGAGAGGTAGTGAGGCTAGGGTGTTCGCAGCATGCATTGAGATGAATAGCCCATGTTCCAATATTGGGTTTTGACGAGTTGTAAATATGTATTTGAAGTTGCAGAAGCATTAATAATATATATATTCTCTTTTCCAGCACTGATTCACATGCTCGCTTATGGTGATAGTACTAGCTGTCTAATATTTCACAATGTTTGTACGTGTGCTTTCATGCATGCAATTGGTTATGAACTAATTCATAGTAGTTACATGTACGTTTTCTTTCGAATCAATGTTTATTTTTTCCTTAGCATGTCAGTGACCTATTGTGAACTAATTTGCAATTAACTTCTGGCGTGTTTTCTTTCATGTATGTATGATTGGGTTTTCGGCTCACCGATCCCACTCACGGCGTACCCCCTTTTATGTTTCTGCTTAGACTTGCTTGTATATTTGTTTGTGGTTCATCAATCTTGGGTTGATTTTGCTTCACTGACTGGTCATTTTGCCTTTGCCTTTGCTTCATCATCTTCTCATCTGACAACCAAGAGTGGAAACACTTATGGCGGCAGTCGGGCCCACATATCACATGGGGCTCATATCCCAAACGGTGTGAGGTCTAATTGGGACCTTTTCTAGGGAGACTCCTTTTTTGTCTGTAGTACAATTTTTCCCGTCAACAGGGGGTTAAATGGGTTAGGGCTTTAGGGCTTTAGGGGGTTAAATGGGTTACAGGTTGGGAATTAGGGTTTAATGGGTTAGGGGTTAAGGGTTTAGAGGTTTAGGGTTTAAGGGGTTAAATGGGTTAGGGGTTTAGGGGTATAGGGGGTTAAATGGGTTACGGGTTTAGAGGTTTAGGGGGTTAAGGGATTTAGCAATTAAGGATTTTAAGGGATAGGGGAAGTAGTTCTCAAAGAGCACGTAACCTCTATAGGAGATCTTAGGAATCTATGGGTGATATTTAGTGTAATTGGTATGTTTTACATAGTAAGAATGGGTATTAGGCTTGTATTGTTGCAAAGGGATGAAAACAATTGCCTCAATCCAAAAATGAAACTTCATTGGCTCACATTGCATGAAAAAACCATAAAGAAAAATATAAATCATCATTGAGGGATTTTAAGCCTCCATCTAGGATAAGGGTTACATTATGAGGTTTTCCACATCATATATGGGAATTAGGTCTTATATCTTAGAAAAGGAATGACAAAGGGCCTTATGCCTAAAACAAGTCTTTCTCTTATTTAACGTCCATGAAAATAATATTAGAATGGGCATATGGGAACAACTAGTATGTTTTACATAATAAGGATGGGCTTTATGGCCTCTATGATGGATATGTAAAGAAAACAAGATCTTTAGTCCCTAAACAAAACTTCTTTAGTTCAAGGGACGTGAATAAGGCCTCAAACAACCACACATATCCTATATAAGATATAATATCTAGCCTTTAGGTGTGATATTGGTGTTATTTGAAGGTTTTTTGTGACATATTTATGTCTTAGGGCCTTTACGTTTGGCCTTAATATCATTAGGATTCTTTTTGCACCATGTGTGGCACTTCGGGCCTTAACCATGGTCAAGGAAGGATAATAAGGTGCTTGGGTCATATTTGAATCTTCCCATGATCAATCTTCGTGAACAAGTATTCTAATTACTACAGAGAACATCTATAGGGAATATTTTGCCTATATGGGGGATATTTGTCACAATGGTTATGGTTTACATGGTAAGAATGGGTCTTGGGGAATGTAATATCTATTTATAGCAGGAGAAAAGAGGGCCTTAGGCCCTAGATAAAGCTTCTTGAGTTCAAGGAACCTAAATTAACCCCCAAATAACCACATAGATACTCTCTAAGAGATATTCGGATTTCAACTTGGATATGGGATCCATGGCATGTTATTCTACATAATTAAAGAGCCACAAGAATTGTTAGTATGTATGGTTTTCTAATAACAGTGTGTGCACATTCTAAGAATCTGAATGCATTATTAGAATTCGTGAACATTTTTGTAATGCATGTATCTATAAAATAATATGGGTTTAGAGTAAACTTCTAGATTTATATCAATTGACCATGTATAGATCAACATACTTAGAATTCAAATGATTGAAATCATTCAATATGAATCTAGTGCAATAATCAACCATGGTACTTAACAATGCCACAAAAAACCCATAACAAATAGTGTGTCCACAATTAAAAATTACTAATATAAATGACTAATTCATATCTTTGTTCTACTTGTTATTTGGTCATATTTTTATTCTTGGACTATAATAGTCATTTACATTAATCATTGTTAATTTTTTCACTTATTATCTAGTCATATATTTTAATCCTACACTAAATTAGTCATTTCAGTTAGTCATTTTTAGTTTAGTCACTTATTATCTAGTCATATATTTTATTCCTAGACTAAATTAGTCATTTATGTTAGTCATTTTTAGTTTAGTCACTTATTATCTAGTCGTAAATTTTATTCCTAGACTAAATTAGTCATTTAAGTTAGCCATTCTTAGTTTGATCACTTAAAAATTAGTAGTAATTCACTTGAAATATTGCGGTGACTAACTTTTTTAGTCACCTAGTCACTAATTTCATCATTTTTTACTAGTGTTAGCACACCTCTCAATAGAAAATGCACTGTAGAAGTAGGATATAGCTTGGCCTGATTTCGAAATGTGGAAATGTAGTGTAATACTCTTCCTTGAGGCTCATCAAGGAAAGAGGTGGGAGTCCCGCTCGGGAACACCATGTGCTAAACAAGACTACAACCTTAGCTAAACAGCTCAAGAGAGCAGCAAGCCTAAATAGACCAACAAGAAAAAAATAATCCAATCATACCCACAATGGCTACCATCCTCTTCCTTATATTTTTGGTGAGCTTCCTCAGCTTGGACCCCACTCATTAAAGCCAATACTCCCATGCATGGAATATCCCTCCAAAACTGCGATGTCCCTTAATGAATGCCACTTCTTCCATACCAGCGTTGTTTGATTTGGTCAAAGTTGACCTATTCTTCATGCTCCAACACCTTTTCACACATAAGGGTCTTCAATCCAGCCTTTAGATGACCTCCATTCACATTAAGAGTGTATTTTATTCCTACAAAGGAGATTTTTGGGTCTCCATACCCTCTTATTCCTCCATCTAAAAGTAAAATCAAAATTCAATATTCCAATTAGCTATGTGCTAATTTAGGAATATTACAAATATAGTAGAAGTATTAAAAAATAAGCATGTTAGCTACAAAACAAGTACAATATTGTGATATAAATGTGATAGGTTAAATACAAGTTAAGACAAGTATTGTAACAAACTCACCTATAAGTTCTATTTCACTAGGAATAGGTGATAAACTTGGGTCACATAGGGTATAATAAATCTCCTGTAGGTATATTGTAGGTTATTTAATAGCTTGTCAAGAGTATGTGACAAACATACAACACACATATTATAGTTTGTCACAAAGGTGGTGATAAGCCATAACAACTTCAGAAAGAAAATTATATATATATATATATATATATATATATATATATATATATAGATATATATATATATATATTGTTGCAGGGACACAACTAGTATAACTAGGTATAGGTGGTATGACATAATTCCTATAGGGAATAACAGGTAGGTAACATGTCATATCAAGTAGTCATAAGTAAGTGACAAGGGTATAACACGTAGACATGTTACAATTGGTGAAGTGGTCAAATGTAAGTGACTGGTCTATTACAGGATATATCAGGTTGTAGTAGGTATACAATAGGTTTTTGGAAAGGACTCGTATACATGTCATAACATGGCTTGTAACATGTTTTATAGGGTTATGATAAGTGTTATCTCAGGTTGGTATTAGTATGCCATAGGTTATAACAATCCTTTTAATAGGTCATGGCATGTACATAACATAATTATACCTAGGCCTTCATGGGTATGATAACATGGTCACAGAAGAAGTAAAAAGACTTATGACACATCATGGAAGGTGTATAAGATCAATGTGAATAGGTTATAAAAGGTGTAATAATAGGTTTTGAAAAATTGTAAAAACATTACAATGGGATCAAGATGTCTATATTGCAGGACTATAAGTACCCAAGGAATGTGTTTAAAAGAAAAATGAGTACCATGGTTATCTAGGAGAGGGGAGTGATTGGTTTTATTGAAATTCTAGGATGAATATGCATGTTCAAGTAATTGTGATAGTATTTTTTCAGTAAATAAGTTCTTTATTAAAAATGCACATGGGCGCATGATAGCTTATGGAAACAATCAAGGACTAAGTTAAGGTATCTAATTGTTGAGAATACCAGATATTAAATATGGTTGGGATATTCATGTATTGGTGTGCACATTGGGAATACGTAATAGGTATATGCATATGATATATGGATCATGCATATATCATTTCATGCTAAAGAAAATGAAACTTACAAGAAAGTTTGTCTATAACATGTGCAAAAAAAAAAAAATTCTAGGTTAGATAGATGACAAATTTCCAATTTTGATAAGTTGCAAATGATTTGGAAATTTGGTTACAAGAAAATTATCTACAACAATTGTATCAGTTGAATAGTTTAATTATTATTTGAAATATAGATGAAAAAAAGAAATATTGACATCCATAGAGGCAGTAACTATAAGAAAAGTGATTCTGTGAATAAATTATACACATGAATGGTATACAAAAACAACAATTAGAGAGACTTGCTAGTTTTTATTAGGGATATATTGTTATTTTCTTTGGTAATTGAATTTCTTCATTAATGCATTAATTTCTCCCCATAAAATCATAGCAGTATTCACATTTACATCATTATTCATCATCATATGAAACCATGTAGAAAGAATAATAAAATCATCATCGATACAAAATAAAATAAAGGAACAATATAAGAAGAGAATTCACACAGAGAAACCAGGATTGGTGAGAGACGAGGGGAAAACCATTTCAAATTATTCTTCTTCTTAGATTATCATCAAATGATTCAGAAAAAGAGAGCACAATGATCCATATCTTCATCTATGCAACTAGCAAGCAAAACAACTACAACATCCACGAAATGAACCCAATAATGTATATACTCAAAAAATCTGATTCTAAAGACCCATTAGGGGAATTTTGATGTATAAAATGGGCCTCCTAATGAAATTATAAAATAATAGTGGAAATAATAAGATAATATTTGATTACGTCATCAAATTTTAGAGGGAAAAAGAAAAAACTACATTTTCAACTCATATTTTCAACTTATCTCCTAATTGTTTTACTCAAATATAAAGCGGGAGTACTCGTTGGGTGAAAAAATTAATTTCTCATCCAATGATTATACATGTTGCATAATTTTGATGGGTCTTTCTATATGAAAAATGAGAAATACATGAAAAATGTGATTACAATCACATTTTTCATGTATTTCTCATTTTTCATATAGAAGGACCCATCGAAAGTATGCAACATGGGTACTCCTTGGATCAGAAATTAAATTTTGCATCCAATGAGTACTCCTGCTTGAAATTTGAGTAAATACTTTGGGAGATAAGTTGAAATACAATTTGAAAAAGTAGTTCTATTATTTTATTATATTTTAATATTTTAACCCTTTTAGTTAAAAGATGGTGAATAATCCCCCATGGTTGAAATCATAATCTTGAATCCTATTCGTTCTTATAAATTTTATTTTTGTTCGACATTTTTCTTAGTAGGCCCATTTTAGACCTCAAAATTCCCCTAATGGTAATGAATCGTCACTGTCTCTAGTATCTGTAGTCAACTTCCGAAAATTGTGGCCACTAAGAGAAATCTTTGAAAGACTAATATTTCATCTTTTAGTTCGCAATCACATGGAGGAGGAATCATCCAAGTGACTATAGCAACCCATTCATGCCCTTAAGGTTGGAAATCAAGCAGATGGGACCATATCTGAAGTGTGGTGAGCATGCTAACGTGTCTAAGAAAACCCTAACTCTTGGTTGCATGCATAGTGAGTTTTTTGTGCATATGGAAGGATCCTGTCACATGCATGACCCTTTGTGGGAGTGAATATGGTTGAAATCCTTCTTTGTTGTTCCTGCAACTGTGGCCCGAAACCCCAGATCTGAAATGCATGCTTGAGATACTACAATTTCACCACAGAGTGAACTAATTCCTTTGCAACCGAGCCTCAAAATTATGTGATCCAAAAACCAAGATATAGAATTGTCTTAAGATTATGTCCAAATGAGGTAGAGGTCACTTGCATTTATTTCCTTCGAAGAGGGTCCACATTTCTTTAGAGTTTCGCTTTTCAAATATGCACATGTGAGTTTTTATTCATAAATACAGTTTTCCTTATGTTATTTGTGTGATATTAAAGTTGATTATGGTCCTCTTGAAAAGAAGAATTCGATGCAATCATTATCTCCATCAAGTGAGCTATCCAAAGTGTAATTTGACCATAATTGAATATTTTTAACAAGAATGTAGGCGGACTGTAAGTAGGATTTAATTATAGAAATTTCATATAGGGATGGTATACATTGTTGGAATGCAGGAATAATGCTTAATAGTTGAGTCACAAAAATGCCAGCAAACTTGAATTTTTGCATAATTTTCATATTAACTAAAAATTGCAATTTCCCTTTTGGTTAGATAAATGGTTTCTTGCATATGTTTGTTGTTTCCCTTTTCAAAAGTAAAAATATGTGCATATGAATCAAATTAATTGTTTCTAATGTTAATTCTCTTTTTTTTGTCCTCGACATGTAATGATGGTGGTGTTGGAAGTGCATTCTCATCAGCATTGGGAAAGGACCGCTAGATCTTGATGTTGTGTGTATGGGAGAGGAAGTGTGGAGGATGCCTCAGGCTAAAACCATATATGAGGACAGCTGCAAAGTCGGATCTAAAGCCATTTGCATCAACAAGTTCAGATTATATATATATATATATAATGCATTGAGGACAACACATAAAATAATGGGGGGAGTAATGTAATACCCCTCTTCAACCCTTGTTTCATATATTTATGTATGTGGATATTGAAACTAGGTTGTGTCTAGCACTATCCACATGGTTAATATGATGGGAAAAGTACAACATGATAAGGGAAGAGTTCCTATGTCAATAACATATAGTAACATTTAGGCTGGTGGACCAGGTGGTTTGGATTATTAGGATATTGATCCAAATTTTACAATATGAGGATTGTGTTCTAATGTAGCCATATTAAAATATATTGTGGGTCCAACGTGCGCAAATTTGTATTCCTTTAATGGCTAAGTCATTGGAGATACATATTGTAATTACTTTTGTACAAATATTTTAGAAATAATAAATAAGGCTAGTTATGGTAACCACTCCACAGAAATAGTGTTGGCGGTGCAAGTCTAGTGAAAAAGGGAAAAATTTGGGCTTTTAGTGAAATGTGTGCACCTTAGGGCCCATGTGGCTTCAGGAAGTGCCACATGGGGAAGTGAAGCAAGGTATATAAGAAAGTGTATTTTTCTATGGTGGGGGATTATTACCAGGATAATTATTATGAATATATTAGTCCATTCAGACATTCATATGAAGGGGGGATTATATTATGGATAGCTCAGCGACTATTTTCTCTTAGAAATCAAGGAGCTATAGAGTCATGAGCATTTGACTATTGAATTGGATAGTAGTGCAGTTACTTGGCTAGGCACACTGAAAAAAATAAATATTGTTTATTTGAGCTTATGTATCTACGATATCGGTGGCTCTAAGATTCTTTTGGCCCTATTTATGGCTTGGTTCCATGGATTTTTGTTTTGAAACTTGGTTTGGAGATAGTTGGATAAGCCTATTTTAGGCTCTGGCACTAACTGATCAGTTTATTAAAGTTTGGTTGTTTGGAACATAGACACCAGAAAGAAGTATAGATCTTGGAGCTATAGGTTGAGAAAGTTCTTTCCAACCATTATCTACCCTATAAGGTGGGAAATCGTAAGGGATTCAGGACATGTTACTTGGGATTCAGTTAGGTTATCGTGATCCTATAGTTGGATATTGTGCTTATTTGGATTAATGCCATGGCCATGGTTTGTTGTTTACCTGAAAAAATTCCTCTGGATTTTCTTCCTCAAAATAATGGTGCCATATCATTGATATTATGAACCACATGGTCTATGACTCAGAGTAACATGGAAATACCGCAACCAATCAGCTCTTTATTAGAGATAAGTATGTGAATTATTGTATATGGTTGTGTTTACATATGATTTTTCAATTCAATTTTTATGTTTCCTTTGCGATCCATGAAGAATTTATGTCTATGATAATGAAACCGTAGCTTTGTGTTACAACTTCTTAATGACATTGAGTATGCGTTATTTTAGTTATAAACCCTACCTGGGATTTGATATATGTATATAAATGTATGAATTCTACGTTGTGTTTTAATTGCATAATGTTTTAAAATTTCATGTGGTTAACATATTCAAGGTTAAGTTTAATACTGCTATGGAATAATCATTGTGGGGAATCCATTAGAATTATAGGTGGGCTTTGGCTATGAGCCACATTTAGATAATGATAAATCAGGTTTAAGTTCTTTTGCTAGACTATGAGTGAAATAATTGGTGGAATTCCTGATAGGTTACATAGTTTTTCTTAGCCAAGGGATTCAAACATTATAATTCCTATGTTGTTGGTGTTTCCTTTTCATATCATGGTTGTATCTCGAGTGTCATTCCTCCCACAAATACGTTTTTTGTTGTTGAAAATCAGCCCCCATTTAGAATGTTATGATACTATCTACATGTCAAACTTTCCAATATTATTATTTCTATGGTACTTTTAGCCACACCTCCATGCTTGTATACATTCAAATTCTCTACCAGTAATGTAACTTAGGTGTCTCAAGCTAGATCCTTGAAAATGCACTCCACCTTACTCAAACTAGCCACTTCCCTTCACAATTTAGTTTTTATATACAACTTTATTAGATCAATTCCAGGACAACAACTTCACCCAAAATATAAAATCACCTATTATAATCCAACACTTCTAACCACTTCACTAATTTTGGCACCATTTTCTTGTGCCATTAAGCTTTTAGAAAATTCCAAATATTAAACCACCTTAAGGAAACTACCAATGAGAAGAACATAGAAAATGTCGATCATAACCACTACCCTCAAATGCTTGATGATTTTGTCTAGTATATTAAATGCAATAAGTTAATGAAAAATAATTCCATACCTAGTATTGATAGGGCCATGCTTATTCCATACTTGTACGATCTTCAACTAATGGGTGATTTGAGTAGTAATCCTCATATTTCCTAAGGAGTGCTTTGTTATATCCACGTACATGAATATTAGAAAGAACCTTCTGAGTTGACTTGGTCTACTTTCTAGAATCCATCTAAGTTGAATGCATGCATTTTATAGGTTGATTTCTCTAGTGTCACATCCATTATTTTTTCATTATCATCATATCCGTATAGAAAAGGCCTTCACCTCTTCTTCAAGTTTTCTTAGTTGAGTTGGTGTAAGAAAATGTAACCCACTCATGACATGTTAATTCCAATTGAAATATGGAAAAATATAAATTTGAGCACTGAGAAAAAATTTTAGAAGTACTTACAAAATTTGTTAGGATATCGTGTAAAAGGATGAAACATAGACAATCAAGTAGTCTTCCTAAATGTATAATTTTCATTTACAAAAAATTGGTATAACTTAAAAATATGGAATTTTTATAAAAATATGTATTTTTGTTTCCTCTAAAACATAATATCTATGTTCATATTAGGTACCAAGTTTTGTATATAAATGATGTAATTTTTGGAAACATATATGTTTTGTTGAAAATAACATATGGTTCTCCTGAAGTGTTATTTTTTTGTAATTTTTAATGTTGATTTTATATATTTTTTAAATTAAGAAGCATAGAGAATCCTTAAAATAAATAATTTAACATTTATGCCCCATTATGAGGGTCTTAAAATATTGACAATTTTTTTTACTACTTAAGTCTTCATCCATAATAGTGTGGGTTCTTTTCCAATTTCAAAATAGGTTAAATAATAAGATTTTATATCATAAATTAAAGACTTATATTTTTTTATAAACTTGAGATCTATCAAAAAATAATTAGTGAAAAATAGATAACAATAATTAATTTCTCATGTATATATATGGCTGAAAATGTGAAGTTGTGTTACACTTTTTTCCCTTTTTTGAGAGAAAAAATTCATTTTTTTCCGTTCTTCAACTTTCTGCAAGCCAAATTTTTTTTTTTGTTTATAATTTCATTTTCTAATAAAAATAAAAGTTGTTAGAAATTTTATTATCTTTCTATTACTTATTTTTTGGAATTTTTTTTTACACATTTGATATGCCAACTTAGTGTTTCTTTGAGTGTGTGTTTTTTAACAATAAAAGGATTCATAAGAATTCATGTTAATACACACTGTTGTATTCTTTGAAACTTTGTGTTTTTGAGAAACAAAATGTGCTACAACAATCTAGACAAAGTCTACTTCGGTTTCATTATATTTACAAAGCCAACTAATGCATATCATAATTACTAGAATTTTTTGAACTGGTCCTATATGAAAAAACTGCATATTTTGAATATGTTTCACAACACATAAAATTTCTTAACATATAAGTTATAAACTAAAAATATAAAAACTACCCATTACAGACAAGAGACCAATGTAATGCACCATAAATTTTTCAATATTTTTTACAATGTATTTTGCAAGATACTGAATTATGATTTCACTAAATCATAATGACCTTTACAAATTGTTTACACCGGTTTTATTACAAAATTAATTAAAATTAGTAAATATTTATGAAATTCCATAAAATTTATATTTCCTATAATTAGATTGAATTATGAAAATGCTTGTCTTGGTTCCTACAGTTAATTCAAAATGTTTCATGGAGATTAATCAGTTCAAAGTTGAAGATATGTATTCAGAGCTTAGCTTTGCGTAATTGTAGACGTGTTAGTTCGATCGAACTCTTAAAAAAGTTTGCTTGAATTGTTTTTTACGCCGACGGCCTGTCAAGTCTAATGACATAAAAGTTTGGCTGAATTTTTTATAAACGTTTGGCTAAACTTTTACCCAACTTTCCGTCGGCCGGAAAATATCACAAAGATCCTCCAAAAAACATTTCGTGGCAATATAAATTGTCGCGAAAGAATTCATTATTTTCGCATGTTTTCGCACATTTGGTCTGATTTTGCAAAAAAAAATTTTGGGTTTAAGGAATTTTCTTGGAGGTACATTCAAAGGAAATTTTTCCAAAGGATTGTTTTGGGTTTAAGGAATTTTCTTGGAGGTACATTCAAAGGACATTTTTGCAAAGGATTGTTTTGGGTTTAAGGACTTTTCTTGGAGGTACATTCAAAGGAAATTTCGTGGAGGTATGTGATACATTTTTTTAATGTGTTTTGGGCCTCATTGTTTTTGAAGGTATGGATTTGGGCTTAATTTTCATTGTTTTTAGAGGTTTTCGGCTTAATTTTCAAAGGAATATTTTTAGGCTTAATTTTGAAAGGACTCTTTTTAGGATTAACATTCAAAGGAAACTTTTTGGAGGTATTTTTTAAAGTGATATTTTTTTAGAGGTTTTTTTAAAGTTGCAATTTTTAAGAAGTTAGAATTAATTTTCAATGGACATTTTTTGGAGGTATTTTTTGAAGTGACATTTTTTTATAGTACATGTTTTGGGTTGAAGTAAATCTTTTATAATGATTTTTTTAAATTATTTTTTGTATAACTTTTTAAATTATTTTTTTTTGCAGGACTTGGAAGGAAATGTTTTGAGCTTCATTTCATTTTTATAAGGAATTTGTTTCTAGAATTTTTTAAAGTAAGTGTTTTGGATTGACATATGTATTTTTTGAAATTTTTTAAAAATGAGTTCTTTTTTAAATTAAATATTTTGTGATGTTTTTTTTATTGATCTTTTTTCTAAATTTTTGAAGGAAATTTTTTGAACTTCATACTCTATTATTATGGGAAATCGAAGGAATTTCACGAGAAAATATGATCGAAAAAGAGACCCTGAGGAATGTAGAGAAGAGATGAGAGAATATCACAAAAGAAAGGGAGAAGCACTCTCAAATATTGAAAAGGAAAATCAACCTCAAGTAGAAGTTGAAATAGGTATGTAAATGTAAATATTATGAATTTTATATTTAAAATTTTCCTAGTTCAAAATGTGAAGCTTAATTTTTATTTGATGAACTAATTTGAAAAATATTTTGTATTGAAAATAGAGAGAGAAATTCCTCAAAAAATTGATGATGAGATACAAAATTTTGAAAGAGAAAGTGAAAGAGATATTGAACCAATGATTGAAGATGGTGAAAATGTTGAAAGAAATTAAAGTGAAGAAATTGAATCACAAGGTGTGCGTGTGTGTGTGTGTGTGTGTTGAACACATGCATGTATTATTGAAATTATACATAATTATTAATTTAGTTATTTATTGAATATGTAAAATTGTTATGTACTATTCATTCGAATATGTACATATCAAATCAATGTCGATGATGAGATGTTAGAAAATGTTGACACTCACACATATGGAGATAAAAGAGCTAACCATGTTATAAGATATCGTTTTAAATGAATTTTTGATACATACTTCATAAAGGAAAATGTGACAGTTGAAGCCCAAATGTTGAAAGGTCTCCTATCATTAAGGAAATAAAAAGAAGCTACGACTTTATTGGGTATTCGAAAATTAAAAAAAAAAAGATAAAAAAAAAATGAAGGAAAATGTGATAAAAAATATAAATATTGCTATAAATTCAATTAGAATATCTAGACAGAAAAATGTTTTAGATGTACATAGACCAATACATATGGCAGTGGTTTCATCAATTACTAAAGAGAATCGCTTGGTAAAATCTATGGCGTGAGCATTAGCAACCTCAAAATTTTTTTTTCACAAACATCGGAAATTTCG
Source organism: Pinus albicaulis (assembly GCA_034641835.2). Classification (NCBI taxonomy): domain Eukaryota; kingdom Viridiplantae; phylum Streptophyta; class Pinopsida; order Pinales; family Pinaceae; genus Pinus; species Pinus albicaulis. Next base: position 1,217,960,709 of record CM076580.1, read on the forward strand.
GTTGCAAATAGATGTAAATAATGAAATCTCTTGTTGGAGAGCTATTTTTAGGCATCCATACAAGTATAGACTTTGAGAAAATGTTAAAAAAACAATATATGAATATTGGAAGAAAAATTCACATGTTTCGCCAAATGCAAGGGTTGTGATGCGAAAAAGAATAGCATGAAATCAATATGAACAACATAAAAGACATTTCTTGGAAACCACTCAGATAGATTTTTTCAACAAGTTAAAAGAAGAGAATCATGAAATTCATGTCTCAATCAGTGCTTTTATTCAACAAAAACCATGGTATGTAAAACCTATCACCGTACGCGACACTTGTTGTTGTCGTTATCATGTGGTATTTGAGTTGTACTATGACACATTCCATAATTTTAGTAGAACATTTTGGAAATATTCACCTCCTCCTTCCACTATCTGTGATTTCATATCTCAAATTCTATGTGAAAGAGAAAGTGATGAATTATTTTACGAAAAGAATTGCATTGGTGGTAAAAAATACGATGATTGTGGAAATTTGACTAAATTTTTAAAAAATATCGTATTGATATAAATGATCAATCATTGTCCAAAATGAAAGTGAAATGGAAGAGATATGAATATATCCATATATTGGTTCAAGGTTCAAATATTGCTAAAAGAATTGAACTACAAGAAGAAGAAATTTGTGTGATAGATTTTTTGAGAAATTTCGAGGCAGAAATTTATAAATACACCAAGAATTCTCATAAAGCTCGATGGCAAGACTTGCAATTCAAAAAATTCAGTGAAGTTTTTCCATCAGGGACCATTTTGTTAGTTATTGATTTTGCAAAATACTACACATTTGTTCCACAAAAATAAATTCAGAGTGAATACTATCATTCTAACCAAGTCTCCATGCTCGTTCATATTCTATATAGACATGTTGAACAAAACGTCGATCATATAGAAAGCACCAGTGAAAATCGACATGTTATTAAAGAATATCACTTTTAGATTAGTGACAATCATACACATGATACATATTTTGTACAACAGTATTTTGGAAAGATTTATGACTTCTTGAAAACTCGTGGAATAAAATTCAATGAACATTGGATATGGTCAGATGGATGCGCAGGTCAATTTAAATCTTCACGATCATTCTTTTGGTTGTGTTGTCTTCATAAGAAAACCTGCATTAAACATTGTTGGAATTTATTTGAGGCTGACCATGGAAAAGGAAAACATGACGGTGCAGGGGCATGCATAAAATGAGCACTTTGAATATATAAAATGAAACCCTCAGCAAATCGACTTGTGGACACTAAATAAATTGTTCAATGGTGCATTGCTAGTCTCAACCATGAGACTAACCGATCAAGGGAAGTGCGAAGGTACATTCAATTTAATTTTTATTGCATATCTAATTTTAAACTATGTACATTTATCATGTAATGATTATCTTTGATGGTATTTTGATATCATATTTACATTCTTCTTTGAATTTTCCATATATAGGTTTTTCTGGCATATTGGGATTGGAGATGTAGATAGATCAATTGGAAATGACTTTCAAACAATAAAAGGGACTCAAAAATTGCATTCAATTAAAACAAAGTTGTCCAAAAATGTGTTTGCATTGGATAAAAGAAAATATTCTTGTTTTTGTCATGTTTTCATAGACAACACAGAATCCAATGATGTTTTGGAAAACAAAATGTATGTAAAATATTGGAAACATACAGAGATAAATACAAAGGGGAAAATGTTCATTGCAATGTTTTAAGAAATGCAATCAGAGGAAACTACAATATCATCTAATGGTGATCGAGTTTTTTATCTTGTTAGAGAAGGTAAAATTTAAATTACTTTCAAATGATAGAGATCTAGAAATAAATTTAAATACATAAGTTTGTTAAGTTTTTTTTATTGTGCAAGAGATGTTTTTGTTGCAATTTCACGAACTGAAAATGATGAAAATGTGAATTATTGGTTCATGCATTGCACTGAATGAAAAATTAAATTATTAGAAAAATATAATGATCACGGGTTTCCATATCAAAGAGGATCTATTATACTGAAATGTTATTTTTCCAGACAAACTAATAAAAGTGGGGATTTTGTTTACTTTTAAGACTATGACCCTCATGTCATAAGTTGTCAATATAGTCACTTGGTGTGTGCAACACGCATAAAGTTGATAGAGGTTCAATCAAAGAAAAAAATGAAAATTATGAAATGGAAAATGTCAAAATCTGATCATGAACGGATCATTGAAGATGGCATTCCATCATAATTTTTTTGATTGAACTGCTCAAAAATTTCTTCTCTTTGGGTGCATGCTTTAGAACTTCTATCACTCAACTAAAAATTGAGCTACCTTCTTATGTTAGTTGTGCAAGTGTTTGCACATGTACATTGTTTTGGTACATGCACACTAGTATCAACTAAAAGTAGCTCTTCTATACATGTATTGATTAAAAAATTTTCATGTGTTGGATATATATATATGTGTGTGTGTGTGTGTGTGTGTGTGTGTTCTAGAATGGAATTCACTGAAAGTAGCTTTTTTATGTGCATTGATGAAAAATGTTGCAAGTACTAGATATATATGTTCTAGAATGCAATTAACTGAAAGTAGATTTTCTACAAGTGCATTGATGAAAAATGTTGTATGTATTGGATATATATATATGTTCTAGAATGCAATTAACTGTTCAAGTAGTTTTACTATGTGCATTGATAAAAAAATGTTTCACGTACTGAATATATATATGTTCTAGAATGGAATTAACTGTTGGAACACCTAATCCTACATGGGTAGGTGTGGAATGCGAAAAGTCACAATGGAGTCCAAGTGACCTTGGAATATGAAACCAAGAGTCACACCATTGTATTATAAATGTACATCATGTTGTATTTCAGGTTTGTGCCTCACGCTATCCTTCATCGTGTTGAGTCTTCATGTAGCAAAATCTTATCTTTCATACACAATGTGTGCTTCAGCCAGCAATGCCTGAATACATACGCAGGGCTGCAATTGCTGGCTCCCGCCCAAATTGAGTGAGATTCAGGTTTAGGTTTAACATGGTCATTATTATCCCATTTTTCAAACATTTAGACTCTTTAAAACAGTTGTTTTGCTCATTCGAGGAAAGAAAAGGAGCAAGATCTCTGCTGATTCTCACAATATTCAAAATCACAAGAAGAAGAAGCATTCAGAAATTGGTTTTGAAGGAAAGGCAACACTTCCCATCTGAAGGCTTTCATTCTCATTTTTCCTGCAATTTCTATTAATTTCTGCATTGAAGAATTGCTGGAAAACACTGTTTAAAGAGGGTTTCTGAAGTAGAAGTTTCTGGCTTTTTAATGCAAAAGAATTTTGAGTTTTTCTGCTGCTGAGCTATTGAAAAATTTCTGGGTTTTACTGCTAAAATTTTCTGGAGAATTCTGCATTTTTGAAGTCCATTTTCCTGGAAAAAATTTGAAGTTTTATTGGCAACCTTTGCAAATTTTTCTGCGGTGTATTACTATTTGAAATCCTGCATTTCTGAAGAAATTTCCTACTGCTGATTTAAAGTCTGGAGTCTCAGTTTTGCTCCTCTTCTGCTGGAAAAAAAAAAAATATGCTCTCTATTCTCTGTTGTTTTAGTTTAAAAAAATAAAAAAATAAATAAATAAATAAATAAAAAATAAAAAATAAAAAATTTAAATTTCAGTGTTCTTGACCTACGGCCTTCCCCAACCTCCCTTACAGCATAACGCCCTACCTACAAAATAATACACTATCCTACGCCCTACCCACTACACTTCACTCCTCCCATTCCACGCAAACTTCACCACTCTTCTAGCACTCCCTACCCGCGACCCTCTACGCACATACACCTGCGTTCCCTTGCTTGGCCGCTCCAACAAACAGTACCACCACCCTGCAACTCTCGGCCCCTCCCTCATCCTAACTCTGCTGCCTTACGCTCTCCCATCTATGCTAAACTCCCACCCACGATTCCCCAACGCCCACGGCCTATCCCACCCTCCCGACTCGGCACCCTACACTATCATATCAACGCTCCCCTCAACCTGCTCTAACCCCTACCTCTACGACCCCCCACCTATAGTTTTACACCCCTCTCTACCTACAAACCCCCCCACTCGATTCCAATCCCACTACCTCCTTATCACTCCGCCCTCAAGCCCCCTCACACTACGCTTCCCTCACTCATTCCCCATGGCACCTTATACCACACTCTCCCTCTCTGCGTAATACGCTCTCACATCTCCCCCAAATGCTCACGTCCTTTTAATTAACCTCCCTTCCATTTAATTCGTTCATCTCCTTTTTAAAATTAATCTCCCTCCTTTTTTACTAAAGCCCTTTTCCCTTTTTTAATTAATCCCATTTATAACTAATCTCCATTTTAAATTAATTCCCCATTTAAATAATAATTAATTAAAAATAAAAATAAAAAAAATCTCTTAATATTTAAACTCCACTCTCCCACCCCTTTTAAAATTTTCCTTCCCTTTTAATTCCCCTCATTTTTAATTATTCTATTTTTTCTAATTAATTTTTAATTAATTAAAAAAAAAAAAAACAGTAGAGAGAGAGGAAGGAGAGAGAAATGAACAGCAGTAAAAGAAGAAATTGACATATGAGGAGCACATGGACTAAAATTTGCAGATTTACATTGTGATTTGTGGCATTGATTTGAAGGGTGATTTTTTGAAGAATTTCACATTTGAAGACAAGTTTGCCATCATTGAAAGAAACTATTTGAAGAAGAAAATTCAGCTGCCTTAAAGGCCTCTTGCACGTGTTTTTGCTGCACATTTTTTGAACTGACATTGTATTGTGAGTGGAATTTGCCTCTTCATTCATAGTTGCAATCAGTGAATTTGAGTTGTTGATGTAATTTTTGATTGTCCTCTATCATTTGAGGAGCACACTTTGTACCTTGAGAATTCCTTGGAGTCATTTGTATTTGTTTGAAAGGAATCACATTGTAAACGGGTGCATTTTCGGTTGTAGCCGACAACCTTTCATTCATTTTTGAGCCTAAATTGTTGAAAATGGCCAAAATCAATGAGGCATTAATGTTGTTGAATGACCTCATTCATTCAAATGTTGATGATGTGATAAAAATGAGCAAGGATGTTCTATGTAACATTCAGAGTTGTTTGCTAGATGCACATGAAAAGATTGAGTTTTTGCAGTTGGAATCTCAGCTCCAACAGGAAGAACTTCAGCAAAAGAGTCACCATTCTGAACCTGTTTCTGTTCAGAAGATTGTGAAGGACTCTCATCAGAAGAAAGAAGACAAAGTTCCAATTGATTCCCATTCAGTTCCTTGTACTAGAGCAGATGTACATGCAGATGCAGCAGCTCAACCTGCACTTCTCAAGCCCATCATCAGACCTTGGGAAGAGCTTGTCCACAACAAGCACAGAACTAGTCTTGAATATGACAAGGATGTGACCTTTCATATTCCAGACTACACAAAGCCCATCAGATTTCAAAGTGTTGGATTCATGTATGACAGTTCACCTACAGTTGTTCCAGATCTTGCTCCACAACAACAATCACAGATTGAGAAATGCCAACACTGTGATCAAGTTGACCATATGAAAGATCACTGTTTTGATCTTCATCCATGCAAGCACTGTGGTCGGCACACTCATTCTTCATACAGATGCTTCAGAAACAAGCCTCCTGCAAGAACCAAGATTCATCTTGGATGGATCGCTTCTTGGCAATGGGCATCAGCAGCCAAGAAGATGTTTACGACACATGTTAGAAATTGTTCACGGATATTGAACAAACTTGCAGTTGAGTTTTCGCCATCATCTCACCTTGTCCCTGACAGGGGGGAAAATGGTGGTCATGTACAAGCTTCGACGACAGATCAAGCGAGCCTGAGCCACAATCTCTCATTCCATGTTCAGAGTTGTAGGCAGCAGTTCAAGCGAGCCTGAGCCACAATTCGTCATTCCGGATTCAGAGATGTAGCCAGAGATACGGATGCCCATGAGCATACCTTTGGTTGGTGGATAACCTAAAACCATCATTTTCGGTTGGTGGATAACCTAAAACCATCATATTTGGTTGGTGGACAACCTAAAACCACCACAGGTAGTAGACCTCCCTTCTTTTAGGTCGAAGGTCTCCCTTTTTATATGAGGGACAATTCCTCTAGCAGAAGCCTTCAGCTTCTTGCCAGTTTTGGAAGAGTTCCGGGAACTGCAACAAGTTTTGCATTCCAGTGTTTGTGGTCATCCTAAAACCACCTCTTTTTCCAACATTTCAGAGAGTTGATTCAGCCCAAGTGCTGCCATGTATACTTTGCAGATTTGTATTACAACTGTTTTCTTGGACTCACACATACCCCTTCGGATTAAGGGGGGATGTTGGAACACCTAATCCTACATGGGTAGGTGTGGAATGCGAAAAGTCACAATGGAGTCCAAGTGACCTTGGAATATGAAACCAAGAGTCACGCCATTGTATTATAAATGTACATCATGTATAATGGAAAAATAAGAAAGCCTCATGCTTATCCTTCATTGTGTTGAGTCTCTTGTGTGTGTGTTCATCTTTCTCATACACCATGTGTGTGCTTCAACATGGTGTTTAACATTAACTTAAAGTAGCTAAATTCTATTAGCACTAATGAAAAATGTTGAAGTACTGGATATATATATTCTGAAAATTAACTAACAAAACTAACAATAGATTTTCTATGTACTTGTGATGAAAAATGTTGCACGTACTAGATATATATACATTATAGATTGCATTTTTAATATTTTAATATTGTTTTCAACACATCTAACAAGACCTAGAATCTTATGATTGTTTTTATATATATATATATATATTGTACTACAATCATTTTAACATATATATTCAAACATGTGTAAAATCATTTCTACATGTACATATATTCATGTGAATTTTTTTTTGTTTGGAAAACAACAACTTGAATTTTAAAAACAAAACATAATATCATAATCACATGCCAAATGTAGTTCAACCATCCAAAACTTGAGTTTTAAAAACTTTTTGATTATATCACAACATTACTTCACATGCCATGCCAATTGTAGTTCAACTATCCAATAAAAATATTTAACATTATATCACATGCCAAATGTAGATCAACCATCCAAAACTTAAGTTTTAATTTTAAAAAAAATTATAGATCACAACATTACTTCACATGCCAAATGTAGTTCAAAAGCAAAACATTAATATAGATCACAACATTACTTCACATGCCAAATGTAGTTCAACCATCCAAAAATTAAGTTTTAAAAACAAAACAAATTATAACACAACATTACTTCACATGCCAAATGTAGTTCAACCATCCAAAAATTAAGTTTTAAAAACAAAACAAATTATAACACAACATTACTTCACATGCCAAATGTAGTTCAACCATCCAAAACTTGAGTTTTTCAAAAGAAAAACATTAATATAGATCACAACATTACTTCACATGCCAAATGTAGTTCTTGACCATCCAAAACTTAAGTTTTAAAAACAAAACAAATTATAACATAACATTACTTCACATGCCAAATGTAGTTCAACTATCCAAAACTTGAGTTATAAAAACAAAACATTATAGATCACAAGTATCAAAACTTTTTAAAAACAAAACATTATAGATCACATGTATCAAGTATCAAGTAACATTACTTCACATGCCAAATGTAGTTCAATCATAACACTTTAAAAACAAAACAAATTATTTAACACAACATTACTTCACATCACATGCCAAATGTAGTTCAACCATTCAAAACTTGAGTTTTAAAAACAAAAAAAGTTATATATAAGACTGTAACATTACTTCACATGCCAAATGTATTTCAACCATCCAAAACTTAAGTTTTAAAAACATTATATATCACATTCACATGTACCAAATGTAGTTCACATAAAATATGTCCAAAATTTGTAGATCTCACAAGTATCAAGTATCAAGTTATATATGACTGCATCTAGATAAGAATATATATAAAAAAGTAAATTTAAGACTAAATCTATTGAAAATATAATGTTGCACATGTGCATGTGCATCATCCATCAAATACAGATGGATGTAGTGTCTTTCCCAGCAAAGTCACAATCCTTGAGCTATCCTGTGAAGCATGGGGAACCTGTACACAATGTGTACAAACATTAAAATTTGATGTTTTAAAATTGAGTGAGAATATATAGAACTTCATGTAAAAAACAAAATGTAAAAAAAAACTATGCAATACTTGATAAGGTTCCCTCTCCATTTGTTGCTTGTCCACTACAACTTCCCCCATGAGAACATCTCCAACAATAAACTGTACAATATACATGTACAGTTATATATATATATATATATATTAAAAATTTTCAAATGAAAATGCTTATATATAAACTTATTTTCAATAGTATTAAAAAAAAAGTTAGACAACTTGTTCAAATGGTTGAAATGGTGTGGATGTTCCTATCTCCATCACTAGAGTCCGTGGAGAAAAGAAATCCTCTATAGAAACCTAAAATTCAAAAAATTTAGAAGTATAAAATAACTCAAGATCAAGATCTCAATTTATAATAAAACTTTTAAACTTCAATTTATAAATTATAACTTAAAAACATATATATTTAAGTGAAAAATTGAATACTTCTGCAAGTGAATTTGGCACATCTCCTAAGAGGCTCTAAAAGAAAATCTCCAAAAACCTAAAATTCAAAAAAATTAAAATAACTCAAAATCTCTAGATCTCAATTTATAATAAAACTTTTAAGCTTCAATTTATAACTTATAATTTAAAAACATATATATATATATAAGTGAAAATTTGAATACTTGTGTTGTCGGATTTCGCACATCTCATAAGAGTGTTTCAGAAAGAAAATCTCCAAAAACCTAAAATTCAAAAAATTTAAAATAACTCAAGAAATAGATATATCTCATTTTTTAATGGAACTTTTTGAGGTGGAATATATAACTTAAAAACATAAATTTTAAAAGTGAAAAATTTTCCATACTTGTTGTTGTGGATCTGGCACATCTCCTAAGGTAGTATAAGGCACATCTCCCAAGGAAGAATAAGGTACCGCCATCCCAAAAACATCGGACGAAATTGGAACCTGTTAAAACATTGTATTATATATATATGTGCATGTACATGTGTGGACAATTATTTATTTTAAAAATATAACTTAAAAAACACTAACATTTGCCAACATATCTTGATGGTGAGACCCATCTTGATTGTTTGAACCAAAGGCTCCAAACGTGATATTAACATTTTCTTCATTCATCAAGCATGACAACTGCAAATGGTGTTAACATATAATGATACATTTTTGTGAGATTAATGTATACAAATAAATGTATGTATATATGTATTTATTACAAATTGTACATGTGTTAAAATAATTGAACCCTAAGCATTAACACATACCATTCTCATGCCCTCTTCCTCATGAATAATTAGGTCATGCCAACCATTGTGACAATTATTTGCATATGTTTTGATATCTTCAACACTCATGTTGTCAATATCTTCATTTGTATAATACACAAAATTAGAATGTGCATTCTCACGTGCTCTTTTTTGATTGAGAAAAACATCGACTCCACCCAATCCACTGGGAACATTGTTGACGATGGCATCCCTTGCTTCTCGACTAATTTGAGAAGAGGCTTCCATCTCTGACTGTAAAGTTTCAACACCAAAAGGTCAACTAACCAATGGTGGCTCACGGAGAGGCAACTCAACATCAGGCCTAACACCCTTACGTTCACACAATTGACCTTTCCTAGGACCAAAAAATTCAGGGGGAAGGTCATTGTAATTGGGTTTCATTTGCAAAAGGAACTCTGCATAGAATAATTTTGTAAAATAAAGTAGAATCTCATCGTTCCATGGGATTCTTCCGTAGGCCGCAAGGTGTCTATCATATAAATAGTGAGTTATATCAAGGTGCTTGAAATATTGCACCTTCAGCATGTTTCTTTTCGGCCCTTCTTTGAAATTAAACATAGACATTTCCAATGTTGTTGTAACTCTTTCTTTAACAACCTCCCATTTATTGGGACCCATCATTGTTTCCTTCATTTTTCTCATGACTTATAAAAAAGTATCAGTGGTTGGCCAATGGTACACATCTACTAGTTTTCCTAAAGAGTGTGTAACTATTTCCAAGCTTTGTCGACTCTCAGCAAGTAGACTCAAAGCCATGAGATCTCTCTGCAATTTTTCATGAAGATGTTGACACCTTTCTCAGGTGCATTGCTGCATGTTTCTTTCCCAAGGTGTATTGGAAATGTCGGTCGGATAAATTTTCATGGGTGGACAACCTTCTTCTTGAATGATGTGTTCTTCCCTACATATTTTTTGACCAACATTTGGAGCCTTTTCAACCTCTGCATCAATATATAAAATTTTGTATATTAGAAAAAACAAATGTAAGAAAAATTCTATAAATTGAATGAGAAAAATATTCCAATTGATGGCCACCTCAATGTGGTTGGCTAGCATCTTGCGCACCCTTAGATAGTTGAGAACCAGAACACCCTTGCTGAGAACCAACATGACCATCCATTGATTGGCCTATGGGAGAATAAATATCACCACCTTCATGCAACCTGCTAGCACTTATTGATGGCCCTCTAAGGGGATTTGAACCACCACCAATCTCTTGAGACGAGAGAAAAGCTTCATAAACAAATATGAATTTATAATCAATTTAAAAATACATTCATACATATAAATACATGTACATATTCATTAATTAAATTGTGTGACCCATATTGCGACTGGGTGAACCAAGGGCATGCTCCATTGATGGAGTAGAGAGCCTTCTCCTCTTAGCTCATAAAAATAAAAAATAAAACCTATTAACAACTAATTTAGCTCAAAAATTTGATAAAAAATCAATTCCATATGTACACACATGTATGTATATGTATGGAGATTTAAGATTATATTTAAATAACATGAACATCCCCTGATCCCTAATCCCCCTCTCTCATAGAGATATGGGATTCTATCGATCTTCGTAGTTCATCCTCCACGATATATATATCTATGGTGGACATTTACAATTGTTTTTTTAATTATTATTTAAAATAAATTCAAAATAAATTTCAGAAAATTAATGTAATTTAGTGTACACAAATTATGTAAAACACAACTTTCAAAGCAATAATTGATGTGTGAAACTCAATTTAAGCAAAACAATTTATAAAAATTTCAAGTTCACCAAATTGTGCTTTACATGGTGGGGGCACACTTGGTATAAAATTGAAAAAAACACATGGTCATTAAAAAAGAAGCATGAAACTCCATTTAAACAAAAATTTGTTGAAGTCCTTGCATTTTAATTTTATAAAAATGTGAAGTTCACCACTTGTTGCAAATGTGAAGTTCACCAAGTTGTTCTTTACATGGTGTGGTGGGAGCACACTTGGTATATAATTGAAAAAAACACATGGTCATTAAAAAGGATGCATTTATAAGTACGAAACACACACATATCCAAGATATGTTACAATGTCCATCAATAAATTTTGAAGGAGAGTGTCTTAACACTAATTCATCTTTGAGAGATGAACCTTTAATTTTTGAAGAAGAGTGTCTCAAAACTAATTCATCTTTGAGAGATAAATCTTGAATTTTTGAAGAAGAGTGTCTCAAAACTAATTAATCTTTTAGAGATAAATATTGTCTTGGCATTTCCCCATATAATTCTAATTCATCTATTAATTTATCTTTGATAGATGAATCCTGAATTGGCATTGCCCCATGGAATAGATCAGCATAAATCTTATTCACATTTGTACAATGTCTTATACTAAAAAATTGAAATTGGCTAACAATATTGCTTGCTATTCCATGCAGTTATTTTAGCCTCTCCTTCTTAACTTGGTACACACCATTCATCTGGTTGCACACAAGTTCATAATTGGTGAAAAATACAATTCCATTTGATCCATACTCCATATATGTTCCCAAGCATTCTATCAATGCAATATAATATATGCCTCATTGTTTGTTGTTCTTCATAGTATAATATTAATTTTCCTTTGGACGACTTTGCTAGTCGCAATATTAGAAAGCACATATATGTAATCATTTCTTTCCCTGGATTGGGATAGAAAGAAACATCTATGCATAATTTCCATTTTTCAACCATATTTAGTGTTTTTTTTTTATCCCTAAAGAAAATAAATTCAATAAAAATATATATTAAATTGACATTTATTTCAAATGCATGGGATAAATGACATGTGTATGGTTTATCTTAAATTTTGACTTAAATTTTATGGTATAATTCACATCTAGAAATGAGATGCGTTAAATATTGCATTTCCTAGAGTTTAAGGGAGATTTATGACACATATACATGGTTCATGCATGGTGTGCATGAAATTTTGCCTTAAAATTTATGGCATAAATCACATCTAGTTCAATAGCATGCCTTAAAAAAGGATGAGATTTAGAGTTTAGAACTTGTAGAAGTTAAGACTCAACCAACAAACTAAAATCCTGTGGAATTTCAGCCACTTTAGGTTCAGTTTTTAGGACTTAAATTTTACCTTGAATTTATGGGAGAAAGCCTTGAGTTTGGGGATACTATCCTATGAGAGTTCAGCCACTCTAGGTTCAGTTTTGAGGCCCTAAATTTTTCCTTGAATTAATGGGAGGAAGCCTTTATTTTGTGGGAGAAATGACAATTACATGGTTTGCAAAATTATTTTATGCACTTACTATAAAAACATTCCGCTTGTAGGCTTTAAAGTTTTCCTTGAGTTTATGGGGGAATGCCTTGAGTGGGGTATATTATCCTATGAGAGTTCATCCACTTTAGGTTCAATTTTTAGGCCTTAAAGTTTTCCTTCAATTAATGGGAGGAAGCCTTTAGTTTGTGGGAGAAATGAAATTTACATGGTTTTCAAAATTATTTTATGCACTTACTGAAACAAATAGTTATCTCAAAAGTCACACCTTTATGAGTTTGTGGGAGAAATGAAATAGAAATGACACATGCCTTAAAGTTTGCCTAAAATTTTATGGGAGAAGGGATAAATGACACATGTACAAGGTTTTCCTTAGAGTGGTAGTGGTTTATGGATATTAAAATGAAGAAATTCTATTTGGATATGTTACAGAGATTGACTGTAGGGGCATTTACTAAATATGTCACCTTTGAGAAAATATGAGATCCAGACGCTACCTGGCCCTTTACAAACTCCGCCTTTATAACTTGTAGAAGTTAACACTCAACAGACAGAGTAAAATCCTATGGAAGTTCAAAATCTTATGAGAGTTCAGCCACTCTAGGTTCAATTTTTAGGCCTTAAAGTTTGCCTTGAATTAATGAGATAAAGTCTTTAGTTTGTGGGAGAAATGACATGTACATGGTTTGAAAAATTATTTTATGCACTTACAAAAAACATGATTTAAAGTTAATGGGAGAAATCCAACATGACATATATGCTTTCAAAACTTTTCCTAAGAATTTATGGGAGAAATGACACATGTACATAGTTTTCCCTAAAGTGGTTGTGGTTTATGGATATTAAAATGAAGAACTTCTATTTAAATCTATTCCAGAGATTGACTATAAGGGAATTTACTGGATATGTCAAGTTCCATAAAAGATGAGATCCAAAGGCTACCTAGCCCTTTACAGACTCTACCTATAGAATTTGTAGAAGTTAACACTACCTATCCCAATTATACCCTATGATGTGTGTAGAGGACCCATGGAATCACTCACACTAATTTACGTAGACATAAGGGTGTATAAGAGTGTACTAAGTTTAAAAATATGGTCATATTATTGGATATCTTTCCCAAGAGACCAGATTTACTCCTTAATTATATGTGGAGTCTATATAACCATCTACAAAAAAAAGTGATTCTTTCCAAGCTAAGGATGATGTATGAGATATGTGTATACGCACATTATCTAGAAACCATAGGCCAAAATAAATGGTACTTCAATGGTTTGAAGAAAAAATAGCACCAAGAAGCTTTGAAGGAGGGGAATAAGAACTGGAAATAGGAGGATAAGAATAAAATATCCTCTACACATCCATTCAAGGGTAGTAGAAATAATTCTAACCATTGCAACATTAATGGTCACATCAAGGAGAAGTATTGGATGTTTGGTATGTGTTATATTCTTTATGTGAATACCCCCATGCACTATATATTTTTCTAAGCATAGTCGTGGGAATAAAATGGGTGGAAAGGACCCCCACTTTAGGGTTTCATATAGACGAAAAATTCCCCACACACAGGTGTTGAGGGGTAGTGCCCCAAAAAAACGTTTTTGGGAAAAAATGAGCATAGTTTTGAAATATATAAGTCCAATATAGAATAGTGGTTGGTGAAAAAATATCAGTGGATCACTATGGATATATCTGCTTCATTAAAAGGGATTTTTCTAGAAGGATGTCCACTAAGTTGGAAAGAAGGGAAAATCTCACAATTATATGCTAATGTGCATGTGTTTTACATTGAATATTTTTCATTTTACTAAGAATCTATTTGAAACAATTAACTATATACCTGGTTAAAACCTATGTTTTGTATCAAATAACTTTTGGTTTCAATGGGAAACTTTTATGGCTAATGTTTTTTTCTCGAAAAGTGATAAACGACATTAAAATGGGAGATATACCAGAATGATTCGTATGGTGTAATAAAATAGTTTCAAGTAGTTTAAAGATATAGATTCATAAATTCAATGAGAATATTTTTGAGACATATAAGTTCAAAATGGAATAGTTGTTTGTGAACAAATATCAGTGGATAACTATGGATATTTCTGCTTCATTAAAATGGATTTTTCTAGAAGGATGTCCACTAAGTTGGGAACAAGGGAAAATATCATAATTATATGTTAATGCATGTGTTTTACATTGAATATTTTTCATTTTATTAAGAATATATTTGCAACAATTAACTATATAAGGTTAAAACCAATGTTTTGTATCAAATCACTTTTGGTTTCAATGGGAAACTTTTATGGCTAATGTGTTTTTCTCCAAATGTGATATACCCCATTAAAATGAGGGATATATTGAAATGATTCCTATGGTGAAATAAAATAGTTGAGTAGTTTAAATATATAGATGCATAAATTCAATGAGCATAGTTTTGAGATATATAAGTCCAAAATAAAATAGTTGTTGGTGAACAAATATCAGTGGATCACTATGGATATATCTACTTCACTAAAAGGGATTTTTCTAGAAGGATGTCCACTAAGTTGGAAAGAAGGGAAAATATCACAATTATATGTTAATGTGCATGTGTTTTACATTGGATATTTTTCATTTTATTAAGAATCTATTTGAAACAATTAACTATATACTTGGTTAAAACCTATGTTTTGTATGAAATCACTTTTCGTTTCAATGGGAAACTTTTATGGCTAATGTGTTTTCCTCGAAATGTGATAGAGCCCATTAAAATGGGAGATATACCGAAATGATTCTTATAGTGTAATAAAACAGTTGAGTAGTTTAAAGATAGAGATGCATAAATTCAATGAGTATATTGTTCAAATATATAAGTGTGAAATGGAATAGTTGTTGGTGAACAAATATCAATGGATCACTATGGATATATCAACTTCATTAAAAGGGATTTTTCTAGAAGGATGGACTAAGTTGGAAAAAAGAGAAAATATCACAATTATATGTTAATGTGCATGTGCTTTACATTGAATATTTTTCATTTTATTAAGAATCTATTTGAAACAATTAACTATATAAGGCTAAAAGCTTTGTTTTATATAAAATTACTTTTGGTTGCAATGGGAAACTTTTATGGCTAATGTTTTTTTCTTGAAATATGATAGATCCCATTAAAATGGGAGATATATTGAAATGATTCATATGGTGTAATAAAATAATTTCAAGTAGTTTGAAAATATAGGTGCATAAATTCACTGAGCATAGATTTGAGATATAAAAGTCCAAAATGGAATAGTTTTCTGTGAAAAAATATCAATGGATCACTATAGATATATCTGCTTCATTAAAAGATATTTTTCTAGAAGTATTTCCTCCAAGTTGGAAAGAAGGGAAAATATCACAATTATATGTTAATGCATGTGTTTTACATTGAATATTTTTCATTTTATTAAGAATCTATATGAATAATTAACTATATAAGGTTAAAACCTTTGTTTTGTATCAAATCACTTTTGGTTTCAATGGGAAACTTTTATGGCTAATGTATTTTTTCTCGAAATGTGATATACCCCATTAAAATGGGAGATATGTCGAAATGATTCTTATGGTGTAATAAAATAGTTGAGTAGTTTAAAGATATAGACGCAAAAATTCAATGAGCATAGTTTTGAGATATATAAGTCCAAAATGGAATAGTTGTTGGTGAACAAATATCAATGGATCACTATGGATATATTTTCTTCATTAAAAGGGACTTTTATAGAAGGATGGACTAAGTTGGAAAGAATGGAAAATATCACAATTATATGTTAATGTGCATGTGTTTTACATTGAATATTTTTCATCTTATTAAGAATCTATTTGAAACAATTAACTATATACTTGTTTAAAACCTATGTTTTGTATCAAATCACTTTTCGTTTCAATGGGAAACTTTTAAGGCTAATGTGTTTTTCGCGAAATGTGATAGACCCCATTAAAATGGGAGATATATCGAAATCATTCCTCTAGTGTAATAAAATAGTTGAGCAGTTTAAATATCTAGATGCATAAATTCAATGAGCATATTTTTCATATATATATAAGTCTGAAATGGAATAGTTGTTGGTGAACAAATATCAGTGGATCACTATGGATATATCTACTTCATTAAAACAGATTTTTCTATAAGGATAGACTAAGTTAGAAAGAAGAGAAAATATCACAATTATATGTTAATGTGCATGTGTTTTACATTGAATATTTTTCATTTTATTAAGAATCTATTTGAAACAATTAGCTATATAAGGCTAAAACCTATGTTTTATAGAAAATTACTTTTGGTTTCAATGGGAAAATTTTATGGCTAATGTTTTTTTCTCGAAATGTGATAGACCCCGTTAAAATGGGAGATATATCGAAATGATTCATATGGTGTATTAAAATAGTTTCAAGTAGTTTAAAAATATAGGTGCATAAATTCAATGAGCATAGCTTTGAGATATGAAATTCCAAAATGGAATATTTGTCTATAAACAAATATCAATGGATCACTGTGGATATATCAGCTTCATTAAAAGAGATTTTTCTAGAAGCATTTCCACCAAGTTTGAAAGAAGGGAAAATATCACAAGTATATGTTAATGCATGTGTTTTACATTGAATATTTTTCATTTTATTAAGAATCTATTTGAAACAATTAACTATATAAGGTTAAAACCTATGTTTTGTATCAAATCACTTTTTGTTTCAATGGGAAAATTTTATGGCTAATGTATTTTTTCTCGAAATGTGATAGACCCCATTAAAATGGGAGATATATCGAAATGATTCTTATGGTGTAATAAAATAGTTGAGTAGTTTAAAGATATAGATGCAAAAATTCAATGAGCATAGTTTTGAGATATATAAGTCCAAAATGGAATAGTTGTTGGTGAAAAAATATCGATGGCTCACTATGGATATATTTGCTTCATTAAAAGGGATTTTTATAGAAGGATGGAGTAAGTTGGAAAGAAGGGAAAATATCACAATTATATGTTAATTTGTATGTGTTTTACATTGAATATTTTCCATTTTATTAAGAATCTATTTGACGCAATTAACTATATAAGGTTAAAACCTATGTTCTGTATCAAATTACTTTTTGTTTCAATGGGAAACTTTTATGGCTAATGTGTTTTTCTCAAAATGTGATAGACCCCATTAAAATGGGAGATATATTGAAATGATTCCTATGGTTTGATAAAAAAGTTGAGTAGCTTAAATATATAGATGCATAAATTCAATGAGCGTAGTTTTGAGATATACAAGTCCAAAATGCAATACTTTTTGGTGAACAAATACCAGTGGATCACTATGGATATATCTACTTAATTAAAAGGGATTTTTTCTGGAAGGATGTCCACTAAGTTGGAAATAAGGGAAAATATCACAATTATAGGTTAATGCATGTGTATTACATTGAATATTTTTCATTTTATTATGAATCCATTTGAAACAATTAACTATATAATGTTAAAACCTATGCTTTGTATCAATTCACTTTTGGTCGCAATGGGGAATTTCTATGGCTAATGTGTTTTTCTCGAAATGTGATAGACCGCATTAAAATGGGAGATATATCGAAATGATTCATATGGTGTAATAAAATAGCTGAGTAGTTTAAAGATATAGATGTATAAATTCAATGAGCATATTTTTGAGATATATAAGTCCAAAATGGAATATTTGTTGGTGAACAAATATCAGTGGATCGTTATGGATATATCTGCTTCATTAAAAGGGATTTTTCTATAAGGATGGACTAAGTTGGAAAGAAGGGAAAATATCACAATTATATGTTAATGTGCATGTGTTTTACATTGAATATTTTTCATTTTATTAAGAATATTTTTGAAACAATTAACTATATACTTGGTTAAAACCTATGTTTTGTATCAAATCACTTTTCGTTTCAATGGGAAACTTTTATGGCTAATGTATTTTTCTCAAAATGTGATAGACCCCATTAAAATGGGAGATATATCGAAATGATTCATATAGTGTAATAAAATAGTTGAGTAGTTTAAAGATATAGATGCATAAATTCAATGAGTATATTTTTCAGATATATAAGTCTGAAATGTAATAGTTGTTGGTGAAAAAATATCAGTGGATCACTATGGATATATTTCCTCGATTAAAAGGGATTTTTCTAGAAGGAAGGAATAAGTTGGAAAGAAGGGAAAATATCACAACTATAAGTTGATGCATGTGTTTTACATTGAATATAATTTTTTTTTCTCTCTCTCTCTCTCAGTGTTTGAGTCTTGATGTTATAAAAGGTTTCCACTAAATCCATTCCCTATTAATTTTCATGTGAACCACATTCCCAAACCCTCCCATCTATGTACCTAAGAGCCAAGCTGCAGAACTAAGAATCATCATGTTTTTAACTATAATATCACAAGTACAAATTATGAAAACTATTGGAACTATATGGCAGATGATAAAATAGTTAAGGACTATTAGGTTTTTATCAAATAGACTTATCAATGAATATTTATGTATGACAGTTTGAAGTTAGTAATATGAACTTGCACATTATATAAGCCAAAGTTTTTTCTGTCTGAAAAAAAAAAAAAAGCAAAAATACTAGCTACTCATTTTCCAATTTTTATTGTTATTTTCCTTCCCAAATAGTATGCATGATTTATGGGTTTCATATGAAAAATGTACGATTTATCGATAATCAAACACAGTTTATAGAGGAAACTATTGAGATAACCCATGATAATGGGATAGAAGATGTTCCAGAAGAATTAGTGGAACATGAGATAGACAATGATGATGATGATGACGATATAGACAGTGATGTTAATGACGACCCTACCAAATGGAGATTTGGGAAATCTAAATTAGCAGGAAGCATACTTTGAGAATCTGCAAAACTAAGAATCATCATGTTTTTAACTGTAATATCACAAGTACAAATGATGACAACTACTGCAACTATATGCAAGATGATAGAATAGTTAAGGAATGTTAGGTTCTTATCAAACAGACTTATCAATGAAGATTTATGTATGAAATTTTCAAGTTAAATATGAACTCACACATTATATAAGGTAGATTATTTTCTATCTGACAAAAAAAATAGGTACAAACACTAGCTACTGATTTTCCAATTTTTATTACTATTTTCCTTCCCAAATAGTATGCATGATTTATGGGTTTCATCTTAAAAATGTTTTATTTATCAATAATCAGACACAATAAGTTGTTATAGAGGACGTTGTTGAGATAACCCATGATAACGAGATAGAATATGTTGCAGAAGAATCAATGGAACATGGGGCAAACAATGATGACGATGATTACGATACCGACAGTTATGTTGATGATGACTCTATCAAATGGAGATTGGGGCAATATAAATTAGCACGCAACATAATTTTCTATGTTTGAATATACCAAGCTCATGTATGTGTCTTATTTTCATGATATCACAACCTCTAAGCTCATATAGATGAGTAACAAGCCAATGTGTTTCATTTCTCAATGGGTACAGGTATGCCTAACACTCACTATGCTTACCTCCATAATGAAGCTGAATACCAACCTTATCAAGCTCTACTCTAATATGGAAACATAGAATATCGAAGGATAACATCTCTGTATTCACTATTATAGCTTACCTATCACATGTATCAATACAACATGATATAGGTTAGATGGATATGCTTTCATTACAGTTATTGCTTAGTTGTACTCATCTAATGATGCCTGAGATTACACTTAGAGCATAGTATAGGTGAAATTACAGATAAGACGTAGCACTTGATATGAATGATTACAGCTTAGTGATCTCACTAGAGCTGATGTTCTATTAGTATTATTACCATTAAAGGTTGTGTTACAATTATACAATACAGGAAACACGGTATATCATTACATTGAGGTATAATCATAGATACATAGATATGATTAATTAAGGTTTTTAATTAGTTATGGTAAGATAGAGGACCATACTTTATTAGTAATTACTAGCATACAACTTTTACACAAGTCGATATGAATTATAACTAGTATCTATTATGGAAAGATAGAGGACCCAACTTATGATGAACTTCAACAGTTATTACTAGTTACTCAATAGGGCAGCATACTTTGAGAGGCTGCAAAACTAAGATTCATCATGTTTTTAACTATAACATCACAAGTACAAATGATGGAAACTACAAGAACTACCTTCATGCAACCTTACTTTCAATTTCAGCAAAATAATTTCTTGCATTATAGGTCCTGGTGTATGGCGTACAGGAATCTACTTTCATACTTGGAAATTCACAGAAATTCACAAATGAAGCCGCAACGAGGATGAATCCGGGTGATCCCTAAAGAAGTTGTGGAAGATGTAGACCAAATTCCCTATGAAAAAAAAAATTAAATTAAAATTAAACAAAAAAAAATCAACAAAACAAAATTACAAAAAAAGAGCAATTGCAACTAAAAATAAAAAAAAATTATGTCATCGTCGTGGTGCAGCTACAAATAAAACAAAATCACCTCATCCTCACGGCGCAACTACAACAGAGTGCAACAGAGCAATAGTGAAAGTCACAGAGCGCAACAGAGCAACAACAACACCTAGATAGATAGACGCGCGAGACATATGTGAACAAGAAACCTATAAAAGTTTGTGGGCGGATATATTTATAAAATATGAGTTCAGCCAAAATATTTTAAAAGTTTGCGCAAACTAATAGTCCGGCTGAATTTTTGTTGCTGGTTTTCCCATCTCCGGTCAAAAATCTGTTTGCCCACGCCGTCAGTACACCGTCAATGTAAATGGCAGAACGAGTTCGGCCGAACTAATTTAAAAATTTCACCTGAACTCTCGAATAGTTCGACCAAACTTTTACAAAATTTTGACCAAATTATTGAGAAAAGAAATTTTCCACCCCCGATTCTCGCAAAAGTGTAACCCAACTTCGAACTTTTACCCGTATATATATATATATATATATATATATATATAGAGAGAGAGAGAGAGAGAGAGAGAGAGAGAGAGTACGAACATATATTTCTATAATCGTTCAACTTAATTAGTAATGAAAGTGTAGAGAATACATAGAACATGGTTGAAAATCAACAAGTTGTAAACATTTATGATTTTATATTCATGAAGACCAAACTAAGATGTCTGGCAATTTCAATCTAAAACCAAAGTGCCCACTTCATCCACTATGTGATGGAAAAAGTTGTTCCCACAATTTTTTTTTTTGAAATTAATAATGTATGTGTGGTATTACACACACACACACACATATTAAAACAATTTTCATGCATTCTATAGTGCACATGTGTTATTTTGTCTATATCTCATCATATTTCACAACTCTTATTATCCCCATCCCTCTTCCCCTATTTTCCCTAATTTCTCCCCCTCTCCTTCTCTTTCCCCCTCTTTTCCATAACCATTCCCCCCCTCACTCTTTTTATATCTTGTACTTCCTATGTATTCCTCATATATTTCTCTTTCTCCCCCACGAATACCCCCTTTCTCTACATGTTTCAATTTCTTCCCCCTCAGTTCACATATTGTGTTAGTTGCACACTTTGATTTTTCTTGTAGCATTCTTCGAGGACTTGGATTTACATTGGATTTGGACAATGAAGGAAAAGAAAAGTAGGAAAGTGTAAGGGAATAGGTGGATCAACAACTACAACTGGATTTTTTTGCAGGTAACATGTTGTATGTATGATTTCCTTAATGCATGGTAGATGCATATTGTTTTTTGGTTATGTTCTCTCACTGGCATGGAGATTTTTCTAGATTGATAGTGGTTTTAGCCTTCCCTTTCCATTGCCTATATATCCATGGTATTGTGCATTTTTCCATTGATATTTTTTCTATTTGGTGGTCATAATTATTTATGGATGTGGATTGGAGAAAATGCTCTAGAAGCCCTAGAATAGTTTGGGTTTAGTTACTAGCCTTGGATCCTAAGTTGGAAAAATGTTCTAGATTCATTCACGGGTTGATTTATTAGTCTTGGAGTTGGGTTGGAAAAATGCTCTAGATCCTTGGAAGGGTGTGGGTTGAGTTACTAGTTCCGAGAGCCCTGGAAAACTGGGTAAAGACTAATCTGGTTAGCGTTAGTGATGTCTAACCATGAGCTGGATTCACTGGTTGAGGGTTGAGGTAGTTTTTCCTATGGAATCCCTGGTTTAGTTTTGTTATTTAATTTCATGATATCCCACATTCATGCTTGGACTATGGCATGGGGGTTATTGGTTGAAAGAAATATTTCATTCATCCCAATCTATGGTCGGGTGGTACATGGAAGTCCCTGACTTGGTTCTTAATTTCGTATGATAATAAGCTCTATTCCTTTTTTTTCCATATATATTTATTGGCTATGTGTTGGTTATATTATGGGAGAGATATTGTGGTTTCTATGTTGGTATTTTTTATTATTATATGTTGCTATATGCTATGTATTCTCTATGGCTCTAGTCATGAATTTTTTAACTCTTGATCGATTGGTGGATGAATTGACTAATATGTTTTATTAGAACTATTTTGAGAGGGAATAGGTCCTTCTCGGTGATTCTTAGATGAATATCATGCTTTTATTATGATATATGCATCCATGACCTATAGCTTACATGTTTTCCATTTTTTTAATGAAATGTATGTCATGTTATAGGAAGTATAGGTTAAGTGATGCCTTGAATTTCTATGTATAGAATTAATATCATCTTATTATTGATTTTGAGAAATTACAAGAAGTTCTTGACATTTGTCTAGATGTTTATCTCAAATCTAGGCTAATATTTTGAGACTGCATGCTCCTAACTAGAAATTTTAGGTTGAAGCCACATAGATGTAGTCATCTTCATGCAGTTGGAGGATCCATACCACTTGGAGGCCTTTTTGTGGGTACAATTGATGACCCAAGTTAGAGAAAAGGGTGTCCAGCTCTGTTTCTGGCCACCTAGGATGGTTACTCAACCTTTAAGTGAATTATAGCCCCTATAAGATGATATGAGATGTA
Organism: Pinus albicaulis; assembly: GCA_034641835.2. NCBI lineage: Eukaryota > Viridiplantae > Streptophyta > Pinopsida > Pinales > Pinaceae > Pinus > Pinus albicaulis. The sequence goes on from CM076580.1 coordinate 1,217,984,410, forward strand.
ATTTTTTATTCAATAACCTGCCCACTTCCTTAATGGGATGTAGGAGGTTGGGTCATGTGATAGTATATATTACTCTCATGTTTACCCAAGAAGGCCAGTAAAATTACCTAAATGTGGTAGGGGTGGTTACAGATTGGTACCGGAGCTCTCAGGTTCAACACATGGAATGAATGGGCATAATGTATTTTTCATGCATGCATGTCAGTCATCTATGTGTTGTTATGCATGCATTGTGATCGTAATTTTTGTAGTTGTGTCATCATGTAGAGGTTGATGATGTTTATGTTGAGTCAATTCTATGTTGATTTCACTATATATGGAAATGTTATGCTAACTTAGATTGATATTGCAGATGATATAACCTCCCCTCAACTTCACTGAGATATGTTTATTATTTTTATGTTTGGTTTATATCACATGAAATGTTTGCAAGAAGTATATGATCAACTATGAAAAGTAGAATGGTGGAATATAGCTCACATGATTCTCCCTATAGATCAGACGAGTAGCATGGTCATGAGTACTCCCCTGACATAGGAAACACATTGAGGAGTTTCAAAGGTGAGATAAGAAGTTGTAAGGAGGATAATGATAGGATCATTCAGTCACAGGAAATACTTGTTAGGGCATAGGAAAAATAATTATAGGTTAACGTAGTGATTTTTCAGTGTCTATGATATTTATAGAGACAGGGTCGCTTAGGATCAATTGTGGATAGGAGGAAATGACCAATGGCATATATTGAAACATTTCTCACTGGCGATATAGGTTTGACATGCATGATACTATTAGAGATGGTATATTTTTGGATACACCTCACGGGAAGGGTAATTACTGTGGGTTCTATTCTAGTTTTGGTTCAAAAACACAACATCACCGTCAATATAGGAGGAGTGAGAAGAAATACTTGTCAAAGGATTTCAAGAAAGAAAATATCCTACATTTGATGGAGAAATGAAGAAGTCACAAGCTGCAGAATATTGGTTTCTTGGGATGAATAAGCTCTTCATATTGTATGACTACTCGTAGAATATGAATGTCGCGATAACTAGTTTCATTATTAAAGTAAAAGAATAAATTTGGTGGGAATTTTTAAGAATGTTAGAGGAATTCAAGAATAGGAGTTCACTTGGTTTCAGTTTGAGAGACTTTTCAGGAAGAAGTATCTTTCTGAAAGAAACTATGATGACAGGGATAAGAGTTGTATGAGTTGAAGATGAGAACTATGATTCATGAAGAGTATACTAGCTGATTCTTGGAGTTGTTAATATATGTACTTTATCTTAAGGAGGAGAAAGCCAAGATTTATAGATTCATTAGTGCGTTGCTAATATCATTCAAATACAATATTAAGTTTTATGAGCGTAGATCACTAGAGGAAGAAAATATAAATTTAAAGCATTGTTATGAGAAATTCAAGCAGAGATATGCATATAAGTAGTATTGGAAAGGTAATGAGAAGAATAACAAAAATTTGGTTATGAATATAGGAAAACCACATGATACAGATGATATGGAGAATCCAACACTGTGCAGGAATTTCAATACAACTAACAAAGGACAGGGATTTTAGTCTAAGGAGAAGAACAAGGATGATGGAAGGAAAACTTTACAGTGTTGGACTTGTAGCAAGGATCATTGCAGGAGTGATTGTCCATAGCATCAAGGTGGAAAAGTGTATATATACAATGGTCGAAAGGCACAGATAGTTGGCGATGTTGGAAAAAGTATTCCTTGAATCTATGCAACATTTGATAATAGATAGGAAAATTATCATGCATCCATTATCGAGATGTAAGTTATGCTTTGCGATCAATTTGTTTCTATTTTGATTAACCAAGGATCTAACAATACTTATATCATTTATGACCTTGTGGATAAGTGTTCTTTGAATAAAGAAGTGAATGCAGTGTCTTGGTTAGTCCATTTGGATATAGGTACTAATAAGAGATTTCATCATTGGATATTATCTTGTGAATTTGATTTGGATGGCATGTTTATGTGAGCGCATCCAAATGTGCTTCTATTGGTATCATACATTATTTTGTTCGCTATGGATTGGATGTAAATTCATAGAAATAAGATGGATTGTTATGATAAGACTATTCAGTTCTTGTATGCTAATGGAGAGAAGAAAATCTTGGAGGATAAGAAGAATCCTAAATCAGTGAGAATGGTCACAGTTAAGAGGGAAAAGAGTAGTAGCGGGAAAGGATGCGTCTTATTTGAAGTTCATATTTCCATTCATAAAAGTACAGATGTTGAGGTATTGAAGAGGTATTTGGTTTGGAAAAAGTTAAAGTATGTATTTATAGCATATATCTTAGAGTTAACACCTCATAGGGAAGTGGATATTTCAATTGAGTTGATGCCAGGAGCAACACCAAAATTGAAGGCACCATACAAGATGAGCACTCAAGGGTTCGTAGAACTAAAGTTGCAGTTGAAGGAAATGATTTACAAAGGATACATTAGGCCAAGTGTGTCACCTTAGGGTGGACTAGTATTTTTTGTGAAGAAGAAGGATGGTACTCTCAGGTTGTGTATTTATTATAGAAAGTTTAAAAAGGTGATGATTAAGAACATGTACTCTTTACCATGGATTGATGAATTGTTTGATCAGTTGAAGGGAGCATAGATGTTATCAAAGATTGAGTTGAGGTTTGGATATCATCAGCTACGCATCAAAGAAGTGGATATCTACAAGACTTCATTCCAAAACACGTAAGGGAATTATGAGTTTTTTGTGCTTCCTTTTTGTTTGACTAATGCTAAAACTACTTTCATGTGTTTGATGAATAGTGTGTTGCATCCTTATCTAGATTTTTTTTTATTATATTCATTGATGACATATTAATATATTCTAAGAATTAGGAAGAGCATCGCGAACACTTAACAACAGCGTCGAGGTTTCTAAGAGAACATCATTTGTATGACAAACTTAGTAAATGCAATTTATTTGAGAAAAAGTTTTATTACATGGGGCATGCAGTTTCAAAGGAAGGTATAGGAGTGGGCCCGAAAAATATCATAGGTATCATGGAGTGGGAATCTCCTAAAAATTTTGATGAGGTCGGATCATTAATGGGGTTATCAAGTTATTACATGTGTTTCATTAGGAAATTCTTACGGGTTTCCTATCCTATTACATCCTTGTAGTGGAAAGGTAGGAAATTTGAATGGATAGCAGAATGTGCATCTAGTTTTGAGCAGTTGAAGTAGTTCCTTACAAATTCTCTAGTTCTAAAGATTCTAGATCTAGATAAAGAGTTTGATTTATGTACACATGCTGACAAGAGAGGACTGGCTAGAGTCTTGATGCAGAAAGGACATGTAGTATGATACAAGCCAAGGAAATTGAATGAGCATGAGCAGAACTATGTGAGTCATGATATTGAGTTGGAAATGATCATTCATGCTTTGAATATGTCGAGGCATTATCTTCTTGGAAGGAGGTTCATATTGATGAGTGATCACAATTGGCTAAGGTAGTTTTTTGACCAACCATTAGGGGAATGTTTCAATCTAAATGGGCATCCTAAGGAAATTATAAAATAATAGTGGAAATAATAAAATAATATTACATTACATCATTAAATTTTAGAAGGAAAAAAGAAAAAAAATACTTGTTCAATTCTTATTTTCAACTTATCTCCCTATGAGTTTACTCAAATTTCGACCGGGAACACTCATTGGATGCAGGGAAAATTTTAAGGATGGAAGGTTATCTTGAAGTTTCAAAAATTGGCGAATCTCACTAGTCCCTAATATGAAAATTATAAAAAATTTATTGATGTATTTGTAAAATTACTCAAATTTATAATTATTTTATATATGCTCTCTATATAATGTTGGTGATTTTTAACATAAAATAATTTTATATTGTAAAATTTGGGCAAATCATTTTTATAAAAAAATGGAAATTGGTGAATCTTTTTTTTTGGAAAAATCATGGAAAATTAGACCACTTGCAAATATTATCCCCTAAAATTTTCCATGATTGCATGCAGAATTTGATTCCACATCCAAGGAGTACCCATGTTGAATACTTTCAATGGACTTGGTGACAAGAAAAGTGAAAAATACATGAAAAATGTGATTTCAATCACATTGTTTCATGTATTTCTCATTTTTCATGTAGAGAGGTCCATCAAAAGTATGCAACATGGGTAATCCTTGGATGAGGGATTAAATTTTTCTTCCAATGAGCACTCATGCTCAAAATTTGAGTAAAACCTTAGGGATATAAGTTGAAAATACAAGTTGAAAAAGTAGTTTTATTATTTTATTATTTTTTAATATTTTTTATTTTTTATTGCAAAAATAGTGAATCACCCTCCATGGTTAACATCATCATATTCAATCCTATTGGTTTTTATAAAAATTATTTTGGTTGTACATTTTTCTTAGAAGACCCATTTTAGACCTAAAAATTTCTCTAATGATAATATAAATGTGAGGCAAGCTAGGTAGTTAGCTACACACAAAGGGTTTTCCTTAAAGATTAGGTATATTAAGGGAAAAGAGAACAAGGTTGCAGATGCTCTAAGTAGAAGAGTGCAAGTAAATCACATAGCAGCTATGAGCTCGTATGGGACATATTTACAGGATCAAATCTTATAGGTAGGATAACATGATGATAGGTACCAAAAACTTAAGCACAAGTTACAACAATAGGGTACATGTGAAGAATATGTGGAATATCATCTCACAAAAAATGGTTTGGTGAGATGTAGGGACAAGATCTATGTGTTGGAAAGCAGTGAGCTTAAGAAGCTTTTATTGCAGTAATTCCATGTTAAGATGTATATGGGTCACATGGGATATCAAAAGACATTGAAAGGATTTAAGAAGTTCTACCATTGGTTAAAATTGAAGAAAGAAGTGGGAGAGTTTATTGTGAGATGTTTGGATTTTCAATAGGTAAAAGCATAGTGTAATAATCCAGGCGATTTATTGCAGTCGATTCTGATTCCAAAGTGGAAATGGGAGGTAATTTTGCATGGATTTCAATACATCTTTTCCAAGGACATCTAGCCAACATGATTCTATTATGGTTGTGGTTGACAGGGTGACTCACGTAGCTCACTTCGTTCTAGTGAAATCTACGAATTTAGCTATTGAGGTATCTCAGGCCTTCATGAGGGAGATAGTAAGGTTACATGGTATTCTTGTGTCAAACTAAGACTCTAGGTTAAATTCTAGGTTTTGGAAGGATTTTTTGCAGGTTTGGGGACAAATTTAGCTCTCAGTACAAATTACTATATGCAGACAAGAGACACAGAGACGGTTAACATGGTTCTTGAGGACATGTTGAGAATGTATGTTATGCATTAACAATAGAGGTAGGAGGAGTATCTTCCACTATTGGATTTTTATTACAACAATGGTATTAGGAATATTTGAGGATGAGTAAGTTTGAGGGACTTTATGGGTGGAGTTGTAATACTCCTATCAGTTGGAGTGATCTAGTGAAGAGGGTATTGATTGGTCTAGATATGTTGGCATAGATGGGACATGAAATTTGGGTTATTGAGAATAATATAAAGGTAGCACATGGTAGGTAGAAGATTTATCCAAATCCGTATAGGATATTCAAGTATTTTTAGGTTGGGGAACATGTGTGCATGTGCATCAAGCTTAAGAGGAGTTCCTCGAGGATTGAATCATGTGACAAGTTCACACCTATGTATTGTGAGACTTTCGATATCCTTGGGAGGATTGGAAAAATGGCCTATTGACATGAATTTCCTCCTACAATGAAATTCCATGATTTTTTTCATGTCTCATTGCTTAATAAGTATGTGAAATATGTAGATCATGTGAATGAATGGTTTGTATTACAAGTGGATCGAGAAGGATAGTTCCATCAAGAACCTCAGTGCATTTTGTAGTGAAAGAGACTCATGGTCCAAAATTTAGAAATCGAGCAAGTTGAAGTGCAGTTGATAAAATCTGGGCCTGATGAAGCTACGTGTGATATGGTTGACTAGATACAAGCTATATATAATTTTCTATTCACTGTTTTATTAGATGTATTCTGATATATGTTTTGATGTTGTGTTTTTTTTTTATGTGTATGTGTGTGTGTGTGTGTGTGTGTGTGTGTGTATTTATGTATGTATGTATGTATGTATGTATGTATGTAAATGTAATATGTATCAAGTTATGTTATAAATATCCAATAAGAAACATGGTGACCATGATATGTTGGTTATATCTTTAGTTGTATGATATGATGTAAATGTTGCATCGATATATGTTATAAATATCTATGGGAAACATGTGTTTTGTGGGTATATAAGAGCCATTGAACACCGAGTATGGTGTTTCCCCAAGGGTGAGGAGTTTTTAACAACCCCTGGTTGATTTCATATGTAAATAAAAATAATACAAAGGTCATGAGACGCATATTCCAAGTTGAATGTTGGGAAAAACATAGTGATGGGGATCACTGGTGATTAATAAATGGCTATTGAAATTTTAAAATGAATTGGAACAGGAAAAGAGCCATTAATTTACATTTATTTATGAAATAAGGGAAAATGGGAGAAAGGGGAGGTGAAATATTAAAAAATAAATAAAAAATTCATGAGAAGGAAATCAAAGAAAAATGAAGTAAAAATGAAAAAAATAGAGAGCTAAATGATAAGAAGAATTCTGAGGATCATTTCACAACTTTTGTTATTTTAGTTTTGAATCTATCTCTTTATTCTCTCATTCCCTCATACTATTGCACACTTAGATTTTTCTTGGAGCACTTGGATTTACATTGGATTTAGAGAAAGAAGGAAAAGAAAAGTAGGAAAGTGCAAGGGAATAGGTGGATTAGTAGCTATAGCTGGATTACTTTGCAGGGAGTAGGTTGCATTTATGATTTCCTTGATGCATGGTATATGCATGTGGTTTTTTGGTTATTTTATATCATTAGCATGAAGGATTTATTGGATTGACAGTGGCTTTAGCCTTGCCTTTCCATTTCTTAGATATCCATGATGATGTGGATTTTTCCATTGTTTTTTTTTCAGTTAGTGCTGATAATTCCTTATGGTTCTTTGTTGGAAAAAATGCTCTCGAATCCGTAGAAAAATGATCCGGGTCCTTCAACTTCCGAATTTACCAATGATCTTTTACTTCTGTGATGTGGTTAGAATTTCACTAAAAAGAGAATTAAAATAACACATATGCACGCTTTAAGCAAGAGGAAACAAGACAATAATCATCAGCATAAGAGCACGAGATATTGACAAGTCTTCACCCAGTGTGGGACAAGTCTTTAGACCCATTATCAAGATAGGGTAGGTTGCTTCAGATAGTGCTGGAAATGGTGATGATGTACATGGAATAGGTTTTCTGCCATACAAGGATATATGCCCTCAACATGAGTGACTTGTTTCTCCATGAGACATTCCACTACAGGAACTTTCATTCACAATAGGCCTCCTATCAACATGACATAATCTCACACAAGGTGACGAATAGGATCCCTTCAACAAGGTTATAGTGGGATCATATAAATTCATGGTGAATACATCTCACATGAAGTAGAAACATAGATCTTGCAACACACATTAAGCAAGGATCTAAAAAACATATTACATCTCACATCAAATGATAAAAGAAGCACATGAAATTAATATTTCATATACCTCAACCCTTGAAGTTAGCTAAAGAATTGGATGCTTAGCTTCTGAATCTGGTTGCACCATCGAATTCATGGCATATAGAGACATAAAATCGATTGCCCACACTTGGGAATATGACACCATCAATCCAATCTGGAAAATGGCCAAACAATGGAAAGATTTGCTACTGAAATTGACATCACCATTGGATTCCTATGGTCGGGAGGTGTAAAATCGACATACAATTTGTCAAATTCTAACTACAGCAAGTTTGAGACCTCAAGGAATATTTTTGATGCCCCGCAAGATTCCTTGGGAAAGGTTCCACACCTACAATAAAAAATATTATTTGTTGAAGAAATATTTTCTCTACTCCACTTTCTACCACTACTTTTCTCATGGCTCCATTGACCTCCCTGTGCCCTCATCTCTCATGTATTCTCCATCATTCTCCATGGTTTCCTTGAACCATTTGAATGGCATTTTATAAAAAAGTGTGAGGGTGAGTAAGACAAAGTGAGAGGTTGGCACATTGGTTGGCATTATCATATTAAGGTACTTTTTTCTCATAGGTTTTGGGTTCAAATCCCATTGACTCCAAATATTTTTTTAAAGCCCAATTTTAGTTTTAATATAGTTTTTTCAAACTATATAATATATGGAATTAGTATTTCCATATTGTAACAACTCCGAAAAACATGAGAATAAGACAAAAAATGGAGGTTGCACCACCCAGGACCAATTGGTCCTAATTTGAGGTTCCATTTGGCGCAATGTGATTGGGACATGTGGCAAGCCCTCATTGGTCCACATCATATTCCACCTCTACCACCTACTTGCCATGTGTTGAGTTGTGTTGCTGCCACATCACCTTTATCTAGGTCTACCTGTTTATTGATTGGGCTGCCACGATAGCTTTGTGGATCCCAATAGGCCTACCACATGTCATCCATATGGCCAATGACGTGGCAGAATGTTTAATTTGAATTTTTTTGTTATTGTTTGGTACAAAATTCAAATTGTAATAACTTTCTCATAAAAAATCGGATTTGAGTGTCATTCACGCCATTGGAATTGGCGCGATGAGCACTACAATCTTGTCTTGGTTCAGAAGCATTCAAACCACTTTGAGTTTTGACCATTTCTAAGCCCTTTTGGTCTCCTAAGGGTGTCTGGAGCAACCTAGATCAAAAAACTTGAGTTGAGTTACTAATCCTCAAGCCTAGGATGGAAAAACTCCTTGGAGCCCTTGGTAGGTTGAGTTGCTAGTCCTCGAGTTGGGTTGGGAAAACTGTCTGGAGCCCTAGAAGGTTATCAATTCAATTATTACTTCCTAGATCCTTGGACAACTGGGTAGATACCAATATAGTTGATGTTAGTGATGTATGAGCGTGAGGTGCAATCCTTGGTTGAGAGCTGAGGTGGTTTGGCTTATGGAAGCCTTAGTTTGATTTTGTTGGTTTATTCCATGAGATACACATATTCACACTTGGAATATGGTACAGGGGTGATTGTATGAAAGGGATATTTGGTCCAACCCAATCTATGGTTGGGTGGTATCTGGAAGTCCCTGACTTAGTTGGTATTTTCATATGTTAATAAGACTTATTTCTCGATTGTGATTCATGTATATTTATTGGCTTTGTTGTTGATATTATGCCTAATATATTGTGGTTTCTATGTTAATTATTTTGTAATTATATGTTGTTATATGATGTGTATTCTCTATGGCACTAGCCATGAATTGTTCAACTCATGATTGCTTGATGGATGAATGGACTAATAAGTGTTGTTGAAGCTATGTGGAGAGGGAATAGGGCCTTCTCAGTGATTCTTAGATGAATATCAGACATTTATGATCATATATACATTCATTACCTATATGTTACATGTTTTCCATGTGTTTGACAAAATTACTATCATGTTTTAGGTAGTCTAGGTCAAGTACTACCTTCAACTCGTGCGTGTAACACTATTTTCATATCATTATTAATTATGAGAAGGTACAGGAAGTTATATGGAGTGGTATGGAGATCAACCTAGAATATAGGATTATATTTTGGGACATAATTCTCCTAACTATAAATTTTGGGTTCCAATCGCATGGATGTTGTCTTGTGTATGCAGTTGGAGGCACCCAACAAAATGGAGGCATTTTTTTGGGTGCAGTTGAGGACCCAAGTCAAAGAAAAGGGTGCCCAACTCAGGTTTTTACCACATGGTGTGGTTAGTCAACCTTTGAGTGACTTGTAGTTGTTGTAGGATGTTATGAGATGTTATGAGATGTTAGTTTTTCTTTAGTAATCGACCCCACTTCCTTAATGGGACCTACGAGGTATAGTCATGTGATATTAATTCTTACTCTCACGTTTACCCTCACAGGGCGCTAAAATTGGGTAAATGTGGGAGGGGCGGTTATATAGTGGTTACATGGATTCCATTTAGGAAACCAATATGATGTGGTCGAATATAATAATGGCATGACAATGCTATATGGTAGCCCAATGTTGATGTTTCCTTATATGATTGATCAAAATTTGGGAAGGAATAAATTTAAATGTGAGAGTAGGATTGAGGTAAAATTTATATTTCCAAAAATCTCCCAATGACGTGACTATTATGGTGTTAATTTTTTTTACATTTAAGGAAGTTGTAAAAAGAGGATAACTACGATCCCATGTTAACAATGAAACTTGGAGGTTATGTCGATTCAATAAGTAACACCCCCCACACCCTATGATTATTCAAAGTGGTGGGAGAGGGTATTATAAAGTGGTATCAGAGTGAAGGTTCAACGTTGGACCTGAAGAGGATCACACCAACTCAAAAATTATAAACACTTCTTCTAACACTTTAAATTTTATATGCACATATGTAATAACTTTAGAGCTATAAATTACATGATTGTTGGCTTCATAGATCGCTAACATATTGTATTAATTTCTAACCTATATTTTAACATGGGATTTGATGTTACATATGATTTCATGTCAACATGCTTTAAATTTTTTTATGAAGATGAGGTGTAAATATATTTATGTTTGTTTGATTTAATTTATATCTATGCATCTGTAAGAGCACTTAGAGATAGAAAGAGATAAGGCACAAAATTATATCAAGAAATAGAGAAATCAGTAGAAGGATTGTACAATACAGAAAATAAATCTCCCATTATAATCAATAATAAAATTCAGGTGGGAATAATTAAGAGGAAATCTACCCTGATCTGATGGAAACTCTCAGGATCTTGAGAGGTGAATTGAGAAGTAGTGTGTCCAAGACCTCCTCTGTGAATTATACATGCATAATTTTTTTCTTCCTGAAAAAAGAAATATAAATTTCATACCTTTTTTTTGAGATATCTAGTTCCAATAATTCATATCATTTTCTTGAAATCAAATCAAATGGCAGGATTCTTTCACCACCTTTGAACGAAATGATAAAAACTATGAATTGTGGGTAAAAGGAGATCCAAATAATTCCTTTGTTTCATTTTGAATGCACACTGATTTTGCAAGTAAACCACATGTTCCCTCAACACCTAAACATGTTCATGTTGGAGTGTTGATGCGAGGACTAGAATATTTGAAGGGTATGAAGGAGGACACAGTCAAAGGAGTTAAAATAACTTTAGCAGACCTTCAAATCAAATTTTGACCAAGGAACCTTTTAGTCCTCACAACATTTAGCAATCACTCTCTCCAATTCATGCCTATGTCACCATTTTAATGTAATTATGGTTTAATTGGATGAGGTGTAGATATTTATGCTCCATTATCTAGTTCCCTATGTCTTCCTATCAATATGAGTATGATCTATCTCAACAAATTGAGTATGAAGCTTTTCAAGAAATTAGGGATAGTTTTGGATTTAGAAGCACAAAGAAGAGACTTATGAAACTTATTTTGTAATTGCCCTACAAGGCCACTATATTTTGTTTGTACATAGATATTTATTGCATGAGGACATAAAAACATGCCAGCTGGGGGGTGAAGTTGGATCTCATGGTTTTAATGACTCTTTTCTTTTAATCCTCAAGTTTGTATTGATTTGTTGTCTTTGTATTCTATATTTATGCCTTATTGATTAATATAGTTCGAATATTTGTAGAATTAAATCATTCGTACAATTCTATGTTGATAAGAGTTATTTTTTCTATAAAAATGAACTAATAACTCACTAGAAGGTATCTTTCTATAAACAAGTTACAAGGAAGAGATAAGAGTGAAAGTTGTTCAATTCTATTTACATCGAATTCAGGCAAGATTGTTCCTAATCAAAGATGTTGGTTTCATGACATATTTCATGGTTTCATTACTGGAGAGATATAAATTATCTTGATTAGGAGAAGTAGCCTTGAGTATATTTAATTTTAGGACTGATTATGGTATTGAAAGATATTTTTTTGTGACATTACTTTTTGTACTATAAAAACAAAAGGATCTTCCTATGGTGTATGATGAAGAAATTGTAATTTGAGAACAGAAAGGAGGACTAAATATCACTTCTTATTTAGGATCTTATGTGTTATAATGCTAATAAACCTTGGTTAATTTTAGTTTCAATTAATTTTGCTTGATATGATTTTTTCTTAAAATGACAGTTTGACTCCGAATGGTTTGGGCCCACTACGTGGATGATGTTTTGTATTCTCTCTATATAATTAATTTCCTTTTACTGAATACTATTTCCTTCTATGTGATTGGTTAGCAATTAGCTTTGTAGATAGTTTAGATATGCTTTTGACAATAATCATATGATTTGTAGGATTAATCTTTACTATTGTTTCTTTGTTATTTTCTATCATTTTTCCTTTTGTCTTTACTATTGTTTCTTAAGATACAATAGTTGTTGCATAGATTTATGTCATCAATCGTTGAATAAGTTAGAGCATAAGGTTGAATATTCTTGTTTTTGCTTGGTTGACATTGTAATTTGGAATTTAGATGAATAGTTTAAGAGTAATTTTATAAAATAAATTTATTCTAGTAGATATATAATTTTTTGTTCACTTAAATTGATTTATTTCCTTAGAAAAGTTAAATCATTCTCACACGAACATTAGTTTACAGTAGATTGTTGCATGTATTTTTCCGACTGCTTGAAAGAAGAAGACAAATGCTTGGGTTTGATATATTAATGTGTGGTACTTAGTTTGTTTAAACAATTAATACTCCCAACACAAGGTAATGAAATGACCGTTAGAGAAAAATAAAGGAAATTAAAGGTGAGCGCAATGATTTTTTAGAGATTATCATACCTGCAAAAGTAGAACTAGAATGAGCTCAATGCCAAATATCTAGGAAGGCACAAGTCCAAGAAAATACAATGAGAGACCCAAAATTACGGATTGGAAATAAATAGAGTGGAAGGAAAAATTCAAGTAAAATACATAGTCAAGCAAGTGAATACATAGTGAGAGGAGAAATCCCACTTAGCACTCCATAAAGAGAGTCAAGTAGACATCACTAGTCATTGGGTGTTATAACGAGAAGCACCCATCAAAAAATAAGAAGTGAGAAGAGATCAATGCCAAAATACTTCAAGAGATAAAACCCCCTACCTTCGATGGAGAAATAAGGAAGGATGAAGAGGAAGGGTCTTGTTATTGGGAATTAATAAATACTTTAGAGTGCATGACTACTTTGAAAACATGAAGGCAAAAGTATAAATTTTCAGTTTGAAGGGGAAATATGATATATGGTGATAGGATTTGAGATATGTGAAGGAAATTACAGAGAAGGGACTATCATGGAGAAAGTTGAGAAATATTTCTTTGGAGAAGTAATTTTCTTAGAGTAACTATAATAGAAAACTTAAGTACCTTACTAGTGATTATTACACTAATATATTTTTGGAGTTGTTGATGTATGTTCCATATATTTGTGAGAATATTAAATATACTAAACTAGATATATATCTAATAAAAAAACAACATATCAACATATAAATAAGAACATAAATAGAACAAGGAAAAAGAATACAACAAATATACGTGGTTCACCCAATTGGGCCACATCCATGGGAAGGTTGTCTTCTATTCTCTCTAGAAATCTCTGGCAATCTTACAAAGAGAGCAGCTACAAATAACCTGATACAAATAACAATCTGAGCACAATATGAGACATGATGGTAATAAAAAAGGCTCCCTTGACCCTATTATATACCAAGAGATGTGGAGGAATTACTCTCACATATTGAATGTGGGATAATATAATTCTCCAAGATAACACCTCTTTATATAATAAATGGGTACAAGAGTATACTATGCCATAATGAATATGGGATATAATGTGTTACTCTCTTACATAAGATTGTATTCAACTTCCAACATAATAAAAATACATTATTACCTTCTGAGGAATATAATATATTCCAAGACTCTCCCTTAATAATGGATGGGAGAAGGGCCCATCTTAACACTACCTAACACTAATGAAGGAAGGAGTCATTACTACTCCCCCTTGATGGAAAATTCCCTCATCCCAAGCAAAGAACGAAGATACACATACTTCATTTTTGTGAAGGATATGGTGAAGATATCGAATGCCTGCTACTCGGTAAGACAATACTCGAGAGAAATAATACCATCGGCGACAAGACCTTGAATATAATGAGCATCAAGGTTGAGATGATTCATTTTGGATTGATATACCAGATTGTAAGAAAGCTTAATTGCACCCTGATTGTCACATTTCAACATGGTGGATGATTTTACAACCAGAGAAAGCTCGGTAAGAACATGTTGTAACAAAATGGATTCTCTATACTCTAATTCACATGAAGATAAAGAAAGAGTCTCAAAATTCTTGCTAGACCAATAGATCAGACCTTAAAAAAGTTGAAATATGTAACCAGCAGTTGACCGTTGATCAGAACCATTACCTACCCAATTAGAATCTGTATAACTAGAGTAAAATTATAGCACTGCTCGAATAAAATACACCGTAATGCAATGTCACTTGTAAATACTGTAGAATTACCTTGGCTTCCTGCCAATGAATTTAGTGAGGTTGTTGCATGAACCAAGAAATAATACTGATGACGAAAGAGAGATCTTCTCTATTGTGAGTTAAATATATTAAACTTCAAACCAGCTATCGATAAAGAGTAGCATCAACCAGTGGAGTGTTACACTCAATAGTTAACTTTACACTAGATTGAAATGGTGTAGGAACACATTTACAATTACTCATATCGAAACGAGCCAATAGATCTATCACATAATTAGGCTCATAGAGAAAAATACCATCGGCCATATGCCAAGAAATAGTGCAATCTACCAAGATTTGTCATCTCAAACTACTTCTGAAGAGCAATTTTCATATCTTGAATTAATACAAGCTGGCTACTAGTGATAATTAGATCATCCACATATAAAAAAATAATGAGGAAATTATCACTATAGTTCTTAAAATATAGATTTGGATCAGATATACAACGCTTAAAACCATTACTCAAGAATTATGCATCAATTTTATCATACCAAGCCCTAGAGGCTTGTTTGAGACCATATAAGGATTTGTGTAATTTGCATACTAAACTTGGGGATTCAGCAGAAATAAAACCAGGAGACAGTTGCATATAAATTTCTTCAATAAGATCACCATTTAAAAATGCAATTTTAACATCCATTTGATGAATTTCCAATTTAAAATATGCAGAAAGTGGTAAAATGGTTCTTATTGTGTTCGTTTTAGCAACACGAAGAAAATTTCCATTATAATCAATACCTTCAAGTTAATTATAGCCTTTGGAAACTAATCTAGCTTTCTACTTTTCAATCTGTCCTTCTGCAGTGAACTTATTTTTATAAACCATTTACAACCAACTAAATTATGTCCTAAAGGAAGAGGAACAAGAAACCAAGTCTTGTTTCTCAAAATAGATTCATATTCATTAGACATAGCTTGTTCCCAATGAGGATTACCCTTAGATTGAGCATAAGTAGTAGGATCATCTGTGGCCAAAACTTTGCTCATAGCAAAAAAGTTATATCTAGTTCGATGAGTGTCAGAAGGATTTTCGACCTCACTACCTGCAAATTCATGGGTTTTCCGAGCCCAAACAGGAATAATGGAAGGAACATGAGTTTCAAGTGGAATACTTGAGGGAGAGGAATAATAAATATCATAAGAGGCACAGAACTCAAAGAATGATTAACAGGAATATTAGTAACCAGTGGTATTGGTAAATTAAAGATAACATGAGTTTCTACAGACTCAGGCGGGGAAGGGACTTCATGAAATTGAACATCCCTTATGATTATGACACTTTGATTAGAATGATCCAACAACCTGTAAGCCTTGGAATTCTCATCATAACCAATGGAGATACACTTGTGAGATTTGGGTTCTAATTTTTTATGTTTTTCATTAGGAATATGAGCCCAACATTCACAACCGAACACATTAAAATTACTAATATATGGTTTATATCCATTCCATTTTTCCTCACGGGTAACATGCTTAAAAAATTTAGTAGGAAATATATTTAAAATAAAATTAGCACAACAGATGGCTTCAACCTGAAATTTCTTATGTAGTCCTTTAGAATAAAGCATACATCCAGCCATTTCAACTAAATTTTTGTTTTTCCTTTCAGCAATACCATTTTGTTTGAGGTGTGTAAGGAACCGTATTTTGATGTTGAATACCATGTTTAGATAAATATGCATCAAATTATTTCTTAATAAATTCCCCCCCATTATCGTATCACAAATTTTTAATACTCTTACTAGATGCATTTTCAACCATGGATTTAAATTCTTGAAATTTTACAAATGTTTCACTTTTATTTTTAAAAAAATAAACCCAAGATTCTCTACTAAAGTCATCAATAAAGGTAAGAAAATAAAATTCACGGGATATTGAAGGAACTTCAAGAGAACCACAAATATAACTATGAATTAATTGCAAAGGTTCTTTAGCACACCAGAATTTACCTTTGTCAAACATTTCTCTATGATGTTTACCAAGAACACATCCTTCAAAAACACGAGGAGTAGAATTAATATTAGGCAAACCATGAACCATTTTAGTTAGTATTTTCATTTTACCATAATTCAAGTGACCCAATCCTTCGTGCCATAATTTACTTAGTTCATCAGCATGACCAACATAGGAATAAAAGGTTTTCCTCTTAGCTGAATTAAAACATGCAAATTTATATAAACTAGTTGTATGATCAACAGGGCCAGAAGAAACTACTTTGTAATTTTGGTTGATATCTTTAATAACATATTTCTTGGGCCAATATTCAAATTTAAAACCTTTATGACATGCATAATAAATAGAAAGTAGTTGATGGGCATGTTTTGAACATGAAAAACATCTTCCAATTGACCATTAGCAACATTAATATTAACAGAAACAATTACAAAAAGTTGTTTACCATCACCAATAAAAACTTTCCGAGATGAGTGCTTATTAGTGTCATAAGATGTAAATAAAGAAGCATTAACATTTATATGTTTAGAAGCACAAGAATCCATTATCCAAAATAGAAGAATAATTATTAAATGAAACAATAGATGCACATAAAGCTACTTGATATTAATTAGAAATTTTCTTGCTTGCCTTAGTCATTAAACATTTCTCTTTAAAGAAATTCTTTTGAGGATGGTAGTTTTACCACAATGCTTCCAAGGATCATACACCTTTTTCTTATTGCTAGTTTCATGATGTGCATAAGAAGCATGACCATTATTCTTAGTATGATTATAAGTGTGTGAACAAGAAACTTTGTCATTATTAAAACTTTTCTTAGGATTTTTATTATGTGCCATAAGAGCTTTATTAGGTGATACTTGTCCTAAATAAATCAGCCTTTCTTGCTCATTTATCAACCCTTTACAGAAATAATAAAAAGTAGGTTCTGTGGTACTTTGAGACAATTTAATAGCCCTATTCCTATTTTGGATGAAAATGTCAAAACAATATGTCAATTTTTGTTATACAAGAATGATAAGAGAATTGTCTGTGTTCTTGCAATATTTACCACAATTATTTAACTTTTAATTTAAGGTTTTCAATTCAACAAGAAATAATTCTACTCTATCAAAATTAGTAGGATCTAGCTCATGAATATTATTTTCAAGGTAAGAATCAGAAACATGCTCAGATTTATCAAATAAAGAAGCAAGAATTTCCCATACCTCAACCGGGTTGTCTTTTGTCTCAATACTTACCTGAAGACTATCTAAAACCATTTGACCAATGAGCCATATTTCTTGATCAAAATTTTCTTCCCATTTAATCAATGATTGAGAATCTGTAGGTTTCTTTTGTTCACCATTAACCAACCTCCATATATTATTACTCCTGAGAACGTCAATCATTTTCCTTTTCTATGCAAGATAGTTAGAGCCGATAAGTTCAGGAACATGAGTTAATTCTGAAGCCATAATGATAGAAATTTTTAAAATAAATATAAACCCAAATGCAAGAAATTACAAGATAAAAATTGGATAGAAAACTATAAATTTCCTCAGCTCGTTTGTCGTCACAAAAAAACATGAAAAAACTACCAATTTGAAATCAACGATAACTTTACTTTTGAGACTTTGTTTGAGATGATGTTTTTTTTATAATTGGGTAACTTGGTGAGAGGAACCCAAATATTTACTCTTTTCTGGGAAATTCTGCACAAAAGGTAAAATATCTAACAAAAATGTAAGGTGGCAAAAAAAAGCACTCAATAATGCTCCAAATTCTTATTATAGCTAGTTTTGGGAAATAGTGCAGCCACTTTGCATCCACCTGTGTGATCAAAATTCTTATGTGAACCTTCAGTTTGCCATTCTTCTGCTATGAAAAAAAAAAACTAAAACCGTCGTAACTAAATATTACAACCAGAAGATAGATCTCCTTAAGGAGGATTCAAAAAACATATAGATATTACAGAAAAAAAATCAAGAACCCCTTGAAAATCCAAAAGACATATAAATCTTATATAAAAAAATTAAGAGCCCATTGAAAAAAAATCTGCAAAAAAAACTACACAACAAAGTTAGGGTTTTGAGAAAAAAAATCTCAAATATGTAGAACCATGCCCAGATCTGAAGAGAAGCCTAATGGCTACCAGATATAAAGAAAATCTAAAAAACAAATGAGTGCCTAGATAATAAAAAATGAATGTACACATCGATGGTAAAATTCAAAGAAGATGTTAGATCATAGTAACCATGGCTCTGATACCATGTGAGAATATTAGATCTACTAAAATAACTATCTATCTAAGAAACTAACAACATATCAACATATAAATCAGAGTAGAAAGAGAACAATGAAAAAGAATACAAAAGATATCACCCAATTGGGCTACGTCCACGAGACAGTTCTCCTCTATTATCTCCACAAATCCCCTACAGTCTTACAAAGAGAGAAACTACAAATAACCCAATACAAATAATAATATGAGCACAAGATGAGACGTGGTAGTAATAAAAAAGGCTCCCTTGACCCTATTACATACACAAAGATGTGGAAGAATTACTCTCACATATGGGAAGAAATGTAAAGTTGGGTTACACTTTTATGAGAATCGGGGGCAGAAATGTTTTTTCAATAATAGTTCGGCCAAAATTTTTATAAAGTTCGGCTGAACTATTGGATACTTTGGCCAAAATTTATGAGAAATTTCGGCCGAACTCATTTTCCCGTTTAGATTGACGGCACACTGACGACATGGGAAAACAAAATTTTCGTCGGAGATGGGAAAACCAGCAAACAAAGTTCGACCAAATTTTTACTCTTAAAATAGTTCGGATGAACTATTTCTTGTAAATATATCGCCTGCGAAGTTCATTTTTTTCCCGCGTCTCTGTTTCTTTACTCTATTTCTTTGTGCGTTTTATTTGTTTCTTCCCTTTGTTTCATCACGCGTTTTCTGTGTTTCTTTGCTTTGTTTCGTCGCATGTTTTTGTATTTCTGCTCTGTTCGTTGAATTGTTGTGGCGCTGCTACTGGTTTGGGGCTACTTCCGCTCTGTTGGTGGTTATCTACGGCGATGTCAAGTGAACCAGCAGGTAGGAATTCTTTCTGTTGTTGATTCTCCACCTGTGCAAGGATGTTTAGATCAAGTTGAAATTTAATTCTGTGTTTATTTGGCTCATATCTATTTTATGATGTCAAACTAAGTAAAATTAAACATTTTTAGCTATGGAACAATGTCTTCTTATATAACTATTTTTGTGTTTTTTGATGAATAAGAATCTTTCGGTAATGACAATGGTCTTTCCCTTGATCTATGCCACAAACTGGTCATCAGTAGGTAGCTTGAGATCGTCCTTGGTCTGCCTATATTCAGTCAACAAGCTAACAAAACCATCCCCTGAAATGTCGATTAGTTGATAAACAGTGTGGAAAAATTCTTGTTCTTCCTGTGGATCCATCAATTTCATCCACTCTAGATCATTCTTAGCGTGTTATGGTACACACTGAGATAGTTGGAGAGAAACTAAAGTTCCTCTCCTAGTTGAGCTCATTGGTTATTATTGTGCCCAGGATGTCGCTAGCTATTCAATAGCCCATATATCCTAGTCACATTTTCATAGGGTTCCCACTTTCCATACACAGCCAATATTGATTCTCATTAAGTGCCCACCATGAGTTCATTGCTATCCCTGGTCAGCCAATAATTTATCAGGACTAGAAATCGTTGGATCAGTAGCTCCTCCAGAATGACTGGTAATACCACTTAGGGGAGGATATACCATCCACTTAATGCCGCTAGGCACTTCTACCAAGCCTGGGCTTAATGGGAGAAACAAGGAAGGTGAAGATTTCCTCTTCGCCAAAGTTTGCTTGGTCATCAATACGACCTGTCTCTAATAGAACCAATTTTGTTATATGAACAATCGGGATTCTCCACCTGTGCATGGAAGTTTACCACCCCTGTTAACCTTATGTCGTTACTGAGCCTTCTCTCAATTCCTCAACGCTAGAATGTGCAACCTTTAGTATTTTTTGAATCACTCATGATGTGGATAGAGTGTAGCTAAACGGCCATAATTATGCTCTAAATTTCATTACCTTTTGATATAAGGTGTGTGTTGAATTTCTGGTAGTATGATATGCATTCAGTTGCTGCAGTTGTTACTGTTCCTATGGATCCATCAATTTCATCTTCTCTAGCTTATTCTCCACCTGTGCATGGAATTTTACCACCACTGCTAAGCTTATGTCGTTACTGAGCCTTCTCTCGATTCCTCAACACTGGAATGTGCAACCTTTACTATTTTTTGTAATCAATCATGGTGTCGATAAACTGTAGCTAAATGGCCATAATTAGGCATATGAGGGTGAAGGAAACTTTGTTTTACAAGAAGAATGATTGAACTAGAATGATCTACTGTTGTAATGTGACTACATATTGTCTTTTTCAGATGTATTTATGTATGAGGCAGAATTTGATCTTTTATACTTGATAAGCTGTTATGGGTATATCAAGAGGATTTTGTATATGAATTGTTATCAATATATGAAACAGGGTTTTTTCTTCTAAATTCACATATGTTCAGTGGAGTCATTGTTTCACTTCTGATATTATGTTGCTTACCTTGATGAACAGGTGGAACTATTCTAGGAGGCCTCTTTGTTTCTTAACTCTTTTCTCATACTGTTAAAGGCTGTTATATGTTATATGGGCCATACTGTATAGTTATTAGACTACATATCTTGATATAGAACTTGCAAATAGTATGATGGAAACCAAACATAATAATGTATTAGGACATCACAACTTGCTAATTAGTTATTAGACTACATATCTTCATATAGAACTTGCAAATAGTATTTTGGAAATGTCGATCTCATGACTCTTCATGATTAATGCTCCTAGAAACCAAACATAATAATTTGGAAACCAAACATAATAATATATTAGGACATGCTCCTTCAACTTGAAAATAGTATGGTTGAAATTTGGATCTCATGACTCTTCATGATTAATGCTTCTAGAAACCAAACATAATTTAATGTATTAGGACATGCTCCTTTAGGCTTGGTGGAATTACTAGAACTTGCAAATAGCATGACAGAAATGTGAACTTGCAAATAGTATTTTGGAAATGTGGATCTCGTGACTCTTCATGATTAATTCTTCTAGAAACCAAACATAATAATGTAGAAACCAAACATAATAATGTATTAATACATGCTACTTTAACATGCAAATAGTATGGTCGAAATGTGGATCTCATGACTCTTCATGATTAATGCTTCTAGAAACCAAACATAATTTAATGTATTAGGACATGCTCCTTTAGGCTTGGTGGAATTACCTTTTCTTTTTATTTCTCTCTTACACACATATATATATGAAGAGATGATCCCATTTTGTTTTTTATTCATAGATCAAAAGCCATTTAAATACAAGATTTATCATAATGTACAATGATTCATTCCATATTATTCATAGATCAAATATAATTTAAATACAAGATTTATTATAATGTACAATGATTCATTCCATATTATTCATAGATCAAATGTCATTTAAATACAAGATTTATAATAATGTACAATGATTCATTCCATATTCATTTTTAGATTCAGGAGGAGTCATTTAAATACAAAATTTATCATAATGTACAATGATTCATTCCATATTATTCATAGATCAAATGTCATTTAAATACAATATTTATAATAATGTACAATGATTCATTCCATATTCATTTATTCCATATTATTCATAGATAAAATGTCATTTAAATACAAGTTTTATAATAATGTACAATGATTCATTCCATATTCATTTTTAGGATTCATTCCATATTCATTTTTAGATTCAGGAGGAGATTTTGAGAATGTTATGATAATGCCAATAAAGAATGAGCTAGACTCATCTTCAACATCTATTAATTAGATATGAAAATTTATATTACTACCGTGTACATTTGACAATATTTATTTACATGTTTATATAAATTATATATGTACATGTATGTACTTATTCTTTTCATAAATTTGTTCATTAAAAAATGAACCCTTTAAATGATGAACCTAGTTAATGCTTCTTCTTCATGAAAAATACTACTTGATCTTTCAATTTGAATTTTATGATGGTCATTTTTTATCTTTCTTGACTACTTCAAATTATTGACGCAATCATATGCTTCTTGTTACTGTTTTTTTCCTTCCTTGTATTTTATTCTCCCCCTTAGATATTGTGTACTCTCCCACATAGATATCCTTTTTATCTTTCTTGACTACTTTGTTATCTTTCTTGACTAATTCAAATTATTGACACAATATTCTTGTTACTCTTTTTATTCCTTCCTTGTATTGTATTCTCCCCCTTATATATTGTGTACTCTCCCACATATATATCCTTTGTTATCTCTCTTGACTACTTTGTTATCTTTCTTGACTACTTCAAATTATTGACACAATCATATGCTTCTTGTTACACTTTTTATTCCTTCCTTGTATTTTATTCTCCCCCTTAGATATTTTGTACTCTCCCACATAGTTATTGCACTCAATTTTGATGGTCCTTTGTTATCTTTCTTGACTACTTCAAATTACTGACACAATCATATGCTTTTTGTTACTCTTTTTATTCCTTCCTTGTATCTATTCTCCCCCTTAGATATTGTGTACTCTCCCACATAGATATTGCACTCAATTTCATCGGCTCTTCTTTTGAAGTCAAATATACTGTATTCTCCCCCTTAGATATTGTGTACTCTCCCACATAGAGAGCTCTTCTTTTCAAGTCAAATAATGACCATAATTTACAAGAACTATTCCTAATTTTTTTCTCACATATTCAAATGCTTCTCTAACAAGAGGCTTTGTGGCTATGTTTTCCATCTTCACTATTTTATCAAAGACTTGTTGTGTGAGGAAGTGGTACTTTATGATGATATGTAAATAGTGATTGAAGGAAGTAGAATATTTTATTTTTGAAATTATTATTACACTTCTATTGAAACACTTAATATATATATAGATTTACCTTAATATCTTGTAGAGCCCATATCATCCAAAACACTCAAAAAGAAGTAACTACTATGCATTCCACTTCTACTCACTCAAAAATAAATTTACCTTCATATATTGTAGATCCCATTTCATCCAAAACACTCAAAAAGAAGTAACTACTATATATTCAACTTCTACTCTAGATAGAGAAAGTAAGGACTCTTTCTTTCTTAACCATTAAACCAAAGACTCTTCTAAGTATAATTATACATTGTCCACTTGTACTTTTCACAAGCCTAGTTGAATCTCTATATGTTGTCAATGTAAATTTCTTAACTTCTACTATTAGGTCCCTATATCACTAGTATAGTCCTTTATTATGGTTAGTTTAACCCCCTTATTGTTATTATTCAACCCTTGTAACCCCCATTTTGTTATTATTGTGCCCTTAAATTATTATTGTTAGGTCGGCTAGGATTACATTGTGGCCCACTAGGATTACATTATGGCCCCATGGACTCCTATATATAGAAAGGAGGTTTTGTAAATTATCTCATCCAAGAATTGTTCATTTATGTAATGTATTGGAGGTTGCCCCCTCGAAGTGGCTTATTTCTAAGGTGTTGATATCTCTTTTCTTCTATTTTTGGAGCTGGTTACACAACATTTGGTATCAGAGCTTTGGATTCTAGAGTTTCGCTGCTCCAAACAGGTCATCGTGGAATTTTCGCTATAGCTATTTTTCTACGAAGGTTCAGAAGCTAAAATTTTTAGAATTACAAGCTGAGGAAGTTTGTATAAAAATTTCAGAGCTTGGTTCGCAATATGTTCGGAGATATGATCTGTGGAAGTTAGGTATTTTTTCAGGCTCCTAAACAGGTCATCGTGGGATTTGTGCTATAAAAGATTTTATACGAAGGTTTAGAATCTGAAATTCATATGGCGCGAAGCTAAAATCCTGAATAAATTTGTCAAAAAATTTCAGAGCTTGGTTCGCAATATTTTTGGAGATATAATCTGTGGAAGGTAGTGCTTTTTCAGGCAACTGAATTTCATCTCAAAGAGGTGATCGTGGGAAAAGTTCAATAACTATCTCTCTGGGCATCGGATTGGAGTGCCGTAAAAAGTGGTTGCAAGTAAACGGACCGCAGTTTCTTGGCTATCAATTTCAGAGACGAAGGACAAAAAAGTGACACGTGGCAAGCCGTACAAGTTCGCTCTACTGAACTAGTCCAAAGTTGGGTCATTGTGGGAGATTGGAAATAACTTTGTCTTGAAGAATCCAAATCAGATCATATCTGTGGAATTTGAAAGAAAGTTCAGAAGGATACTACAATAGTTAATTTTAGATATTGAAGATTCTCAATTACAGATATAATTCAATTTCAATACAGAGCTCCTAAAAAGCAAGTAAAAGGTGTGTATTTTTTTCCAATTGCATAAGTCTTGTTTGAAGAATCAAGTTGAATTGATTCCAAGGGAATATTGTAGAATAGATATCAGTATTGGATTTTAAAATGGCCCCTAAAAAGAATTCAACTCCCATTAAGCCTTTAGAAGGCTCTACTATGACTCATGAAGACGAAGAATGGCAACATGACATATCAAAATTACAAGAGCAAGTGCAACAAATTTCGCTCTTGCAAAGAACAACAAAAAATGAAATGGAAGTTTTGAAGAAAGGCATGGAAAATAAGATGGATGGTTTGAAGAAAGGCGTGGAAGCTAAGATGAATGGTTTGGAATCTAAGATGGATGGCATGGAAGTGGGCATGGAAGCTAAGATTGATGACATGGAAGCTAAGATCGATGAAAACATGAAAGACAACATGGAAAACATGAAGAATGATCTAAAATCATACATGGAAGGCTTGATGACAAGATTAAAACAAGAAACGATTCCTAATGGTGGAAATATAGTAGAAGAACCTCATGATGAGAACAAAATAAATGTTAATCATGATTTCATAACCTCTAATGTTGGCGGGAAGAACCACCATATTCCAAAAATGGATATGAGGAAGTTTGATGGAAAGGATCTTGTAACATGGATACTACAGATGGAGCAATATTTTGATCTCCATAACGTGAAAAACACACAAAGGTACGCATTGCAACTTTACATTTAGAACAAAATACATTTGTATGGTATCAATGGCTTTGCTCCCGTAAAAAAATTGTCACTTGGTCAATTTTTACGGAGGAAATAATAGCACATTATGAGGATACAAAGGCAACACCTTCTTTACCCAATTGATAAATCTCAAACAAAAGGGTTTAGTGGGGCAGCACATTGAGGACTTCCAAAAATTGAATATAAGGGTAACTGATCTTACAGAGGAACACGGGATTGATCTCTTCCTAGGCACTTTAAAGGATAACATCCAACATGAAGTTCGCGTTTTGGAACCTGATTCATTGGAGAAGGCATTCATGTTGGCAAGAAAAGTTGAATGTAAAATTATGGCGACAAGGAAGCCTACCACTCAATTCTATAAAGAAGGAAGTGTTGCTACACCTCGATTTCCACAACCTACAAGGTTGACACCACAACAATTGGAAGAAAAAAGAGCAAAAGGGCTTTGCTACAGTTGTGATAGCAAATACACTAAAGGTCATAAGTGTGCTGAGAAGAAATTATTTTGCATAGATTGTGAAGAAGAAGAAGAAAATGAACAAGAAGAGGATATACACCAGGAACCACCCCTAGAAGAGGAAGAAATGAATCCGACCATATCGTGTAATGCACTGGCAGGAATTACCACTCCTCAAACTCTCAAGATAGAAGGACATATAAAGAAGAAAAGGGTAATAGTGTTGATTGATTCGGGTAGCACCCATAATTTTATTCATTATAAGGTAGCCAAGGAATTAAATTGTTTCCTATACCCAGCACCAGAATGTCAAGTGATGGTTGCAAATGGAGGAACTATAGATTGCTCTGGAAAATGCCATAATATCAAGCTAACCATGGGGGAATATGTATTGACTAGTCCAATGCTTTCCATTCCTATGGGAGGTGCTGATGTTGTACTAGGAGTACAATGGTTACAATCTTTGGGGACGGTAGCTTTTAATTTTCAAGAACTTTTCTTGAAATTTTTTTCAGAAGGAAAAGAAGTCGAATTGCGAGGTATTGAAGGGAAGCCGGGAAGGATAATAAGCTCTAATGTCATGACAAAGCTTCTAAATAAACAACAACGAGGTGTAATTGCACAATTATGCTCACTAGAAGTTCCGACATCAAAATCATCTATTTCTGCAGATCTCCAACAAGTCTTGGACAATCATTACAAGGTGTTTGAAACTCCCAAAGGACTCCCACCTATTCATGATCATGATCATGCTATTCATTTGATTCCAGGAAGTGTTCCTCCAAACATCAGGCCTTATAGATATCCTTACTTCCAAAAAAGCGAAATTGAACGTATGATTGCAGAAATGTTAGAGGCGGGTATAATTCAACCCAGTCAAAGTTCTTTCTCTGCTCCTGTAGTATTGGTACACAAGAAGGATGGATCATGGCTAATGTGTCCAGATTATAGGGAGCTCAATAAGCTCACCATTAAAGACAAATTTCCCATTCCTGTGATTGATGAATTACTGGATGAATTACATGGAGCAATTTATTTTACCAAGTTGGATCTTCGTTCAGGATATCATCAAATTAGAATGAAGACTGAAGATATTCCAAAAACAACATTTCGAACTCATGAGGGTCATTATGAATTTTTGGTCATGCCTTTTGGCCTTACCAATGCACCTTCACATTTCAAGGGTTGATGAATTCCATTTTCAAACCCTTCCTTAGAAAATTTGTGCTAGTATTTTTTGATGATATACTAATCTACAGCAGGTCTTGGAAGGATCATGTTGAACATGTTGACAGGGTGCTCAAACTATTGCAGGAGAAACAATTATATGAAAAAAAAATCCAAATGTTTCTTTGGAGTACAAGAGGTGGAATATCTGGGTCATATTGTATCTCACGAGGGTGTTAAAGTAGACCCTAACAAAATTAAAGCTATTAAGGAATGGAAAGTCCCCACAACCATAAAGAAGTTGCGAGGATTTCTTGGGTTAACAGGGTATTATCGCAAGTTTGTTAAGAATTATGGGAGAATAGCAGCACCTCTAACAACATTATTGAAGAAAGATGCATTTTCATGGACTCCCGAAGCAACTAAGGCCTTTGAACGTCTTAAAGAGGCAATGTGCCTAGCACCGGTCTTAGCTACACCAGACTTCACAAAAACCTTTATTGTGGAATGTGATGCCTCAGGAAATGGAATTGGTGCAGTTTTAATGCAGGAAGGAAGACCCATTGCTTTTGGAAGTCGTCCAATCAAAGGAAAGTATTTACAGAAACCTATTTATGAGAAGGAAATGTTAGCAATACTGCATGCACTAAAGAAATGGCAAACTTACCTAATGGGAGGACACTTCAAGGTAAAAACTGATCATGATAGTCTTAAACACTTTTTAGAACAAAGAATATCATCAGAAGAGCAGAAAAAATGGGTCACAAAGATGTTGGGTTATGACTTTGAAATAATCTACAAAAAAGGAAAGCTTAATGTTGTTGCAGATGCACTCTCGAGAAAGAATGAAGAGGTGGAAGCATTGCTTTGTGCCATTTCTATTATCCAACCAGATTGGATAACTGAAGCAAGAGATGAATGGAAGAAGGACAAAGATGTATGGATACTCATTCAAAAGTTACAGCAAGATCCTAGTACATCTGATACATTTAGTTGGAAAAATGATTCCTTATGGTACAAAGATCGCTTATATCTTTGTAAGAATTCTCAACTAAAACAAAAGATTCTTCTGGAATTGCACACTTCTCCTTTAGGAGGACACTCGGGATTTTTAAAAACTTACCACAGGGTGAAGAAATAATTTTTTTGGGATGGCCTTAAATCTGATATTCAAAAGTTTGTGACAGAATGTTTGGTTTTCCAGCAGAATAAATTTGAGACAATTAAGACCCCGGGACTTGTACAACCTTATCCATTCCAAGTCAACGTTTGGAGGAGATTTCAATGGATTTTATCACAGTTTTACCTAAGTCCGAAGGAAAGAGTGTCATCATGGTGGTAGTTGATAGATTTACCAAGTATGCACACTTTTGTGCATTATCTCATCCATTTAAAGTAAGTACAGTTGCTACTACATTTATGGACACAATTCAAAAGCTACATGGAAGCCCAAGGGTTATTGTGAGTGACAGAGATCCCATTTTTACTGGAAATTTTTGGACGGAGTTATTTTCTTGTTTGGGTACTCAATTAGCTCATAGCTCATCTTATCATCCTCAATTTTATGGTCAAACTGAGATAGTAAATAAATGTTTGGAAGGATATCTTCGTTGTTTTGTATCTGATAAACAAACACAATGGGTCAAGTGGTTACCTCTCGCTGAATGGTGGTATAACACCTCCTTCCATACTGTAGCAAAAATGACCCCATTTATGGCACTTTATGGATATCATCCACCATCCATCACATCATCTTTAAGGGAAAATTCGAAGGTTCAAGCAGTGGAAGATCACATCGAGCATCAGCAAGAAGTTCTCCAACTCTTAAAGGATAACCCGAATTTGGCACAAAATCGAATGAAACAACAGGCAGATCAACATCGTAGCGAGAGAAGTTTTGATGTAGGAGATTGGGTATTTTTACGGCTACAACCATACAAACAAATGTCCTTCAAGCAAGCAAAGAAGGATAATAAATTATCGCCAAAGTACTATGGTCCTTACAAGGTGTTGCAAAAGATTGGTACTATGGCATACAAATTGGAGCTTCCTGCTTCTTCGCGAGTACATCCAGTTTTCCATGTTTCATGCTTAAAGAAGGTTACAGGTGAAAATCTTCCAGTTCAAACAGTATTGCCAGAACTTGATGGGGAAGGGAAAATCATATTGGAACCTGAAGCAGTCATGGAAAAAATAACTCGACAACTACTGAATCGATCAATTTCAGAGTATCTCATCAAGTGGAAGAACTTACCCACTGAAGATTCTACATGGGAGGATGAGAATTTTATACAGAAGCACCCGGAGCTACTCAAGTGTTGAGGACAAAACTTTTTTGAAGGAGAGGGGCATGTTAGGTCCCTATATCACTAGTATAGTCCTTTATTATGGTTAGTTTAACCCACTTATTGTTATTATTGAACCCTTGTAACCCCCATTTTGTTATTATTGTGCCCTTAAATTATTATTGTTAGGTCGGCTAGGATTACATTGTGGCCCACTAGGATTACATTATGGCCCCATGGACTCCTATATATAGAAAGGAGGTTTTGTAAATTATCTCATCCAAGAATTGTTCATTTATGTAATGTATTGGAGGTTTCCCCCTCGAAGTGGCTTATTTCTAAGGCGTTCATATCTCTTTTCTTCTATTTTTGGATCTGGTTACACAACATCTAAAAGTTCTGTAAGTTTGTCAATGTAAATTTCTTGACTTATACAAGTTCTATAGGTAGAGTCTGTAAAAGGCCAGGTAACCTCTGGATCTCATATTTTATGAAAGGTGACATATCTATTAAATGCCCCTACAGTCAATCTCAGGAATAGATCTAAATAGAAGTTCTTCATTTTAATATACATAAAACACAACCACTTTAAGGTAAACTGTGTACATGTGTCATTTCTCCCACAAACTAAAGTCTTCCTCCCATTAATTTTAGATATGAATTCTAGGCTATAAAATTTTTAAGTCAAACTTTAAGATAAAACATGCACATGTCATTTACCTCATGATCTTGTGTCATTTCTCCCATGTCATATATATTTTGTATTGAATTTGTTTTTTTCAGGAATAAGAAAACCATTAAATATGGTTGAAAAATGGAAATTATGCATAGAATTTTCTTGCTAACCCAATCCAGGGAAAGCAGTGATTACATATGTGCTTTCCCATATTGCGACTAGCAAATTCATCCAAAGGAAAATGAATATACCGGGAAGAACAACAAACAACGAGGCATATTATATTGGATTGATAGAAGGCTTCCAAACAACAATGGAGTATGGATCAAATGGAATTGTATTTTTCACCAATTCTAAACTTGTATGCAACCAGATGAATGGCGTGTGGCAAGTTAAGAAGGAGAGGCTAAAGGAGCTACATGGAATAGCAAACAATATTGTTAGCCAATTTCAATTTTTTAGTATAAGGCATTGTACAAATGTCAATAAGATGTATGTTGATCTATTGTGTGGGGCAATGCCAATTCATGATTCATCTATTAAAGATGAATTAGAATTATACAAACCAATTCCAGTGCAAGATTCATCTCTCAAAGATGAATTGGTTTTGAGATGCTCTTCTTCAAAAATTCAAGATTCATCTCTCAAATATGAATTAGTGTTGAAACGCTCTCCTTCAAAATTTATTGATGGACATTGTAACATATCTTGGATATGTGTGTGGTGTGTACTTATAAATGCGTCTTTTTTAATGAACATGTGCTTTTTTCAAATATATACCAGGTGTGCTCCAACCACACCATGTAAAGCGCAACTTGGTGAGCTTCACATTTTTATAAAATTAAAATGCAGGGACTTCAACAAATTTTTATTTAAATGGAGTTTGTTTAAATGCAGTTTCACTTATTTTTTAATGACCATGTGTTTTTTTCTATTTTATACCAAGTGTGCTCCCACCATGTAAATCGCAATTTGGTCAACTTATCATTTTTATAATTTCTTTTTTTCTTAAATTGAGTTTCACACACCAATTAGTGCTTTGAAAGTTGTGTTCTACATAATTTGTGTACACTAAATTACATCAATTTTATGAAATTTATTTTGTGTAAATTTTCACTAATAGATATATATATCATGGAGGATGAATGAAAAATATCAATAGAATCCCATATGGGGGATCAGGGATCAGGGGATGTTCATGGTATTTAAATATAATCTTAAATCTCCATACATGTGTCTACATATGTAATTGATTTTTTATTAACTTTGTGAGTTAAATTAGTTGTTAATAAGTTTCATTTTTTATTTTTTAGGAGCTAAGAAGAGAAGGGTATCTACTCCATCCATGGAGCATTCCCATGGTTCACCCAGTCGTGGTACGGTTCACGCAATTTAATCAATTAATATGTACATGTATTTATATATACACATGAATGTATTTTTCAATTGATTATAAATTCGTATTTTTTTATAAAGCTTCTCTCTCGTCTCGAGAGGTTGGTGGTGGTTCAAATCCCCATAGAGGGCCATCAATGAGTGGTAGCAGGTTGTGTGAAGGTGGTAATATTTATTCCCCCAGAGACCAATCAACGGCTGGTGGTGCTAGTTCTCAGCAGGGTTGTTCTGGGTCTAGTTCTCAGCAGGATCGTTCCAGGTCTCAATAGTTTTATGGTGGAGAAGATGCTAACCAACCACGTTGAGGTTGCCATCAATTTCAATATTTTTTTCATTGAATTTGTAAAAATTTGTTTACATTTTTTTTTTATAATATACAATATTTTATATATATTGATGCAGGGGCTGAAAATGTTCCAAATATTGGTCAAAATAGACACAAGGCATAATGCTAAATTCAAGAAGAAGGTTGTCTACCCACCACAACTTATCCGACCAAAATTTCTGATATACCATGGGAAACAAACATGGAGAAATGCACCTTACAAAGATGTGAAAAACTTCATGAAAAATTTCAGACAGATCTTGTGGCTTTGACTCTACCTGCTGAGAGTCGACAAAGCCTCGAAATAGTTACACATTCATTGGGCGAAATTGTAAATGTGTACAAAAATATTTGGCCAACGACTGATACATTTGTAGAAGTGATGAGAAAGAGAAAGGAAACAGTAATGGGTCCCGATAAATAGAAGTATGTAAAACAATGAGTTACAAAAAAATGGCAAAGTCAATGTTTAATTTCAAGGAAGGACCAGAAATAAAAATGCTAAAGGTGCAATATTTCAAGCACCCAAATATAGCTCAATATTTGTATGATAGGCACCTTGTGGCCTATGGAAGGCTCCCATGGAACGACGAGGTTCCTATTTATTTTGCACAATTTTTTTATGAAGAATTTGTTTTGGATATGAAATGCAACTACAATGACCTTCCGTCAGAATTTTTTGGTCCGGGGAAAGGTAGATTGTATGACCGTAAGGGAACTAAGCGAGATGTGGAGTTGCCTTGCCCTGAGCCACCATTGGTGAGTCGACCTTTTCAGGTCAAAACTCTGCAGTCAGAGATAGATGCGACTTCTCAAATAAGTCGAGAAACAAAAGATGTCATGATCGAAAATGTTTACAGGGGATTGGGTGGAGTCGATGTTTGTCTAAATCGACAAAGAGCATGTGAAAATGCACGTGCACATTTTTTGTATTGTACAAATGAAGATATTGACAAAATGAATGTTGAATATCTCCGAATATATGCAAAAAATTGTCGCAATGGTTTTGAAGACCTAATTCTTCATGAGGAAGAGGGCACAGAAATGGTATGTGTTAATGACCTTAGGGTTCAATTATTTTAACATGTATATATGTGTACAATTTGTAATAAATACATGTGTATGTACATGTATACATTTATTTGTATGTACATTAATCTAACAAAAATGTATCATTATATGTTAAAACACCATTTGCAGTTGTCACGCATGATGAGTGACGAAAATGTTAATATCATGTTCGGGACCTCTGGTTCAAACATTGCAGATGGGTCTCACCATCAAGATATGTTGGCAAATGTTAGTGTTTTTTAAGTGATATTTTTAAAATAAATAATTGTGCACACATGTACATGTATGTATATATAATGATAAAATGTTTTAACAGATTCTGATTCCGTCCGATGTTTTTGGGATGGCGGTACCTTCTTCTTCCTTGGGAGATGTACCTTCTACTTCCTTATGAGATAACCCACAAGTATGGACATTTTTTTACTTTTAAAATTTATGTTTAAGTTATATATATATATATATATATATATATATATTCCACCTCAAAAAGTTCCATTAAAAATTGAGATATATATATATATATATATATCTTGAGTTATTTTAAATTTTTTGAATTTAGGCTCCTATGGAAGATTTTTTTAATCCACAGACTCTAGCATCGGAGATAGGAACATCCACACCATTTGAACCATTTGAACCATTTGAACAAGTTGTCTAACTTTTTTTTTAATATTATTGAAAATAAGTTTATATATGTACACGTGCATTTTCATTTGAAATTTTTTAATATATATATATATATATAATTGTACATGTATATTGTACAGTTTACCATTGCAGATGTTCCCATGGGGGGGGAACTTGTAGCAGGTGAACAAATGGAGAGGGAACCTCATGAGGTATTGCATGATTTATTTATTTATTTATTTATTTTACATGAAGTTCTATATATATTCTCACTCATTTTTAAAACATCAAATTTTAATGTTCAAGCACATGTGCATTGTGTACAGGTTTCCCATGCTTCACATGATAGTGCACGCATTGAGACCCTGATAGCAAAGACGCTACATCCATCTCTATTTGATGGACATGATTTGTAGATTTGATTTCAAGATTTAGATAGTCTTAAATTTATTTATTTTATATATTATCTAGATGCACTGTCATATATATATATATATATATATATATATATATATATAACTTGATACAGTTTGATACTTGTGAGATCTACAATTTTTGGATATATTTTATGAGATCTAAAACTTTTGGACATATTTTATTATAGTGTTAATATAATTTGTTTTGTTCCAAAAAGTTAAGTTTTAGATGGTTTCAGTACTTTTGGCATGTGAATGTGAAGTAATGTTGTTATATAATTTGTCTGGTTTTTAAAACTTTTAAGTTTTGGATAATTGAACTACTAGTAATGTTGTCATCTATAAATGAATGTTTTGCTTCTATAAATTAATGTTTTGCTTCTAAACTACATTTGGCATGTTATGTAACGATGTGTTATAATTTGTTTTGTTTTTAAAATTTAAGTTTTGTTTTGCTTCTGAACTACATCTGGCATGTTATATAATGATGTGTTGTAATTTGTTTTGTTTTTAAAATTTAAGTTTTGGATGCTTGAAGTATATTTGGCATGTGAAGTAATGTTGTGATCTATAATTTTTTGTTAAATTAAAAGTTAAGTTTTGGATGGTTTCAATCTACATTTGGCACGTGATATAATGTTAAATATTTTTATTGGATAGTTTAGCTATAATTGGCATGGCATGGGAAGTAATGTTATGTATGATATAATAAAAAAGTTTTTAAAACTCAAGTTTTGGATGGTTTCAATCTACATTTGGCATGTGATATTTAATGAACATAAATGTATAATGTTTTAATGTTGCACGATATATAATAAAAAAGTTTTTAAAACTTAAGATTTGGATGGTTTCAATCTACATTTGGCACATGTGATATAATGTTAAATGTTTTTATTGGATAGTTGAACTATAATTGGCATGGCATGTGAAGTAATGTTGCACGATATATAATCAAAAAGTTTTTAAAACTTAAGTTTTGGATGGTTTCAATCTACATTTGGCACATGTGATATAATATTAAATGTTTTTATTGGATAGTTGAACTACAATTGGATGGCATGTCAAGTAATGTTGTGATATAACCAAAAAAAAATTAAAATGCATGTTTTGGATGGTTAAAGTACATTAATCATGTGAAGTAATGTTGTGATATAATCAAAAAGTTTTTAAAACTAAGTTTTGGATATCATTTTATTCTACATTTAATGTAAATCCCTTTAATTTTGATTTAATGTTAAATGTTTAAATGTTTTTATATAATGTTAAATGTTTTGATCTAAGTTTTGGATGGTTTCAATCTACATTTAGCCTATGGAAGATGCCCATGTGAAGTATTGTTTTGATTTAATCAAAAAGAGTAAAGAAGTAGTTATATATAAATCCCTCTAATTTTGATTTAATGTTAAATGTTTTAAATGTTTTGATCTAAGTTTTTGATGGTTTCAATCTACATTTGGCCTATGGAAGACCCCATGCATAGACATCGGATGCATTGTAGAAGGGGAAGTGGGGGTAAGAGTGGAGGGGGCAGGAGTGCTGGCTCTCGCCCACCTCTTTCAATCCATGACACAGGCGGGCACCCTCCTCTGGCAAGCAGTGTCGCACAATTCCGCTTCACCAGTGCTACGGTCAGACCTCGAATTATGATGACCATTTCTGTCTTTTTTCAAGAGGAGCACCAAAATGAAGGTGCCTCTGGTTCCAAGAAGCGGTGGAGAAAGTCCACCATCCCAACCCATCAGCCCCAAGACACCAGGAAGTCGACATATATTCCAGTCAAATCCGGCTCTACGAGCTCCAGCAGTGATGGCGCAAGCAGCGGTAGCTTGGCCTGTGTGGAGAAAAAGCTCAAAGACAATTGTAGCTCCTCTTCTGCTTCAGAGAGCTCCTCCCAGCACTCCAAGGGAGTAGCTGATGATCCAAAGGACTAAAATTGTCCAATTTTGGAGGAGAATCCTCCTACACACATCAATAGCTAGCCTGATGTCAGGTCCTCTTTAGCTTTTTTGAAATTTTGTCATGTTTTGCAATCACTATGCTTCTGAACACTCTATGTTTGTTGGTTTCCTAATATTGGGCAGTATCTTCTGGGCTAGTTTCCTGGTTATGGGTAGCCCCTTTTTGTTTTTTTTTTTTTATTCAGACCCCCTCTGATTGTTTTGATTTAATCAAAAAGAGTAAAGAAATAGTTATATGTATTTATCCCTTTAATTTTGATTTAATGTTAAATGTTTTAAATGTTTTGATATAATGTTAAATGTTATGATCTAAGTTTTGGATGGTTTCAATCTACATTTGGCTTATATGAAAGACTCCCATGTGAAGTATTGTTTTGATTTAATCAAAAAGAGTAAAGAAGTAGTTATATGTAAATCTCTTTAATTTTGATTTAATGTTAAATGTCAAATGTTTTGATCTAAGTTTTGGATGGTTTCAACCTACATTTGGCCTATGGAGGACTCCCATGTGAAGTATTGTTTTGATTTAATCAAAAAGAGTAAAGAAGCTGTCCATTATCCATTTAATTTTGATTTAATGTTAAATGTTAAATGTTTTGATCTAATTTTTGGATGATTTTAATCTACATTTGGCCTAGATGGAAGACTCCCATGTGAAGTATTGTTTTTATTTAATCAAAAAGTTTTTAAAATCCAAGTTTTGGATGGTTGAAGTACATTTGGCATCTTAAGATTGCTTTTGATCTCTACATATTCTTGTTTGAGTGAAAAAATTTCCAATAGGAAGAACATAGCTTTTCAATGCAACTAACCATATCAATTGAGCTCTAATTGGAAAAAAAGTAAAGAAGTAGATATATGTATTTATCCCTTTAATTTTGATTGGAAATAAAAGAAGTACATGTATATGTTTGTTGAATTCGGGTCAATGTCATTAATGCACTAAAATAGGTATCCTTTTTTATTTATAAATTGGTAAATTAATGACATTCGGTTAATCACATTCTAGAACATAGAACATATCCGACCATTGGACAAAAAAAAATTTTACTAGATTTTCAATTAGGAATAGAGATGTGGGTCAAATCCCACCAAAATTCGGAGAAGTGCTCCGAGCCTCTTGTTTGAAAGGAATCTTTGTACAAAACTATACTGTGGATGATTTATTTACATTTTGGATACTTTTTATCAGAAAATCCCACAAGAAAAATTGGGCACATTCAGTTTGTGTATATATCTAGCACGTGCAACATTTTTCATCAATGCACATAGAAAAAATACTTTCAATTAATTGCATTCTAGAAGATATATATTGAGTACGTGAATCATTTTTCATCAATGCGCATAGTAAAACTACTTGAACAATTAATTTCATTCTAGAACATATATGTGTGTGTGTGTGTGTGTGTGTGTGTGTGTGTGTGTTCTAGAATAAAATTAATTGTTCAAGTAGTTTTACTATGTGCATTGATGAAAAATGATTAACGTACTCAATATATATCTTCTAGAATGCAATTAATTGAAAAGATACTATATATCCAATACATGTAACATTTTTCATCAATGCACATGTATAGAAAAGATACTTTTAGTTGATACTAGAGCATGTGCATGTACCAAAACAATTTGTACATGTGTAAAAACTTGCACAAATAGCATAAGAAGCTCAATTTTTAGTTGATTAATGGAAGTTCTAAAACATATTTAATACAAAGAGAATAAATTGTTGGGCAGTTAAATCAAAAAAATTCCAATGGAATGCCATCTTCAATAATCCGTTCATGATCGGATTTTGACATTTCCATTTCTTAATTTTCATTTTCTTCTTTGATTGAACCTCTATCAACTTTATGTGTGTTGCACACACCAAGTGACTATATCAACAACTTATGAAATCAGGTTCATAGTCCTCAAAGTAAACAAAATCCCTAGTTTGATTAGTTTGTCTGAAAAAAATAACCTTTCAATATAATAGATGCTCTTTCATATTGAAATCTGTGATCATTATAATTTTCTAATCATTTCATTTTTCATTTAGTACAACGAATCAAATAATACTTTACATTTTCATCATTGTCAATAGGTGCAATTACAACAAAAACATCTCCTGCACAATAAAACAAACTTAACAAAATTATACATATATTTAAATTTATTTCTAGATCTTTAAATCATTAGAAAGCAATTCAAATGTTACCTTCTCTAACAAGATCAGAAACTCGATCACCATCGGATGATATTGTAGTTTCCTCTGATTGCATCTCTTCAAATATTGCAATAGACATTTTTCCCTTTGTATTTAGCTTTGTATGTTTCCAGTCGTTTACATACATTTTGTTTTCGCAAACATCATTGGATGTTGTGTTGTCTATGCAAACATGAAAAAAACAAGAATATTTTCTTTTATCCAATGCAAACACATTTCTAGATGACTTTGTTTTAATTGAATGCAATTTTCTAGTCCCTTTTATTGTTTCAATGTCATTTCCAATTGATCTATCTACATCTTCGATCCCAATATGCCAGAAAAACCTTTATATGGAAAATTCAAAGAAGAATGTAAATATGATATCAAAATACAATCAAAGATAACCATTGCACGATAAAATTAGATCTCCAATAAAGATTAAGTTGAATGTACCTTCACACTTTTCTTGATGGGTTAGTCTCATGGTTTAGAGTAGCGATGCACCATTGAATAAATTCTTTCACGTCCACAAGTCGGCTTATAGAGGGGTTCATTTGATATCTTCGAAGTGCTCGTTTTATGCATGCCACTGCACCGTCATGTTCTCCTTTTCCATGGCTAGTCTCAAAGAAATTCCAACAATGTTTAATGCAGGTTTTCTTATGAAGACAACACAACCAAAAGAATTATCGTGTAGATTTGAATTGAAATGCACATCCATCTGACCATATCCAACGTTCATTGAATGTTATTCCATGATTTTTCAAGGAATCATAAATTTTTCCAAAACAATGTTGTACAAAATATGTATCATGTGTATGATCGTCACTGATATAAAACTGATATTCTTTAATGATATGTCGATTTTCACTCATGCTTTCTATATGATCGGCGTTTTTTTCATCATTTCTGTATAGAAGATGGACGAGCATGGAGACTTGGTCAGAATGATATTATTCACTCTGAATTTATTTTTGTGGAACAAATGTGTAGTTTTCTGCAAAATCAATCACTAACAAAATGGTCCCTAGTGGAAAAAATTCACAAGATTTTTTGAATTTCAAGTCTTTCAATCGAGCTCTATGGGAATGCTTGGTCTATTTGTAAATTTCTGCCTCAAACCTTCTCCAAAATTCTATCACAAAAATTTTGTCTTCTCATAATTCAATTATTTTAACACTATTTGCACCTTGAATCGATGTATGGATATATTCATATCTCTTCCATTTCACTTCCATGTTGGACAATGATTGATCATTTATATCAGTACGATATTTCTTTTGAAATTTAGTTAAATTTCCATAATCATCGCATTTTTTACCACCAACACATTTCTTTTTGTAAAATAGTTCATCGTTTTCTCTTTCACATAGAATTTGAGATATGAAATCACGGATAGTGGAAGGAGGAGGTGAGTTCTTCCATAATGTTCTACCAAAATCAAGGAATGTTTCATAATATAACTCAAATTCCACGTGATAATGGCAACAACAAGTGTCGCGTACAGTGATAGGTTTTACATACCATGGCTTTTTTTGAACAAAGCACTGATTGAAACATGAATTTCATGATTCTCTTCTTTGAACTTGTTGAAAAACTCTATCTGAGTGGTTTCCAAGAAAAAAATTTCATGTTCTTCAGACTGATTTCGTGCTATTCTTCTTCGCATCACATGCTTTGCCGTTGGCGAAACACGCGAATTGTTCTTCCAATACTCATATATTATTTTTTTAACATTTTCTCCAAGTCTATCTTTGTATGGTTGCCTACAAATAGCTCTCCAACAAGCAATTTCATCACTTACATCTATTTGCAGTCGAAATTTCCGATTTTTGTGCAAAGTTTTTCGCGAGGTTCCTAATGCTCATGCCATAGATGTTACCAAAAGATTCTATTTAGTACTTGATGAAACCATTTCCATATGTATTCCTCTACGTATAATTGAAACATTTTTCTGTCTAGATCTCCTAATTGAATTTATAGCAATACTTATATTTTGTATCACATTTTCCTTCATTTTTTTATCTTTGGTTGATTTTGGAATACCCAATAGTGTCATAGCTTATTTTAATTTCCTTAATGATAGGATACCTTTCAACATTTGAGCTTGAACTGCCACATACTCCTTTATGAAATACGTTTCAAAAATGCAGTTAACACGATATCATATATAATGGTTAGGATTTTTATCTCCATATGTGTGACTGTCAACATTTTCTAACATCTCATCATCGACAATGATTTCATCTGTACATATTCGAATAATTAGTACATAATAAGTTTACATATTCAATAAATAACTAAATTAATAAATATATGTATAATTTCAATAATGCGTGCATGTGTTCAATATATATATATATATATATACCTTGTGATTCAATTTCTTCACTTGAATTTCTTTCAATATTTTCACCATCTTGAATCATTGGTTCAATATCTCTTTCACTTTCTCCTTCAAAATTGTGTATCTCATCATCAATGTTTTGAAGAATATTTCTCTCTATTTACATTGCAAAATATTTTTCTTGAATTAGTTCATCAAATAAAAATTAAGCTTCAGATTTTACACTAGGAAAATTTTAAATATATCAATAGATCATAATATTTACATTTACATACCTGCTTCAATTTCTAGTTGAGGTTGATTTTCCCCTTCAATATTTGAGAGTGCTCCTATCTTTATTTTGTGAGATTGTCTCGTCTCTTCTCTACATTCCTCAGGGTCTCTTTTTCGATCATATTTTCTTACACAATTCCTTCAATTTCTGATGATAATAGAGTATGAAGTTTAAAAAATTTCCTTCAAAAATTTAGACAATAACTCAATTAGAAAAAGCATCACAAAATATTTAATTAAAAAAAAAATTTCATTTTAAATTTTTTGCAAAAAATACTTACACCAATCCAAAACACTAACTTTAAAAAATCCGAGAAAAAAAATGTCTTATAAAAATGAAACAAAGCTCAAAAGATTTACTTCAAATCAAAAAACGTACTCTAAAAATTTGAAATTAAGCCCAAATCTATACTTAAAAAAAAATGAGGAACAAAAAACATCCAAAAAAATGTATCACATACCTCCAAGAAATGTCCTTTGAATGTACATCCAATAAAATTCCTTAAACCCAAAACAATTCTTTGTAAAATCAAACCGCCTACAACAAATGTCTTCCAAGAAAAGTCCTTAAACCCAAATCTCCAAGAAAAGTCTTTAAATCCAAACCAAGACCTTTGTAAAATTAGACCAAATGTGCGAAAATTATGAATGATTTCATGGCAATTTATAGTGTCGTGAAATGTTCTTTTGGAGGGGCTTACGAAATTTTCTGGCTGATGGAAAAATAGGCAGAAGTTCAGCCAAACTTTGAAAAAAAATTTGGCTGAACTTTGAAAAAAGTTCAGCCGAACTATTAAGGCGTGAGACTTAACGTCTTGTTTGCACAAAAACTAGTTCGGCCAAACTTTGTAGAAAAGTTCGGTCGAACTAACGCATCACCAATTACGCAAATCCAAGCTCTGAATATGTTTCTACAACTTTGAACTAATTAAACTCCATGAAACATTCTAAATTAACTGTCGGAAACAAGACAAGCATTTTCAGAATTTCATAAATATAACTTTCAGAAAATATAAATCTTATGGAATTTCATAAATATTTACTAATTTTAATTAATTTTGT
Organism: Pinus albicaulis; assembly: GCA_034641835.2. Lineage (NCBI taxonomy): Eukaryota > Viridiplantae > Streptophyta > Pinopsida > Pinales > Pinaceae > Pinus > Pinus albicaulis. Next base: position 1,218,026,350 of record CM076580.1, read on the forward strand.
AATAAAACGGGTGCAAATAATTTCTGAGGGTCATTATGATTCAGTGAAATCAAAATTCTGTATCTCCCAAAATACATTGTAAAAAAAATTAAAAAAATTATGGGGCATTACAATGGTCCGTCGTCTCTAATGGGTAGCTTTTACATTTTTAGTTTATAACTTATATGTTAAGAAATTTCTTGCGTTGTGAAACATACTCAAAATATGCATTTTTTTTCATATTGAACCAGTTCAAACAATTCTAGTAATTATGATATGCATCCATTGGCTTTGTAAATATGACGAAACCGAAGTAGACTCTGTCTAGATTTTTGTAACAGATTTTGTTTTCTCAAAAACATAAATTTTCAAAGAATACAACATTGTGTATTAAGATGACTTCTTATGAATCCTTTGATTGTTAAAAAACACACATTCAAAGAAACACTAAGCTGACACATAAAATGTGCATAAGAAAATTCCAAAAAATAAGTAATAGAAAGGTAACAAAATTTCTGACAACTTTTATTTTTATCGCAAAATGAAATTCTAAACAGAAAAATTGTTATATTTTGTAGAAATTTCAAGAATAAAAAAAATGAAATTTTTTTCTCAAAGAAGGGAAAAAAGTGTAACCCAACTTCACATTTTCACCCATAATGAATATGGGATAATATAATTCTCCAAAATAACACCTCTTTATATAATAAATGGGTACAAGAGTATACTATGCCATAACGAATATCGGATATAATGTGTTACTCCTTTACATAAGATTGTATTCAACTTCTGAAATAATACAAAGACATTATTACCTTCCAAGGAATATAATATATTGCAACAATATTAGAGGTGGGAAGGTGAATATTTAGAATTACCTTAGTGGGTTACCAAATTATCGAGATAGGATTGAGTTTTATGATCCAAAAGCATAAGAGGAAATTATATGAAAGGCAAAATATTGCTATAAGTAGCCCAAACAAAAGGTAGGCTCTTGAATTAGCTATAAAAAGAGAGATAAAACTAGATTCAAGGGAAAAGGGTTGAAATTGTCAATATATAAGAAAGGAAAGATGAATCTAAACTTCACCACTCCTCACAAGAATGAGTTTCAACAAAAATTCACTACTACCACCAAAATATGGCCCACTAAATACATCATAGAAGAAGCTAAAGGGCTTAGGAAAGGGCCCTTATAGTGTTCGACATGTGGGGAGATTGTCCTAAATAAAAATAGAATGGCATAAGGTTGTACAATGTGCAAGAGGAAATGATAGTGAATTATATCACTCAAAATATGCCACAAAATTATGCCACGTTGGATAATATGCAAGGAAGACCATTAAGATTTAGTAATCAAGATGGAAGGTATGGCCCTTAACCATTCTATTTAAATTTTAATTTAAGTTGTTTCTAATTTAATTTATATCAGCCTAAAGGTTGAACACACATGTTGTTTTCAAAGGAAAGATCATGAGAAATCATGGCTATTCTAGCTAGCCATAGGGACCAAAAGGTGTGTGACAATCCTAGTGGAATCATGCCACGTGCTACTAAGTGACATGTGTACCTAAACCACTTTCAACCATTCACTATTGGGCTCATATGGTGTTATAATTGGCATGGATTGATTGGAAGCCCATAAAAAAAAAAAAAAATGTTTTTTTATAGCAAGTCATTAGAGAGCCTTAGTAACGAGGGAAAGAAGTTGAAAATACAGAGATAATAAATCCTATCAAAGTAAGGAAAATATAATTGGTACAAGTTAAAACATGCATTATAAAAGGGTGTGCCATGTACATTGTCTATGTGACCAACGATTTAGAAAGTAGTGAGTCCAAAATGGAAACTCACCTGGTGTTGAGAGCTTCTGGATAACTATGTATGTTTCTCGTTGAGCCCAAAAAAAGATGTTTCGAGTGAAAACTTCACCTATCTTCAAGGGAAGGAATCCATAACATAAGATGAGAAGAGTGTTTAACCATGATTATATAGGGAACGAAAAATTAGTTGTTAGAGTGCATGGGCGATAGTAGGGTCAATGACCATTAAATGAGTCAAATTGATGAAACCAATTTAGAAGAATAAGAAATTAAATTTAAATTTAAATTCAAATAACGATATAAAATTAAATTAATAATCCATGATAATTGACCGTTAGGGAAGCCAACAATTGAATTTAATGATTTTTGGAGTTAAATTATATTTAAATTGAGATTTAAGAATTAAATTAGAATAAAATTAAATTAAATTAAAATTATTTGGATAAAATATATTTTTTTATATAATTTGAGATACCAAGTAACAAGTAAAATATGGATGAATAATTAGGGGCATTAAATTTAATTTTAAATAATAATGGGCATTAAATTGTAAGAATAATATAGAAAAGGGGGGGAGGGGATAAATTAATGGATTGTGAATTATAGAGGGTTTAAAGGTGTATTTATCAAATAAAGAGATGAGGGAAAAATAAGGGAAATTTCATTAATAAGATTAATAAAATTAAGGGTTAATAATTTTTTGAATAAAATTTTAAGAACTAAGGAGGAGAAAGCCTAATAAATTATCAAAATTATCAAAAGGGGGCTAAGAGTGGATACAAAAAGAGAGATGAAGAGGGAGGAAAAGCCACAAAATAAAGGCGGGGGGGAGATTTTAGGATAGGTTAGAATGTTTAGAGGACAGAAAATGGATGGTGGGTTTCCATGATTGGCCTAAATGATTCCCGTCATCGTGATTAAAGTTATTGGGATACTTCCAATTTCAAGAGGTTCCCTGATGATCCGGCTAGAACGGAAAGGGGCAAGAGCAAGGATTTATGCTTTATTGAAGAATATAAGGTGGCTAGTGGAGTGAGAATGTTTAGCTATGGCCGATTTGGTGACACAATTATGGTAGGTGTCCGCCATGTGTTATTTCAGACGGGTTTTAAAGGATATGTCAGTTTTTCCTATGTAGGACTTATCGCAAGAGAAGGGGATCTACTAAACATTGGGACCTAACACGGCGTTAATTTTCTCTTTGGCAGACCTGAAGAGCTAGTTGAGGGTTCGTTGGGGTTTAAAAAAGGTTTTGATGTTCAATTTAGAGAGAATTCTAGAAATTTGATCACTAACACGTTGAATATATGGAAGGGTTATCTTGGCTAAGGGAATGGTATAAGGATGGGTTTAGGTGTGGGGTTGGAGGCAAGAACAGAAGGCCTTGTTAATCTGGGATGAAGTGTAATGATTAGCTTTAAGCCCTTTTGACATATGAGCTTTTTCCTGGGGGAAGGATTTGACTGAGGAAATTCTGATAGTGCAAGAGACAAGGGTTTTAAGAACGACAATTTTTTGAGCTCGATGGTGGTGGGAGTTGGCGTGAGGGTATCTATCAGCATGAGTCTTCTTTCTAAAGACTTGGTGGGTTAGGGAGCCATCAGGGAGGTGGGAGATGAGGACATCGAGAAAGGGAAGGGAATGGTTTTCTTCCAATTCCATAATGAACTAGATATGAGGGGAGATGCTATTAGGATGAGTAAGAAATTTGTGGACGGTAGGGATACCATGTGACCAAATCACAAAGGCGTCGTCAACGAAACACTTCCAGAATTTCGATTTAAGGTGGAAGTTTTCGAAGGCTTTGGATTCAAAGTGTTCCATAAAAATTTTATCTACCACAAGAGAGAGGGAGGAACCCATGGTTGTGCCCTTAGTTTTCTTGTAACAAAAATTGTTAAAGGATAAAATGTGGTGGTGAGGTAAAGTAATAATCTGAAGAGATTGAGGGTCCACAACTTTAGAGATAAGGCTCAGGGATTTAGGGACAGTAATTTTTGTGAATATAGAAACAACATCAAAGCTAACCATAATGTCATTCTTATCAAGCTTCAGGGTCTTAATTTGATGGATAAAGTCTACAGAATATTTAATAAAGGAGGATTGGATAGAATGGGGTTGAAGCTTCTTGGAAAAAAAATTACAAAGGGCATGGGTGGGGCCTCGTATAGAACTGATAATGGGGATGATGGGGATGCTATTCTTTTGAATTTTCAGCTGACCATAAATCCTGTCAGTGATGGGATTGAGGGGGAGAAAGAGTTGTTTGATGGAAGTGTCAAGGGAGGAGAACTTAATGGCTTTAGAAACTTTGGCAGTGAGGGACTGGATCGGGCTTTTGGAGAGGGGTTGGTAAGAGGAGGAGGATAGAAGTTCCATCACCTTTCAATTATAATCTTATGAATCTAATAATATGGTGGCATTTCCTTTATTAAATTTTAGAACGAGGATATCAAGATTGGAGTTAAGCTAACGAAGGGAAAAAAATTCATCTTTAGAAAGGTTAGGCTTGGGGAGCTTAAAATATCAAAGAATGCATCCACATTCTTGATGAAGCTCTTCGGCTGAATGGGAGGGAAGGTTTCTGGAAATCTCTCAACGTTATGTTTATGACTGTGGAAATCCATTCTCTAACTCATCTGGTGTTGAAACAGTTCAAAAATGTATTTATAGATGAAATTTTGAGATTAAAACCTAGGAGGGACGTTGAATTTTCCATTGATTTGATCCTTGGGGAAGTGTCAAAACTGAAAATTCCATATCATATGACCATACCAGAACTAGTGGATTTGAATATGCAACTAAAATAAATGTTGGATAAGGGTTACATTAGACACAGTGTGTCACCATAGATATCCAAATTTATTTTTAAAGAATAATAATGCCACATTGTAGTTGTGCATTGATTATTGACAATTGAATAAAGATATAGTGAAGAAAACTACATGGTTCCCTGAACAATGAGTTATTCGATAAGGTGAGAGACGTGGATATAGTGTTCTCTAAAATAAATTAAATATGGTTGTCATCAAGTTATAATCAAGGAAAAAATCATCCAAATAAATAGTTCAGTATGAGTTATGGACCCTATGACTTTGTAGTGGTTCCATTTAGGCTAAAAAATGCACCAGACACATTTATGTTCCTAATGAACAACATTCATAGCCCATATATAGACAAATTTGTATTATTTTTTACGGATTACATTGCAATTTACTTGAAAACCAAATAAGAGCATGAATAGAATATGAAAGTAGTGTTGCAATTATTGAGGTAACATAAGCTATATGCCGAGCTCAACAAATAATAGTTCTTCGAGAAACAAATTTAATACTTGGGACATGTCATTTCAAAAGTAGTGGTTTTGGATCCCAAAAACATCAGGGCCACAATGGATTAGTCCACTCCCTAAAATGTCACAAAGGTTATATCCTTCATTGGATTTGTTATATATAACCGATGGTTTGTTCGAGATTTTTTAAAGATCAAGCATCTAATCATAGACTTTCAAAGGGAATAAGTGTAATTTCAATGGACATTATAGTGCACAACTAGCTTTGAAATACTCAAACATATTCTCACACATGGACCTATTATAAGAATATCTTATCCAAGGAATTATTTCTTAGTTTGCATAGATGCTTGTAAGGAAGGGATAAGTGGATTTTGAATATAAGAAGGACATGTGATTTGTTATAAATCAATAAAATTAAGTGAGTTTGAGAGGAATTATGTCAATCATGAAGTCAAGCTTGTAGTGATAGTACATACACTAATGATGTGGAGACATTACTTACTAGGGAGGAGATTTATATTAATCTCAGAACATGGAAGTTTGGGGTACTTGCTTGACTAGCCAAAGTTAAACACAAGACAAGCTAGAAGGCTATCCTTAATTAGAAAGCTTTACTTTGAGACAAATTAAATCAAGGGAAAAGAAAACAAGGTAGTAGATTCGCTTATTAGAAGTCTACAATTGGATTATTTGGTAGCCATGAGAACTTATGAATTTGACATGAAGGAAATGATCAAAGAGGCATTTCTTCATTATGAACATTATTAGCATGTGAAGGAACACTATTACAAGGTACTAGGGGGATTAGGGAGAAATATCTACAAGCTCACTGATGATGGTGTGTTTTTATTCAAATATTGTATGTCCCTTGTTTAACTGACTTAAGGAATATCATCATTGATGAGTTTCATAAAATACCTTACCTGGGCCATCCTGGTTATTAGAAATTGATAACAAAAAAAAAAAAAACATATTGTTGTCTAAGATTGAATAAGGAAGTTGTCGAATACATTAGCATGTTCTTCGAATGCTAATAAATCAAAGTAGAATGCAGGCACTAAGTAGAATTTATACAACTCATCCAATTCCTGAGTAGACATGGGAATTCATATCCATGGAACTCATAACGGGTTACCAAAAACAACCACACAACATGATGCCATTACGATAGTAGTGGAAAAGTTTAGTAAACAAATCTACTTTATAGTTTTCAAGTCCATCGACAAAGGAATTTACATAGCTTATGTATTAGAGTAAATATTAGAATTACATGGAGTACCTAAGAAAATAATCTAAGATTGGGATTCCAAGTCCACTTCAGATTTTTGGAGGACATTGTTTTCTATATCTCGAACCTGGCTAGCATTTAGTATTGCATATCATGATTAGATATATGGCCAAACAGAGAGAGTTAATAGAATTCTAAAGGACTTGTCTAGAATGTATGTCATGCATAAACCAAAGAAGTGTGAAGAATTTCTATCATTAGTGGGGTTTTCATACAATAATGGGTATCAAGAGGCACTGAAGATGAGACTTTTTGAGGCATTTTATGTCCAAAATGTAACAACATTTCCGTCCTGCATGACCTAATGAATAGAGTGGTTTCTGGGTTGGAAATGATAAAGGAAATGGAGTAAGAAGTTCTCAATATTATAAAAAAAAATGAAGGTAGCCCAATCTAGTAAAAATAAATATGCAAAATAGAATAGGATAGACAATGAATTCCATGTGGAAGAGCATGTGTACCTCTGCATAAAATAATTGAAGACCATAGTGAGATTGAGATTTTTTGCTAAGTTACGATCCATATTTTGTGTTCAGTTTAATTTTTTGGAAAGAGTGGGGCTACTGGCTTATATATTGGCCTTACCACCCACAATAAAAGCACATGGGATTTTTCACATTTCTTCATAAGAAGAATGTACATGACACTAATCATATAATTAACTAGTCTATAATATAGGCGGAACCTAAGGGATAGTTCCAACCACAACCACTATGCATATCAGATTACAGATAGATTATGGTTGAGAAAAAAGAAATAGGGGAGGTCAATATGCAATGAAATTTCTTTGTACAAATTGAATAAACCTCGGAAACGATAGAAAAAATAAGGTTATTATACCTATTTTTGTGTGATCATCAATTAGATGTAAGGGTTGTGATTATAAAGATTAGTTTTGTTCTCTTTCTTTCTAGTTACATAAACAACAAGGATGGTGTTCCTTTAATGGGTTGGGGTTTCTAACATTATCACATTTATATCACCTATTTTGTTTTATATGTGTTCATAACTAAAAATAAAAATGTGGAAAGCATGACTAGTTGAGACAAATCGTGTAAATAATTAAACTATTAAATTGTCTCCTTCAAAAAATAAAAATATGAAATATTGGCCTGAAGGGATGTACACACAAATCAAAGTGTAAGGGAGTAGAGATGTGGGAGAGTGGTAGTTGGTGGCATAATATATTGAACCACCATCTCACTATTAGAAAATAGATGCTACAGTAAGGGGAAAGTGCTCACGTTAAAATATTTCTGCAACATGAAGAAAGGTGAGGTTGACTAATCTTGTAGGAGTTGAAGGAACTAAAGGAAAATCCAAGGGTGAGAAGGAGGAGAGATAACAGAGAGAATCCTTGGATTTAATACATGGAGCATTGAAGAAATACAATAATGAATGTGTAATTTCCATAATTCAGACTATAAAATGTCTCACTTAATAAAAAGGTAATTTATGTGTTATGTGTTAAATTACAGCTCCGCTAGTGTCAATGGTTATTTGATTTAGGAGTGATGCGATTATTCTCTTATACATTGTTGTAATACCTTAACATTCACTAATTAGAGCATAGCTTGTATATTTTTGTGTAATCTAGTCTTTGGATCCATGTCTCTCCTATGCATACAATATATGATAAGTTAAGATTTTTTGGTGCCTTTGGACTCATATCGGCATGAAATATTATTTCTAATGGTATATTCTAAGGACTTTACCATTTTCTCCAAAATTTGGCATTTGGTAGAAAACTAATTCTTCAGGAAATTCTAGTAAATTTACCTCAAAGTTTCTTCTCTACAAGTCTGAGTGTAATATGGAGCTTATCTTGGTATAGATGATTCTCTTATGGAATTTGTATTTTAGCTATATATTGTTTCATCTTCCAAGTGTTCTTGTATTCGAATAGTCCAAGTGATGGAATTCCAATTTCATTAATGAATGCATTCGGGATCCAAGGAGTCTAGATGTGGAAGAGCTTCATAGATGTTAGGAGCATGTGCTAATCCGAGGATTTGATTTATATCAAGAATAAATGAGATCCTGGGAACTTGTTAGTCTAGAGGTCTTAGTTTTGTTAATAATAAAAATTTGTGTGACTACCCAGAATGGTCTGGAATTGGATATAACATAAATTTATCCCATAACACAATGCGGACAAGCTAGGTGCACCCCACGCCCTATGTTAACTTAGGAGGGCCATTTCGATGCCTAAAACCACCCACTAGTCACTTTCCCTTTCCTATGTTCAACATGACCTAAACATGGAGGCATACCACTTTATAATGAATTTTTGGAGTGACAAGGAAGCCATGTGGGTGCCACATTATTTAACCACCACCCACTGCCTAACGTTAGAAGTTTGACATGTTATATGAGTGCATTGGTTAAGAGGTACTGATCTAACTAGTATTCCAGCATGAAAATCCTATTGAAGCTTGCCACACATGCTCTCATATATTTGGTTCATGTTGGGGAAGTAATATTCTTGACGACGTGGTGTGGACACAGTTCTAACAAGAAAACCTAAACACCACCCACCACCCACTACCATGTTTTGGAGACAAAAATAAAGGAGAATGAGTGATGGAGTGTCATGTTGGTAAAACATGATGTAGGTCTACAGACCCCACTTAAATCATAAAATGGGAAAAATGTAAGTAACAAGAAAATTCTCGTGAACATGAGGAGGGCCCTGTGGCCCTCGTTCCTGAGACAATGTGGTAATGGACAGTTGGATACCACATAGGAAACCATGATGGCATGGATATGTATAGTGATTATGTGATATATCCATGTGGTTTCTGTGTGACATCCCAATGTTGATTGGTCAAACTTCAGGAAGGCACAACTTTCAATCTAGGAGTTGGATTGAGATATAATTTATATCACAAGAAATATTTCATAGAGATAACTAGGATAATGGTATTTGTTTTTAGATTTGAAGAAGTTGTAGAAAGATGATTTTTGTGACTCCATATTCATAATAGACCTTGGATGTGAGGTCAATTTAATAATTAATTCCTCCTGTAACCTATAATATTTAAAGGGAGTGGGAGAGAGTGTTACAATCTCACCATATATCTCTCTCTTCTACACCCCTCTCCTGATTGCACCCTCCCTCCCTTATTTCTCTCTCTCTCTCTCTCTCTCTCTCTAGCAAAAGAAAACTCTCTCCAATGCCCCTCTTTGATCATATCTATTTCTCACTCCCTCTCCCTTTCACTCCCTCCATTCCCCCACTCCTTTTATCTATGATTCCTATCTCCCCATTTTCCCCCTCTATGTCTCCCTCCTTTCTTCACTCTCCCTCCTTTTTTCTCTCTACCTAACCATTTTTGTCTCCCTTTCCCTATGCCTCCCTCATGTATCCCTCTCTCTTTGTACATTCCCTAACCCACCCACCCCCCCCCCCCCCCGCTTTCCTTTCACTCTCTCCCTTTTTCTAGCCATTTATTTATCTTTCTTTGTCATCCCATTTCTCCCTCTTACCTCTCTATCTTTCTCTGCATTCATTTGTCTCTCATTTTGTCTTCCTATTTCACCTTCCTACCTCTCTCCTCCCCCCTAATTCCCCCCCCTCTCTCTCTCTCTCTCTCTCTCTCTCTGAGTGTGTGTATATATATATATATATATATATATATATATATCCCTCTCTCTCTCCCTAACTATGTCTACTACCTCTTTCATTCTATATGTTTACCTCTTATATCCCTCTCTCATTCTTTGTCCCTTACCCCATCAATGTGTGTGTGTGTGTGTGTCTTCCTTCCCCCATATTTCTCTCTCTCACCCCTTCCTCCATAACTCCCTTTATCACCCCCATTCATGTCTCCATCTTGTATCCCTCTTTCTCTCTCACATACACTCTCCCCCTGTATTTATCCCTCCTAAATCACTATATCTCTCCACTCCCTTCTCTATATATTTCTCTCTCTCTCATCTCTCATCTCCCTATCTCTCCCTCCCTCCCTCTTCCTCCCCTTCCCCCTCTACCTCATCATCTATCTCTCGCTATCCATTTCTCTTGTCCCCCCTATGTCCCACTTATATCCCTCTCTTTCCACATTTTTTATCCATCTCTCACCATCCTTTTATTGAGGCCTTAACATGTTCCTTAATTTTTGACTAAAATAAAAAGGTCCCCATATGTAATTTTGAAAATGTTGTATTCTTTCGGCATTCATTTTGTCTTTCTTAGGTTTGGCTAGATGATATTCCTCTTTTGAGTTTTCAACTTCTATTTTTTTTTCTCTTTCTTTGTCTCTAATGGAATGATGATTTGAGGATGCGATTCCCTCAAAAGTGAAACCTTTAAGTGAAATTCTATGCATATTTTTTTTGTTGAATGCCATTGTTTTGTCATGTGAATTTGTTGTTTGACCACATTTTCTTCATATACATGTTTGCACCTATTGAATCTTTTCTTTTTTCAAACATTCAATGAGATGTCCATTCTCACATGAACTTGCTCAAAATGGTTTCATTTTGTCATTTGCTCAAATTTAGGTTGTCAACAGTTTAATTAAGGTTTAGGTTTCTATTTGTTAACAAATTAAATGAACAATGTGGCAATTTGAAAAAAGAAAAAATTCAAATTCAAATAATGTATTATTAATATAGGAAAAATATAAATGTGATTACGTAAAACTATATATATATATATACTCTTTTTCAATTATTTTTAAAGAATTCTTAGCCACCCCGAATCATATCTACGTGGCCACTAGTAATTTAACCATACAAACACACCTAAATATTTAACATATATATATATATATTGACGAAAAGTGATTCTGCCACAGGAAAATTCACCCTTCAGTGAACACAAACATGAATCTGCAATCTTCGTTTTCCATGTCGAAACTGCAAATTCATAACCCCGAACTCGATTCAGGGACCTATGGATATCGGCCCATTCCGCTTTCTCTGCGCCACTCTGATAACTAAACACTCTTCCACAAAAAGTAAAAGGTTTTTTTTCATTACTTTGATAACATATCAAAGCCGCCAATTTCATTAACCTTTAGTCATGATTTTGGTTAATGCCTGACTGTGCCCAATTTAAGAGAAATCACACTCCACGACTTGTCCAACTTTACCTCACACCTTTGATTACGAACCTTGAACTTCTCATGCGGGACCTGGTTGATCTTCCACAGGTCATAATGGAATGGCTATCGCATTCTAATTTGAACAAACCACCCTCGGCCCAATTGGCATGCGGAATCACTGGTATTTCTTCACCGAAACGGCTCACTTGAAAATGAATAAACATTCAACTCCAATTGGGATTTTGAGTGCATTTAAAGTACTTGGATTTCGCCTTAATTCCAAGTGCACCTCTGCATACTTAACTCACATTTCCGCTTTACACTATTGGTCGACTTCAACCAGTATCGATTCAATTGAAAACTGATATCGATACAAATTAAACGTGCCGATCTCAAACTCTGTTTTAAACTCCAAGAAAACCATAGATCACGGCGTTCCGATCTCAGGAATGCCACAGTACCTCCATTTCTATTGCGCACAGTTCCTATTGAAATTTAATGCATTCAATTGAAAATTTTAAAAGTCGACTATCTTGGAGTCGGACTCCACCAGACAGAGTTTCAATACAGATTTCAACATGTCGCCTGCGTCCTTTCTTGATTGGTTTCTGTCATGATCAGAAAAAAATAATAGCTAACACATAAAAAAGAACTGCGCATACAAGAAAACCACAAATTCGATACACATAAAAAAAAATCCAGATAACAGCATATTTCTATTATACACAAAAATGCAGTTACATTCTAAGGCATTTCAGCCTTAGCACGCAGATCCTTCGTCGACTACATTGCATTCGCCCTCCTCTCTCCCCCTCACACACCACATGCTCTTGTTTTTTTATATGTTTTTACAAGGATCAAGAATTGGTTTTTACAAGGATCAAGAAACGGTTACAGAAAACCAATTCAGTTTTAACAAATCTTTGTCCCAAATAAAACTGTTTGGATGCCCCTACATCAGACTCACGAGGCACAAAAAATTATGACCTCCTGATCATATGGCTTCTACATTTGTCAGAAATTCTTCTATGGAACCTCTCCTTGTGATATTCCTATAGCAACAATTCCTGAACAATTCTATCCACGTCCTCTGTGGAATTTTTCTCTGTGAGCTGCAACGAAACCTCTGCAATAGCAGTCCTCCCTGCTACCAGATACCTCACCAAGCTTCCTTCCCTAAGCTTAGTCTTTTGGCATCTCTCTCGTTCGCTCCTCTCGAACCAATTGAGCACTCCTGCTCTAGGTTGCTGCATCTGCTCACCTTCTTCCTGCTGCTACCTTCACAAAACACAAAAAAAATCACAAGCTTTATAAATCTTCACAAAACTGTACCTCTTCATTTGCAAACTCCTTTCCGCAGGAAATATTTTCCCGCTCTGATACCACTTGACGAAAAGTGATTCTGCCACAGGCAAATTCACCCTTCAGTGAAACAAACATGAATCTACAATCTTCATTTTCCATGTCGAAACTGCAAATTCATAACCCCGAACTCGATTCAGGGACCTATGGATATCAGCCCATTCCACTTTCTCTGCGCCACTCTGATAACTAAACACTCTTCCACCAAAACTAAAAGGTTTTTTTTCATTACTTTGATAACATATCAAAGCCGCCAATTTCATTAACCTTTAGTCATGATTTTGGTTAACGCCCGACTGTGCCCAACTTAAGAGAAATCACACTCCACGGCGTGTCCAACTTTACCTCACACCTTTGATTACGAACCTTGAACTTCTCGTGCGGGACCGGTTGATCTTCCACAGGTCATAATGGAATGGCTATCGCATTCTACTTTGAACAAACCACCCTCGGCCCGATTGGCATGCGGAATCACTGGTATTTCTTCACCGAAATGGCTCACTTGAAAACACATAAACATTCAACTCCAATTGGGATTTTGAGTGCATTTCAAGTACTTGGATTTCTCCTTAATTCCAAGTGCACCTCTGCATACTTAACTCACATTTCCGCTTTACACTATTGGTCGACTTCAACCAGTATCGATTCAATTGAAAACTGATATCGATACAAATTAAACGTGCCGATCTCAAACTCTGTTTTAAACTCTAAGCAAACCATCGATCACGGCGTTCCGATCTCAGGAATACCACAGTACCTCCATTTCTGTTGCGCACAGTTCCTATTGAAATTTAATGCATTCAATTGAAAATTTTAAAAGTCGACTGTCTTGGAGTCGGACTCCACTAGACAGAGTTTCAATACAGATTTCAACATGTCGCCTGCGTCCTTTCTTGATTGGTTTCTGTCATGATCAGAAAAAAAGAATAGCTAACACATAAAAAAGAACTGCGCATACAAGAAAACCACAAATTCGATACACAGAAAAAAAATCCAGATAACAACATATTTCTATTATACACAAAAATGCAGTTACATTCTAAGGCATTTCAGCCTTAGCACGCAGATCCTTCGTCGACTACATTGCATTCGCTCTCCTCTCTCCCCGTCACACACTACATGCTCTTGTTTTTTTATATGTTTTTACAAGGATCAAGAATTGGTTTTTACAAGGATCAAGAAACGGTTACAGAAAACCAATTCGGTTTTAACAAATCTTTGTCCCAAATAAAACTGTTTGGATGCCCCTGCATCATATATATATATATATATTACTATTACTATTACTATTAATGATTCTTCAGAGAAATTTAGCACGGATTAAAAAAGGAAAAGCTTACATTTTGTATTATTTACATAATTAGTATTTCGTTTTCTTATTACGAGCACGTCGATCATCAACAACTGTTTCATTTGTTACGGAAACATGCAGAATACCAAACGATTTTGAAAGTAAGAAGAAACGATACTATCCACGTGGAACAAATAATTGCCAAAAGGAGGAAATCACGACAATGGTTTGCAACAAAACGCATTGTTTAGGCCACGAAGAAGAGACTCAATATGATTGAGTGGAGGTTTCTCTGCTCTATGAAGGTTCAGAAGAATACTGCCTAGAAATGAGCCATTTTAGTAGCTACAGGTATGAAAGGATATTTCATTACAATGAAACAAACTCAACCGTAGTCTCAGGGCTTCAGATAATAGAAAATCGTTATGATTAATAATTCGAGATTCCTTGGATCAATTCCACGTAAATATAGAGTTTGCTAGCAAATCGGGGTAATCAATTTGGAGGCTTTATGAAAGTGCCCATACCATTGCAACGAATGCTGAACACCAGAGGTGGTGCCAAATCGCATACACATCGACCATTTGTAGAATTGAAAGTGTAAGTCATGTCATGTACTTACCCAAAAGCAGAGAAGAAAAAGAGCGAGTTGCTCATAAGCAGACAGATTCTAGATAACATCACCACTAGTTTTCTTTTCCTTATTCAATGATTTTCTATTTCGTTTATTGTTCTTTTATTCATGTATATTTTCTGATTTATGATTGAACAGGGTACAGGAGATACCAATAGGAGACACATCATCGAGAAGGATAAGAAAAAGACACTGTTTCACTGCTCAATTGTCGGCAGAGAAGAGTTACCATGGTATCATGTATATTTTCTGATTTATGATTGAACAGGGTACAGGAGATACCAATAGGAGACACATCATCGAGAAGGATAAGAAAAAGACACTGTTTCACTGCTCAATTGTCGGCAGAGAAGAGTTACCATGGTATCATGTATATTTTCTGATTTATGATTGAACAGGGTACAGGAGATACCAATAGGAGACACATCATCGAGAAGGATAAGAAAAAGACACTGTTTCACTGCTCAATTGTCGGCAGAGAAGAGTTACCATGGTATCATAGTGAAGAGAAGAAATGGTAAAAATGATTGCAGATCAATATGATTGCAGATCAATGAAGCCACAAAATTTTAAAAATCTCATGGATAAGAGGGAGAGGCTCTGAAATCAAGACAAAAATATTGCAACCAATTAAGAGCACTTTGAGCTTGTAGGGGAAAACACTCAGTTCGGTCAATATAAAGATTTAAACAGGTCGCAGAATTCATAATAAAAAAAAATTGCCACATTATCACTTACTCAATAATAAAAACTGTTAAACACCAGCTCACTGAAGGCTAGTGCATGGAAAAAGCGAGAACGTGTCGTCCTTATACGATTCATATGTATTGTAATTATTTGTGAACACAAAAAAATGAGATTAACCTCAGAAAGAGGACGTCAAAGTGGAGTAAAATTGTCCAACCACATAAAACTAATATTTGGAAAAGGTCGGCTGATGACACCTGTGTTGTGTATATTTGGAAAAGGTCGGCTGATGACACCTGCGTTGTGTGGCTTCTTGGTAAGGAGAAATTGGACCTTTTCTTCCAGCATCTTAATGATCAATCTGACTTCATTAAGTTCACCATGGAATTTGAAGATAATGGTAGCTTACCTATTCTTGATGTCCTCCTGTCTAGGAATGAAGACGGTTCTTTCTCTCATCAAGTTTTTAGAAAAAAGACACACACTGAGCAGTATTTACATGCTAATTCTCACCATTTCCCTGCTCAAAAGCTTGGGGTTCTAGCACCCTAGCTACTAGAGCCTTTAGAATCTCTGATGAACACCACTTTGAAGGTGAAAAGGCTCATCTCCTTAAAGTTTTTAATAAAAATGGTTATAGTATGAATCAGTGTCTTAAAGCTTTTCAAAACGTTGAAAAGGGTCCTAGAGGTAAGAAAGATCCTTGCAATCAGTTATCTGGAGTTCACCTTCCGTTTATCCAAGATACTACGGATAAAATTGCCACGATCCTAAAGAAATTTAATGTTTTCTCAACGTTCAAACCCTCCTGCACCATTCGAAGTTCCCTTAGATCTGTTAAAGACTCGATTTTCCCTAAGGATGGTAAGGGTGTTTACTTGATTCCATGCTCATGTGGGACACCTTACATTGGTGAAACTGGTCAGTCAATTAATCAAAGAATTCATGAGCATGTCGCTGACCTTAAGCATAATAGATCACACTCATCGGCCTTAGCAGAGCATGCTGAGAAGACTAATCATCACATTTGCATTGAAGATGCTAAGGTTATTGCGAAGATTGACCATTTCCACCACCACAAGTTGAGAGAAGCCTTGGAAATCGAAAAGAGGCCAGTTAACCTCAATAGGGACGATGGGTGGATAGTTAGCAGATATTGGATTCTTGCTCTTCATTCCAATTTTTTTTTTGATTAAATTTGATTTAATAAATTCTTTTTCTAAATATTTATTTATTTTTAAATAATTTTTTTTTAAATTAATTAAAATAGGTTTATTAAATTCATTTTATAAATACTTATTTATTTTTAATTTTATTATTATTTTTTTTATAAATAAAAATAAAAATAAAACAAATATATATTTTAATTATTATTCTAAAAATAGAAATATATATATATATATATATATATATATATATATATAATAGTAATTATTTATTTTTCAAGAATATAATGAATAATTCTTATTTTATAAGAATTAATAATAAATAATATTCAAATTATAAACTTTAATCATTTAATAAAAGAAATTATTGTTTATATATTTGTTGATTTTATGACCTTGATTTAGTCAAACTAGTCGTTATTTTACAATGGCTAGTTGGAGTTTTTCGTATCTATTTAATCGGATTCCTTGATCAGATTCTTTCATCTAGTCCTAATGATGAACCACACTGGCTGGTTCAAAACGCGTCGACCAAATTTATTTGGATCTGATTTTTCTGAAAGATTTTTCTAACAATTTATGGATCACAGAAACAAAATTCCTAAAAAAAAGAATCGTTCCATAATAAAGACGAATTGAAAATGTATAGAGTAATTTTAAAGAGCGAGTGCGATCAACAACATGGAAAAAGAGAAAGTAATTAAGTAGTGTTACCTTACTTTGGTTTTAGTTTATTTGATTTTTAGCTTTATTACTTAGTTATCTAGTTTAGTTTTTTATTTTATTATTATATTTCAAATTTACAACTTTGTTTGATTTTTTTAATTTAAATTTAAATTTAGCTTTAGCTTTTAACTTTTTTATTTTTGAGTTGGGTTTATTTTAACATTATTTTTTTAATTTGTATAATTAATAATTAGGTTTAAAATATTTGGTGTTAGTATAAGCTTTAATATTGTGTTTTAATATTAGGGTTTTAGTATAAGGTTTTAATATTAATGTTTTATTATTGCGTTTTAATATTTTGGTTTTAATAATTAGACATGTTGAGATATCTAAATGGTACATAAATCTATCTCACATGGCATTGTGACAAATATTTTCGCAATGTTACAATACATTGCAATTTATCTAATATTACATTGCGACATTACAAAATTAGTGACACGCATTTACTAATGTTGTTGATTATATTCAACTATATTTAATAGTGTTTAAAAATCAACACTGAACTTATGTCAACAAAATCTGCTATTATTATTGATTAATATGAATAGAAAAAATGGTCAACCACATTAGTCAACATAGTCAAACAAAGTAAACCATGTTAGTCATTGTTTAAAAAGTTGACCATGATTAAACTTGTTCAACCTTAAGTTTACCATATTTAACAATATTTAAGCTTCTTCACTCGTAGTCATCCTCAACTAACATAACTCAACCATATTCAATTAGAGTCAACTTTACTCAACTAACGTCATCCTTGGTCTACCAAAATTAGGATTTAAAATCTTTTAATAACAACAATATAATATTGAAAAGATTGATTAGTAATAATAATATTGGTGATGATGATGATAATAATGATGATGATGATTTAATGATAAATTACATTGAAATTTATTCAACGTCATAATGTGACATTATAAAATTTGTCAATAATTTATTTTTGTTGACTATGCTCGACTATATTTGACTATTTGTGATAGTAAACACTCTTTTGATCAAACATGTTGTACACTCCACTCTTCACAATAGATTGATACAATTCACCAATATCAATCATATTATGAGGAATGCTTTATAATATTAGTGTTGTTTATCATATTAGGTTTATTAATATTAGGTTTTATAATATTAGGTTTAGAATATTAGATTTTAATATTAGGGTTTGTAATATTGGGTTTTAATATTAGGTTTTTTAACATTAATATTAATAACAAATATTAATAATAATATAATTATATTTCATAGAAGTTTACTAGAGAACGCGCTCTGTAGCGAACATCAATGGCGGCTAGGGTTTATGGGTTTGGACATTTTGGGAGACAAGGAGGCGGCCTCTTTCACCTACGAAATGACTGAATGGTGGCACATGTTGCCCCCCCTTTATCAACCGATGGCTCAAATTTGTCTGTGTGGCTCATCGGCACCCTCCATGGCCGAATTCCGCCATCTTCTCAAGTCTCTCAGCCTCTCCACTGAGCCGCTTCCCCCAACTCGCTTCAGATTGAAGGCCCACAGGATCTGCGAAAATTGGAGAGAGATTTTTGTTGGGATCTGAGGTGAATATCCATCCTATCGACGCTACAAACCTGTACCCTGTGCTTCATTGGGATTTGATGTCGCTATGGCATGGCGGACTCGGCAAAGCTTTTGGGGGTATCGACACACACTAGTTCATCCTGCTGCAGTTGTTTCCCTGTCTCTCTCACTCGGTAGTGACGTCTTGTCTCCCACTTACTCCCTCTCCTGCGCTTGGATGCCTAACCCCCTTCAGAGCCAAAACCCTTTGCTAAATCTCAAGGATGACCTCACAACCATCAAAGACAAAGAGGTAAGTGCTCACTGCTTTCATATTTTTATCAAACTCCCTGAGGGTAATAGTATATTGATTTGGGCTCATACTAATGAATAGCTTGTAGACGTGAAATTCAAATTTGTCAAATTACCTAGTATCCTAGTCATCTACAATAATTGATCCACAGGGGGCGATCCCTCCAAGACCTTTACACATTACAATAGTACTCCATCTACTTTGGTTCCACTATCATTCTCAATCTAAGACTTAGAGAGGGGGCCATTGATCAACACAGAACTTCAAGCATTGCAAAGGGAAACATCACCTCAAGACCTGAACACTTGAAAGGGCCCTCTTACCGGAGTATTTTACAGGGCAAAAAAAAAGATTCTACTCCAACATAAACAACTGAAAATTCTCCCAAACCTTACATTGTTGAGAAAATGAAGATCATACCACAAGTGAACATAGAGATTCCAGAAATAGACGAAAATCAAACTGCTTATGAAGCTCTAGCAATAATCTGCAGATTTAACAGCTTCTGGCCAAAACCAATGGAGCTTTTCCATTGGATCTTCACAAACTGGACTATGGACTATGAAATCCACCTATGTTCAAATGGGTTTTTCATCATCAATTTTGCATCCTCGGAAGCCAAAGGCATCATTCTTAGGGAGGGACCATGGTTCTGGGATCCACTGGGCTCTTCATCACACCTTGGTTCCCGGATTTCGATGCAAACACCATGGAAGTGTCCAGAATGTCGTTCTGGGTCTCGGTTTACAATCTACTCTTGAATTTCTGGAACAAAAGTGTTCTCTCTTGCATTGGGAACATTCTAGGGCGATATATCAAAACAAACACACAACGCTTAGAGGATCATATCTACACTTTTTCACGTATATGTGTGGAAGTGGACCTCAGTAAAGGGCTACCAGAATGCATACATATGATACACAAAAAACAGAAATGAGCACAACGTCTTGACTTTGAAAATATTGCATTTAGATGTAGAATATGTAGAAACACTGATCATTTTCAAAATACATGTCTGGAAGCAAAAAGAGATAACCAGAAAAAAAAATAAGATAATGAAAACTCCAAAAGGGTGGAAATTTTCCTCAAGCGAGCTAGAAGAGGAGGAAAAAAAAGAAGAGGAATATGCATTTGAACTAAATGAACATCATCAGACAACCAACGATACAGAGTCAAAAGAATAAGAGATGCAAGACCCCTTCGACATTACCCACTCAGTTGAGTTGGAAAAAAACCATGAGGCAATAGACTCGGGGGGAATCAAAAAACATCACATCTCAGAAAATTTAGATTTAGATAAGGACAATGGTACAAACACTGAAGAAAATCATCTCGCCCTTATCACTGCAATGCCAACACAAGGTGCTTGGCGGAAAGTTGAAAACAAGAAAGGGAGAAAAACTTAATTTTTCTCCCCATGTATTATATTTTACTTGCAACCTCATAGTCTGTCTTCATTGACAATTACTAGCACATGTAACAGGTAATTTTGTTTTAATATAAAATTATGAATTTTTCCTTGGAAAAAAACAAATACTAATAATATTTACATTGTAATAGTGATTAATATAATTTTTATTAATAATGAAAAATTAAAAATTATATTTAGTTTAATAATATGATTAATAATATTAATGATAGGAATTTGACTTCTGTGATCCATAAATTATGTATCAAATAGAAATTTGTGTCGACGCATCTCAAACCAGTCAGTGTGGTTCATCATCAGGACAAGGTGAGAAATTTGAGCTTAAATAGATAATGAAGCTTCAATTAGCCGTTGTAGAATAACGGCTAGTTTGACTATAAAAATATACAAAAAATAAAAATAAAAATAGCAGTCGTATTATTATTATTATTATTATTATTAAGTTCTTATGTTCGAAATGCGAAACACGTCGACACAAATTTCTCGAATGTGATTTTCACCAAAAGTATTAATTGTATTAACATTAATACACACACTTCTCAACAAAGTGGTTGTTTGTATTATTTTTACCAATGATAACATATAGTGTAAAAACTAAGGTTATAAGAAATAAAAATAAAAAAGACTAAAAACTAGAGTTTCAACGTTAATACTTAGTTTAATATTTAATTTATGCTTACTTATATCAAAACCCTATTATTAAAAAACAATATAGAAACCCTATACTAAAACCCAATACAAAAATCCAATATTCTAAATCTATTATTGTAAAATATAATTATTATAATAATTAATATTAATATTAATATTAAATATCTATTATGCATCTAAAAGTTACTAATGTGGTTGATTTACACTTATTAATATATAATAATAATATTAATGTTAAATATCTAGCATACACCTAATAATTATATATATGTATACTATTTTACTATAAATAGTAAAAGTAATTATGTTAGCACTATGTAAAGATGATTTTTTTTTGGAAAAACAAAATTATAAAAACATTTTACAAAATAAATATATCTAAAAAATAATATTTACTATGTAATTTTTAATTATATAAATTTAAACTTATTAATTTTTTTACTTACCTTATTTGAGCAAAGTAAGATTCTAAGAGGATGTGGTATATCATAGTTATATTAGATTCTAAGTTTCTACGATATATTTAAATTAAGTTACTTTACCTTTTTTACTCATAATTAAAATAGGATAACTTTTAAAAATATGTTAAGGTGGTGAACATATATGTGAAATATACTCAACTTTGATTCGCATAATGATTATAAAACATTACCTCGTAAGTTTTTTCACAAATTATGATTATTCTTTTTTATAATTTGTTAGTTTTTGCAATATAACTATATAGACGTTCTAAGATCTTTATATGTTACATATGCATCACAATAATGATCGAGGCTTCAGATAGTTATGATTAAGAAGAAAAGAAAAATCAACAGTTCTATTCAATAGTGGTTAGTGGTTGTTGAATGGTGAATTTATTTAAATGTTAGCAAGTTTTGAAGCATTTTCCCTTTCTTTCATAAATTCCACTTACCTTAATATCGTTTCACACATATCTAACGTTACTGGTTGTTCATATACAATGATACAAAGAAAATACATATTTGACGTTACAAGTTGTTCATATACAATGATACAAAGAAAATACATATTTGACGTTACAAGTTGTTCATATACAATGATAGAAAAGAAAAACTAAGAGTGCTATTCAGTGGTAGTGGTTCTTGGATGTTCAATTTATTTAAATATTGGTAAAGAAAAATCAATAATTATATTAAGAGTTCTCTTAGTAATGGGTTTTGAATGTTCAATTTATTTAAATATTACTAAAGAGAAATCAAGAATTCTATTCACTAGTGGTTCTTGAATGGTGAGTTTATTTAAATGTTGGTAAGATTTGAAGCATTTCTCTTTTCCTAATATCATTTCACGCATACTTAACGTTACAGGTTGTTCATATACAATGACTGAATCTTTGAGGAATCGAGATATAATAAGCCATTGAAACCTTTTGCTTCATTTTAAATTAGATTAGCATGTAAAATAATCTCTCCAAACAATTTATTAAATTTTATCAAATAAAAATATATTCAAAATTATATATATTACGTTAAGAACCATTTTCATAATATGAAAATAGTTTGCTTTCCCAAAACAATTTCTTAATTTTTTCCAATTAAAATATATTCAAAATTATATATATTACGTTAAGAACAATTTTTATAACATGAGAATGGCTTGCTCTCTCAAAACAATTTATTATTTTTTTCAAATTTAAATATATTCTAAATTTGATATATTGTTTTAAAAACATATTTCATATTATGGAAAAGCTGATTTTAAATTATAACGTAAGTTATTTAGCATTTATAATAAAATTCAAAAAGCACATTAAAAATAAATATAAAACTTGTAGTGATAAACATCTTAAAAATAAAAAAACCCTCATTAAAACAAAGCCACTAGACATTATTGGCAAAGAAAGAGAAGTTATTGTGCATGACGAGCCCGTTGTTGCATCTTTTCAAATCTGTAGCTTTTTGTTTGAGAATTTTTTAATGTCCTTGTGTGACTGGTCATGGATTGAGAAAATGGAGTTATTGGGAATAACGAGGGTGTGGTTGTATGAAGCAACAAATATTTTTGGAGCTATCTTTCCATTAATGCAGAAGCATAAAGGCATTTGTTGGATTTTGTATTTGTTAAAATTTAGTGGGCAATCAATATTTCAAGACTTATTTATTCATTAATGCTATATTTTTGTTGTTGGATTTTGTACTTGTTTATGTCCAACTTCTTTATATAACTTTTGAAAAATTAACGGAGTTGTTATTAATAAGGTTTTTTGGAGTTTCCTGAAATCTTGATTTGTTTGATTTAAATTAGTTTTTTGATTGCATATATGGATTTAGTACTCTAAAAAACCCTTAATACACTTTAATTTTTGAAAATTTACCTAACACACTTGTGATTTCAATAAACTTTTACTTTAAAAAAAATCTGAAAACTTTTAAAAAATCACATTAAAAAAACTAAAAATTAATAACTTTATATCAATTCATATATATATATATATATATATATATATATATATATATAACTTTAAAAAAAATCAAATAAAAATTCAATTCAAATTAACATTTTGAAATCAAAGCCCCACCCTAAAAATCAAATTTAATGGTCACCACAAACAAACTTTCATTAATAATTAGTAACTTCAGTGGATGGACACATCGCCGGCGAGCCTTATTTCAGCTGCCATAGGCCCATTAATGCGGCCCAGGCAGCTGATTCCTGCCGTTGGATTAAAGCACACGATCATCATCCAGCAGGGATCAGCTGCCTGGGCCGCATTAATGGGCCTATGGCAGCTGAAATAAGGCTCGCCGTCCATAATACGTGTTCGAGGAGTTTGCTTATAAAAACCATTGTAGGCAACATATTCTCTGTTTTGTTGATCATCTCTGTAAAATGCCTTATAAACAGGTGAAGGAATCAAATTCGAATGATAACAATTTGAACAGGTCATGGCAATAAGTCGATTTTAAATCTAATCTATGTTGTGGCAGGCTACAGAATAATACATTTAAAACGAACTAAATTTATTTATGTGCAATTTTCATATACATCATAAACTGAGACGAGCTTACAGTTTATACCACTGGAATCTAAACTCCAAACTCTAACAGCAGTTGTACACACAAACCTTGCTATGTTATCGGTAAAACTCACATGAAACACAAACAGTCATATAGACGATGAAAGAATTTTATGAGGCCTTGCTACCCATGTCCATAATAAGTGCTCAAGGAGTTTGCTTATAATAACCATTGTCGACCTTGAATTCTGCGTTGCCAAAACCAGATCCCGCTTCGGTTCCATAGCCACCACCATATCCTGAACGATACGCGTCATTGCTTTCAGAACGTCCACCATAGCCCGACTCGAACTGATCACCACCTTGCTTAAAGCCGGCATTAGAACCAGCCCCCGAATCAGTGCGGGAAAAGTCAGCGTTTCCATAATAGTAACCATTACCGTTTCGCTTGCCTCGGTAGGAATCGTAGCCATTACCCGAGCCGGCTCCGTAAGTATTAGCTTCTCCGAACCCGGCAGTATTTGATCCACCAGCGGGGTTGACGAAAGCAGTCTGGTCGTCGAAGAACCCGCTCTCCCTTGCCTCCATGTTGTAGACAAACAGACTCAATACCAGCACATTTAGGCACAGAACTTTAATGCTGGGCTCCATTATCGATTCTATCTTCAATATCAAACTCACTTGGAACTAGATTAGCTCTTGAGCAGACGAGACCACGAGCTTGCAAGAAGTAAAGGATTCATATTTATAGATAGAAATTTTATCTCGCAATGATAGATTAACCGATGAATTATCTGTTACACTCTTTGCATGGTTCGCTCCTACTTTTAGTGAAGATTAGATTGACGGAGCGATGATATTTTATATTACCACATGCCACGTTTGTATTTGCATGAATGTGGTTGTTTGGTTTTATGATAAAGGAAAGCTATCTTAAAGTATGCGATAATCCATCCGACGTGTAATGACAACCGGCTACTCAAACATAGCTGCTAATTGACTATTTAGAGTCGTTATTAATGAGTGCCATCTAATTACAGATTTGTTATTATTTGGAACGCATAAATTGCCGCTACTAATTCATACCGTCGTTGATAGGATAGAAAGGCACAACATTGTCTTGCTGCTCTGTCGTGAGGAGCAGAATCTAGGAGGCGTGAATGTAAATCTGTTCCAGTTAATCTATGTAAATGTGTTCAGCTTAGTCTAAAAGAAAGAGATAATTGCTTCAAGGGAATGACGTCATAAGTAATTGCAATTTAGCGACGAATGAATATGACCGGGCTCTTAAATTATTCCGTATCGATGGCAGGATCGAGATAATCTATACTTCATGTACCTGCATCAATGGCGGGATTGAGACGATCCATGTACCTGCATTGATAGCGGGATTGCCCTTCATGTAAGCATTTCATAGAAACGTGGCCGATATACCGCCTCCTATTTTTGTAAGGTGACAAATTTCCTCTATTCCAATGGAAAGACCATCTTTAATGGACATGCAAGTTTCAGAAATTCGGGAATGGAATTTGCCCCGACCAAGGCGATGTGGGACACGGGTAGTAAGGCCTCATAAAGTTCTTTCATCGTCAACATGACTGTTTGTGTTTCATTTGAGTTTTTCCGATAGCATAGCGAGGTTTGCGTGTACCAAAAGATATGTGACAAGTGATAGTTGCAAGTTCCAGATATATTTTGATTTCTTATAATAAGATATATGTGTACTCAACAAAGTTTTTTTGCATAAACTTTGATTACTGAATCTGCCTACTGAAATACTGAACTCATGAAACAACTGCTTACGTAATGAAATTAGCAAAAACAAACGTTTAATGCCAATAAGGTTTTTACTGGTAAAAAAACGATTATAAAAGGCTAAAAGAAAAATTGCATTTCGAGTTTGAAACAGCTCTCACAAAGATAGTCATTACTAAACCTAATTTCAGCGACATACTGAACTGTATTTTCTTACTAGAAATGAAATAATCCATGGGATGATTTTCAACATAAATATCTGATTTAGCCACTCGAAATTTTCAAAGCTGTGAACACTGGGAAATCCCCAGATATTTTTTCTTTCAGTACAACTGTGGCCTTTCTGAGCTCCCTGTATGACTCAACATCTTCATCCAAAAGGCTTCTTACGCGCTTGAACATTTCAACATTCACATACCGAAGTTTGGTAAGGGGATCCTTGTACCAAGTGGGGAACACCGAAATATCACAATAAGTCCTCGGAGGATACACGAAGGGCGTAGACTGGATATTCATACTTTTCTAATCCAATCATCTGCTTTAAACGCTTCCACTGTTTCCTCTCCAACTATATTTCCTTGCATCGGATTCATACTTTTCTGATCCATTTATCAAACTGGCGGATAATGAAGGCGTCCGCCTTCTACGATGATCTAACTGGCGAGTAATGAAAGTGTCGGCCGATAATGGAATGCATCAGGTTAACCACATGTCACGCCCTCCAATTCTTTTAATTTTATTTAGCTTCAAATTATTTTTTATTGGAACGTTTTGGGCTAGCCTAGGCCTCAGTCGTCCATTTAGCACTAAGATGAAGCATATCTGTGGCATATTCGCTCTCCATTCAATCCCATCAGTCCATTAATTAAAAAAATAAAAAAATCGACACACCTCTATCCAGCTAAACTTGAAATATATACGCATTCAACGAACTAGCCTAGCCTCCAGTGAGCTGCTGTTTAACAAGTTTTATTATTGACTAAGTGAAACCTTCTCCATGATGTGTCTCCTTCACGTTGATCACATATTGGTATCCCCTGCACCCTGTTCAAATCATAAATCCGAAAATATACATGAATATATAAATTAGCACAATCACATTATATTTATTAATGTGTTTGATATATGTTATAGGCATATATAAAATAGATTTACAATCACATTCACCAATGTGGTTGATATATAATAATCACATGCAATGTAACATGGTCGACGCGTTTCGAACCAATCAGTGTGGTTCATCATCAGGGCTATGTGAACCACACTGGTTGGTTCGAAACGCGTCCAGCATGTTCCATTGCATGTGATTATTACCGAAAGAATTTTACAAATTTATATGATGGATCATAGAAGCTTAGATTCCAAAAAAATATTATATATTTATCATTAAAATCACCAAAATATTTTATATATATTAATAATATTTATTGATATATTAATAATATTATAATATTTATTAATAATATATATTAAAATTATATATTAATAATATTTATTAAAATATTAATAATACTAATATTTTTACATAGATTAATAATATTAAAATATATATTAATAATATTATAATATTATTAATAAATATTATAATATTGATTAATAATATATATCAATAATATTTATTAATATATTAATAATATTAAATCCGAAAACGTAAGAAAGTAATAAACTCTAACAATTAATATATTAAACTCAAGAGATTAATAAAGCATATGAAACAATATTTAAAAAAAAAACTTAATAGATAAATAAATCCTAACAATTAATATTTTAAACTAAAGATATTAATAAACCTAAGGGATAATTAATAATACATACCCAATATCATCATAAACCAAAGGTTTAAATATTATAAACCAAAGGAATTGATGAACTCAAGGGATAAATATTATAAACATAAGGGATCAATATTAAAAACACAAGAGATTAATAAACCCTAAGAATTGATATTTTAAACTAAAAAACTTAATAAATTAATAAGCCATAAGAATCAGTATTTTAAACATAAGATATTAATAAACCAACGAGATTATTAACATTATAAACCAAAAGAACTAATAGACCCAAGGGTTTAATATTATAAACCAAAGGAATCAGTGAACCCAAGGGATAAATATTATAAACTTAATGGATTAATATTAAAAACAATAGAGATTAATAAACCCTAAGAATTAATATTTTAAACTGAAAAATCTAAGAAATTAATAAAGCCTAAGAATTAATATTTTAAACTCAAGACACTAATAAACCCAATGTGTGATTAACATTATAAACCAAAAGAACTAATAAACCCAAGGTTTTAATATTATAAACCAAAGGAATCGGTGAACCCAAGGGATAAATATTAAAAACCTAAGGGATCAATAAGGCTAAAGGCAATATTAAAAACAATAGAGAATAATAAAACCCAAGGGTTTAATATTATAAAACAAAGGAATTGGTGAACCCAAGGGAAAACCATTACCCAAAAAATTATAAACCAAAGGAATTGGTGAACCCAAGGGAATTGATTTAAACATTGAGACAATTGTTTTCACAATGCGACATTGGACCAACTATGACCATGGTTGGCCATGGGTGATTTTCATATTGAGACAATATTTGTCAGAATGTGACATTTGATCAGGGATGACATTGATCGATTATTCATATTATTAACCAAAAGAACTAATAAACCCAAGGGTTTAATATTAGAAACCAAAGGAATTGGTGAACCAAAGGGAAAACCATTACCCAGCAAATTATAAACCAAAGGAATTGGTGGACCCAAGGGAATTGATTTAAACATTGAGACAATTGTTGTCACAATGCGACGTTGGACCAACTATGACCATGGTTGGCCATGGGTGATTTTCATATTGAGACAATATTTGTTAGAATGTGACATTTGATCATGGATGACATTGAT
Organism: Pinus albicaulis; assembly: GCA_034641835.2. Taxonomy (NCBI): domain Eukaryota; kingdom Viridiplantae; phylum Streptophyta; class Pinopsida; order Pinales; family Pinaceae; genus Pinus; species Pinus albicaulis. The sequence continues at coordinate 1,218,055,200 of CM076580.1, forward strand.
CAATTATTCATATTATAAACCAAAAGAACTAATAAGCCCAAGGGTTTAATATTACAAACCAAAGGAATTGGTGAACCCAAGGGAAAACCATTACCCAACAAATTATAACCCAAAGTCATTGGTGAACCCAAGGGAATTGATTTAAAAATTGAGACAACTGTTGTCACATGCGACGTTGGACCAACTATGACCATGGTTGGCCATAGGTGATTTTCATATTGAGAAAATATTTGTCAGAATGTGACATTTGATCATAGATGACATTGATCGATTATTCATATTATAAACCAAAAGAACTAATAAACCAAAGCGTTTAATATTATAAACCAAAGGAATTGGTGAACCCAAGGGAAAACCATTACCCAAGAAATTATAAACCAAAGTAATTGGTGAACCCAAGGGAATTTATTTAAAAATTGAGACAATTGTTGTCACAATGCGACATTGCACCAACTATGACCATGGTTAGCCATGGGTGATTTTCATATTGAGAGAATCTTTGTCAGAATGTGAAATTTGATCATGGATGACATTGATCGATTATTCATACTATAAACCAAAAGAACTAATAAACCCAACATTTTAGTATTATAAACCAAAGGAATTGGTGAACCCAAGGGAAAAATATTAATAACCTAAGGGACCAATAAGGTGAAGGATCAATAAAATTATTAAAAAAATACTCAAGTTGAAGAAATTAATAAACACTAATAATTAACACAAGGGTTCGTAATATTATAAACCAGAAGAACTAATAAAGCCAAGGGTTTAATATTATAAAGCAAAGGAATTGGTGAACCTAAAGGAATTGATTTGAACATTGAGACAGTTTTTGTAACAATGCGACGTTGGACCAACTATGAACATGGTTGGCCATGGGTGAATTTCATATTGAGACAATATTTCTCAGAATGTGACATATGATCATGGATGACATTGATCGGTCATTCATATTATAAACCAAAATAACTAATAATAAAGCCAAGTGTTTAATATTATAAACCAAAGGAATTGGTGAACCCAAGGGAATTGGTTTAAACATTGACACAATTGTTGTCACAATGCGACATTGGACCAACTATGACCAGGGTTGGCCATGGGTGATTTTCATATTGAGACAATATTTGTCAGAATGTGACATTTGATCATGGATGACATTGATCAATTATTCTTATTATAAACCAAAAGAACTAATAAACCCAAGGGTTAATATTATAAACCAAAGGAATTGGTGAACCCAAGGGAATTGATTTAAACATTGAGACAATTGTTGTCACAATGTGACGTTGGACCAACTATGACCAGCGGTGGCCATGGGTGATTTTCATATTGGACATACTTGTCGAATGTGACATCAGATCATGGATGACATTGATTAATTATTCATATTAAAAACAATAGAGATTAATAAAACCCAAGATTTTAATATTATAAACCAAAGGAATTTGTGAACCCAAGGGAAAACCATTACCCAACAAATTGTAAACCAAAGGAATTGTTGAACCCAAGGTAATTGATTTAAACATTGAGACAATTGTTGTCACAATGCGACGTTGGACCAATTATGACCAGGGTTGGCCATGGGTGATTTTCATATTGAGACAATATTTGTCGTACGTATACATTTGATCATGGATGACATTGATCAATTATTCATATTATAATACAAAAGAACTAATAAACTCAAGGGTTTAATATTATAAACCAAAGGAATTGGTGAATCCAAGGAATGACTTAAATGACAAAACAATTGTTGTCACAATGCGGATACAATAACTATGACCATGGTTGGCCATGGGCATTTCTTGCTGAGACAATATTTGTTAGAATGTGACATTTGATCATGGATGAAATTGATCGATTATTCATATTATAAAAAACTAAAAGAACTAATAAACCCAAGGGTTTAATAGTATAGACCAAAGGAATTGGTGAAAACCTAAGGAATGATTTAAACATTGAAACAATTGTTTTCACAATGCAACGTTGGACCAACTATGACCATGGTTGGCCATGGGTGATTTTCATATTGAGACAATATTTGTCAGAATGTGACATTTGATCATGGATGACATTGATCGACTATGGGTAAAAAAATTAATAAACACTAATAATTAACCCAACGTATTATTCATATTATAAACCAAAAGAAATAATAACCCAAGGGTTTAATATTAGAAACCAAAGGAATTAGTGAACCCAAGGGAAAAATATTAATAATCTAAGGGACCAATAAGGCGAAGGATCAATAAAATTAATAAAAAAATACTCAAGTTGAAGAAATTAATAAACACTAATAATTAACCCAAGAGATTATTCATATTATAAATCGAAAGAACTAATAAACCCAAGGGTTTAATATTAGAAACCAAAGGAATTCCGGTGGGGTGAGGAAAATCGATTAAACATCAGACAATTGTTGTCACAATGTGACGTTGGACCAACTATGAACATGATTGGCCATGGGTCATAGTTGGTCCAAGGTCGCATTGTGACAATATATTACATTTCTTTATGTTTAAAAAAGATATTGTTTGTATCAATATAAAAATATGCATAATAAAATGATATAGTATAAGGAAGAAATGATTTATTTCTACCTTAAATATAGCAATAATGCTCATAACTTGGATAGAGCCTTTCATCACATTTCTTTATATTTCTCAATGAAAGTACCATTAAGTGTAAAATATGAATGTGTTATGTAACAAAAAATTTTCCTAAAGATTATTACAAAGAAACTTTAATGTATGGATATGTGTATAGATAATTATTGTTTCTTGAAATGTCTATGAAATAAATAAATAATATATATATATATATATATAATTATGAAATTTGTTGGCTCATGTTTTTAGGTGTAATAGATATCCATGTGCCTAAATTATACGATCCATATAGATAAACCCCTCATCAATAAAAGTACCAATATGTATTAGAATAAAAGAAATGTGAAATTACTATAATAACAAATCCTCGAACACAATCCAAGTTTACGAGAGTGGAGTATCCCTACCGTGGATCTTGGCTTAGTTGGTTTAAATGTACCAATGTGTTTAAGAATAAAACAAAGGTGAAATTAGAATAGTAACAAACCTTTGAACACAACCCTAGTTTACCAGAGTGGAGTATCCCTATTATGGAATGTTGGCTATGTTGGCTTAGCTGGTTTTCTTATTTTCTGGTTAGTTGTATTCTTGTCTCAATACTAAGAGTTGTGTCTTGCCTCATTACTATTGGAAAATATTAATATTATAGTTTGATTTGTATTATATAAATAGTTAAAAATTAAATCTTATGAAAATAGTTATTATTACCTTCTTATGAAAATATTATAAAGTTCTATTATTATTAATTAAAATTTGGTAAAGTTCTATTATTATTATTAATTTTAATTTTGATAATACTATTGTGATTTAGATTTATGAAAACCCTATAAATTAGACCATTTCATATTATTCCAACACATTTTTTATAATTTAAAATTTGATAACACTATTGTGATTTAGATTGATGGAAACCCTAAAAATTATACCATTCTCATATTCCAGCAATTTTTTATCAACTTTTTGGGAGTTAGACAAGAACACGAAAACAAGATTTAGACTAAGGTCATTTGTAAGTGAAAATTCAGTAGTCAAAGAGAAATTTATTGATATATCCATGTTCGCAAATAAATAGTTCTCAGATCAACGTAACTGAACCAGAAGCATGGTTCAGTTGTTCAACACTGAACACAACATATAATTTTATCTTCAACTCTGCTTCAACAACTAACATAAGAAGTACTTTTATCTCTAGCAAGGGTTAGGAAGCCAAAAGATACCTATCCCGCTCTGATAAAATTCAATGGGATAAAACCATCGACAATCATTCTCTCAACCATTAAACCATTTTGAAGAGTTGTTTCAGTCATTATTCTATGATATTTAGCTCTCCTATGCCCATTTGTTGTGTCCTTATTTTGTTGATACCGCGAATGGCGACTTTCCTTAGACTTGTCACGCAATGCTGGTTACTGATTCCTTTTTCTTGTACGCTCTCTTGTACCTTCAGATGACATGTCTACAACGAATAATAACATATTTTTTATAGAAAAATAAACATGGAACAAATATAATATATCCAATATACATTAACAGAAAAGAATGAAAAAGGAACACATTTTTTTTTCCAACTACAAAAAAAAGTTAAAATTGTATACGTTATTTTTCCAACCAAATGGCTAAAAAGAGAAATGGATTTTTTCAAAAGGCCAAAACAAAAAAGGATAAAATTTCATGTCTCATATTATAACTGCAATGGGAAACCCATAGAAATGAAACAAAATTATAAAATAATTATATGAATTTGAAATATAGCTAAATATTTGGAACTATATACCATCAAAATAACCTAAAGATATAACATTGTTTGAGAATCAATGAGAAAAAACTGATGGAAACACCATGTATAAAATAAGTCATAGTAATTATAATTATAAAAACAAAGAAAAATGGATAACATCCAAACACATTCAAATCCAATTAAGAGAACAAACGGGACATAAAAGTAAATATTTTCAAGAAAATTGCAATGGAATTCAATATCCAACATCTGCTACATACACATATAGAAGACACCCCCTCAGAATGGAGCCATATAAATATCCATAGTCTTAGCATACATACCCAAAAGTATGCAAAGTAAAAAAAAAAAGGAAATATTTTCCGCGACGACAGAGAGAATATAAAATGGCGAATAGCCTAAGACTCCATGTCCATATCTAATGGTGGAATCTCATCAATAGAATCCATACGCGGAGCAATTGCAAAAACATTTCCAGACTCGATCAAATCATTGCAATCCTGCAACGTTGGAGACCAAAATCTATTCATTTGTTGATTAGTTGAATTATCCATATCTTTTGGGAAGCAGAGGCCAGTCATCATGTCATATAATAGGAAAGGAACTTCACTGCATTTGCACATAAGAACCACACCTTGGACTGTTCGAAATGGAAGATAACCAGGACATTTCATATTTATATCTATAGACATTTCTTCCAACAACTTCCATCTGAAGCCCCAACCATCCTCAAAGTAGTCAACTCTTTGTTCAATACACGGGTGACCAAATTGAAAATTATCTATTTCTTCAATTGACCATACATAAGTGGAGCCATCATTGATAAGACATATCAACTGATTCTTGCATATTACCAATGACATACACTGGATGTCAGTGATTGGAACAAATGAGAATCCTCATTCATTTTTTATTACATCAAACCAGTAGATTGTATACCCATATCGAGGATAATCTTCATACTCTTTGTCGAGATAGAGCCAAAACAATTTACTTCTATAAAACACTCCATTTTGAGGGGGTGAAGTGCCACCAAATGGAAGATCAGCCCTTCGCCAAACCCTATAAAGACTACTGTAAACATAAAATTTAGACTGAATTCTATCATAGATATGTTTTAGAACAACCCAGTCATATTTGTTGCCGCTGACATTCTCCAATAACGAAAAGAATCCCCAGTCTCCAATTCGTATTCGCCCAATGTTTTTTAAGGCCTTTGTAAATGGATTCATCACAAAATAGTTTCGTGAATGGGAGAATTCTGTTGGTAAGGATAAAACTACCATTGGTCCAATAGCAGACTCTACTTTGTATCTTGAATCTATGAATCACAAATGAAAACTAGATATGCACCCATTTTGATCAAGGTATGCAGCAGTAAAATAATTGTCTTCACCACTGAGGAAAGGAACCATAAATCCAAATTCATTTGTACAGATATTCTTGCAACTCAATAAGAAAGAAGGATTTTGCAAAACATTCTTTCATTGTTGACAAACAACGCTAAACTTTATCACAACCGATAACGGGAGCCAAAGAAAGACAATTTCAAGAATTTCAAATGGAATACAACTCCAAATAGTTGGATCCATAATAAAACAAGGAAATCACCTAACATAAAAGAAAACATACATGATATCAACAAAACAAATTTCAATTAATGGTGAATAGAGTAAGCAATATAGATAAGAAATTTTCCATCTACAAATATAGTAAAATGCACATATACATAATGTATAAAACCATATGAGCCACAAGAACATTATTACAATAGTTAAAAAGAACTCACAAATTTACTATTAATCTTAGCAAGTTTTTTTTTTTTTATTGTCTGTATTAATGTCTATTTTTCTCAAGGCACAAGTCAAACTTAATTTGTGGCTTAAGAAATATCAGTTATATATTTTAATTAAACAGATATAGCACCTGGTCCAAGCCACAGAAACCCTTAACATGACTAGATTTTTTTCCAAAGAATTTCGAACTACTGATCTTCACATTAAGAAAGAGTTTAAACTGGTAACTTTAATATGTGTATTTATTATGTTTAACATTAATATGTATATTTATTATTAATATTAATTAATATTAAAAGAGGTATTGACCAAAGTTTGGCCTTGGTAGACGTTAACCATCATCATCATCATAATCAAATTGTTTATATTTAATATATGTATATTAAATTATGTGTATTTTAAATATATATATATATATATATATATATATATATATATATGATATAGATTTTTTAATAAAAATTAACAAATAAAAAAATTTATAAGTTATAATCGATAATCAAGAAATTGTGCAAAATATGTCTTTTTATTAGTAATAACAAAATATGTTTTTCTAAAAATTAGTAATGCTTAAAATTATATTTCAAAAAACAATATTAAAAATTATAGACTTTCACTTTTCTCTTTTAGAGAAATAAAATAATTATTTTGCGTACATTATAATATTTCACATATATCGTTTTATATAAAGTATATATAATTTTTTTAAATTAATTTAACCAAATATGAATTATAACATTAACAATTAATCCAAACTATTTTAAAAATATAATATCACTTTATAGTGTAATCCATTATTCTCTAGTTAATCCAAAATACATTAAAATGTAAGACATTAAGCATTTAAGCACTTAATCAATTTAATTAAAAGAAAAAAATGCATAATTACTTTGGAAAATTGATTTGTTGATACTACTATAAATATTCAACATAATAATTATTGACAATTAAATTAAAATTTTACGAACTATATTTAAAAAAACAAACATATCAACTTATAAAATTATTATACAAATTATCAAATAACTAATAACCATACTTCCATATTAATTTTAGACTCCCATATTAATTTTAGAAAGGAAGAAAGGAAAATGTAACATGTAATCAGCCACCCATTACTGATACTAATGTGTATAAATGTGGTGATGTTATAAAAAATTATTCCCAACGAAATCAACTATTAGTCCCAAATTCTATAAGGTGGCACATGTTATTTTCCAAAGGTGATTAAGACACAATGTCAACTTCCTTAAGTTAACTTAACAACGAATAAATCTACATAAATTAACTTGAATAAATATAATTAAATTTAATTAACCATCAATAAAATCATTTTATCATTTTAAGCATTTCAAGTTTACACTCGAAAATCCTTTAAAAATATATCAAACCTTAAGCCTAAATGTTAACCCATTTAATTTATGCACAAGACTTTTTTATTACGTTGGATTTTGTGGACCCCACGCATTCAAAATTCAACTCTTATGTATTAAATAAACAATTACCATTGCAAAAACCACTGGGCCATACCTCAAGTAACTCCTGTGTAGCTTTGCAATCGAACGCCCTAGGATCTTCCACCTTCAAGATCAAACGTAAATTGCATGGGCTTCATCACCGAGATTTAGCACTCCAAAATTACGTGATATGGGCATTTTTATACACATGACATGTTAGCAAATAATTGGATCACGTTCTTTTCTTGAAAACCACTCCTCAGCTCCAGAAGCACGCGATACCAATGGTTTACTCACACAAACCCACTTATTCAAAAAATTCAATTTCTGAGTGCATTGAAGTTGGGTTTCAACAAACTTAGTTTTTTCATGCATATAGGTCTCCATGTTTATATATCCGAATTTGAATATCTTTTGGCCTTATCATTGATACATCCATTAGCTATAAATTAATATTTTTTTGCTCCATCTTCGAGCCCTTAGGAGGTAACCTGGAAGTGTCATTTATATAATTATGGAGAAAGCTAAGACGTTTGATTAATATTTGATTTTTTTAATACGTTGTTTAATTATTATGTGCTTCCAAATTTGTTCATTTTCTACTCAAAGTGGCATTATGCTGCCATGAATGCAAGTGTGGGTAGCAGAGTTGTGTAGAATGCGAAGGAAGTTCATTTTGCAGAATGCGGAGGTCTTTCCACGCAATGAGATTCCTCTGCACTCCGCATAGTGAATATCTACTATTTTTTCATATCCTGAATAGTGATATATTTTTGCAATGTGGTTTATTTGATGAAAACTTCTATGCACTGAAGATTGTGAAGTAAAACACCAGATAAGCAAGTTTTGAGTTGACTAGGTTTCTAATATGTTAAGCGAACACACAGCTGGCTACCAAGGAGATCCACTAGAATTCATAAGCTAATTCATTGCTTATTAAGGGATGGCACTATTCCCTAAGTTATATTGATACAACCTAATAATATTCTCCTAGTTATGTGTTTATCAGGCCTTAAAACATGTTGGCTCCCTTGATTTTTCTTAGGGCAATGTGTATATACATAATTACTGGATAATAAGTACTCTATTTAAGTTCTTGTGGCTTCGTCGATAGTGTTATGGTAGAGACACCTCTATAATTTTTTTTTCTTAACTTTGACAACATAGCCTAATTTCCAACTATATATCCACATTTTCTATCTCGTTAATTGGAATTGCAATAAGGAATTTCAAAAATGCAAATTATGCATGGTTAGGAAAATAAAAACAGAAAAATCATATAGCATCAATAATATTTTTTGTTTAACGAAATGTTATCAATGGGGATGCTATTTGCTCCGACTTTGTGATATATTACCAAGAGTGTCATATCATTTTCAAGAATCAATTTACAGACCTGTGGGGATTTGACTTTCGATAGGCCATGCAGATACCTAACTGAGAAACGGTGGTCCACTCGACTTGACTGCCTCATTGGAGAAAAGTGACGTCTGGTGGGATGTGACATACTGTAATTCAGTGATTGGATGCAGCGTAGTGTAGTTTAGTGATCAGAGACCTAGGGTTTTGTTGGAAATGTTGTCATTGATGGCAAAGGAGCACAAAGGAGTAGCACCTGAATTAGCAATAAGGCAAAGTAGAATACAAAGAACAGAGGGAGAGTCTATTTACAGAGACCTGCTTATATATTCCATGATGAGAGAATGTATAAGAAGCGTATGCTGAATTTTGTGTTAAGGATTGAACTGGTAAAATCTTGTGAGTCGACCACAAAGTAGTCGATTTCATAACCTACTTCTATTATTGATTCATCTCTGTGCGAGTGAGCTTTGAATTCGATAAGGAATCATATAAGGGCTAATGCGTGATAACCCTCTGTATTATGGAGTAATGTGTTTATTCCCGTTCCGAGGTGTATGGATTGAATGCACGCTAGTCTTGTGAGAAGAGTTCAATATCACACTGAGTAATTGGATGTATTTTAGCATCTGTGTAAGAATCTGGTATATTCGATCCACATAATCAATGTTGTCAAGGCCATAATGCAGTAGTTAGTAGAGAATATAATTTTATGGGACATATTGATAGGAATCAATACTGTCAAGATCTTTGATGAAGGGTGGATGGGTTATCTCTGATTATTAATAATGGGTTAAACCCCTGTTTTGAAGAAGCCAGCTTTTGAAAGGATTGGAGCTTAAAAATGTAACCGAACCTGTAAATTTGGATCATATAGAATAATTCGACCAAGGAATTTCACCTGAAATCATGTATACGCAGAGAATATGGGATTCTAAGTGAACGGTGTATTCAGGAGTTAGACGGAACCATGAGAGCGAAACCACAAAGGGATGAATAGTAGAAGAAGGTTCATAAATTAACTAGAAGTATATCGTGGGTGATCAAGAGTGGTAAGCAGTATTTAAGAAATTAATGCGATCCCATAAATTGGGTGACACGTGTCCTTGAGCAGTTTTGAAAACCCACTCTCATCGCGAGTTAAATCTCACACATCTACACCGCACAATATCCATTGATGAACGTCAGATCATTCAAAGAAATGCGATGTGCTACCAGTCATTGGATGAGAAGGTCCATTAGCGTTGGGGTCGTGCACATATATATTGATTGTTGTTAAGGTTGCGGTTCAACAAAGGTATGACGTGTGTTTACATTGACATGATTTTATATGTGTAGCCCAACATCATTTAAGGTCGAAGGACAGTTGAAAATGAAATGTTCTATGAACATTTAATTATGATCCCATATACATGTAGATTAACTATAAGTCGAGGTTGAGAAGGGAGCTAACATGACGTGAGGACACCACATGTGAAGACCGATGGGTTTATATGCAATATGGGCTTTTACCTTAGGCCAACGAAAAATAGAGCTCCCGCCTATAAAATAATTATAAGAGGGTGTATTGTATGGTTTTATAACCTTTGATCTCCCGCATTTTTAAGCCGGTTAGGAGGTGTGTGGGTTTTTAACTAAAAGAGGATTTTTTATTAATATCTCAATCTCAGATTGAGATATTTATATACACAGATGTATTTAATTTTCCAAGTAAAGGGACAGATTGGGGAAATGTTTGGGCCATGAAATGTGAAGGCATTATACACAGCTAGAGATTGAAAGTGTAGGTAAACAGAGACTGCAGAATTGAAGATGTATGCAGCGAAGGGATTTAAAATTGCAGTGAAAAAGTGTACCTGCACAAGTGCTAAGAGTTGCAGTAAACAGAGGTATGCAGGATAGTTGCATGACAGCAATAGAAAGGAAAAAACCAGCAAGCCAAGGGCTGAGTGAAGTTTATATACTGTAACTAAAAATGTAAATGTTTTAATTGTTTTTATTATATTGTTTGTGATGCAAAGGCAAGTATCCGAAGGAAAGGAAAAATCTCACTGTAAAATTGAAGTATGTACATATTGTTATATTTTTTAAAAAATGAGTTGGACAAAGGAATGAGAAGGCAGAAGCCAAAGAGTCATGGCTATTCACTCCAAACTCCTTGTGGAATACAAACAGTCATGTGATGAACTCTATATAGAATATAAACTTGATATACACAGAGATGTTAGAGAGAATGTATATAGAGAAGGCAGAGTATGGAAAATTGAGGCAGAGAAGATAAGGAAGAGAGGAGAAAAAAGAGATGCTATAGAATAGAGTTGGTATCTAAGGTAAATCAGCAAACATATATTTTAATAAATCGAGGAAGTTGTAGCTTCCCTATCAAGTTGAAGCTTGATAGCTGTCAGTTGTAGTTGACTGAGGTTGGAGCCTCCTGTAGGTTGGTGCGTGCAGAAAAACAGTGGTTAGAAGGGAGTTGGAGCTTGCCTTTTCATCACAACAATAATAAGATGTGGTTTTCTCCATTTATGGGTTTCCACTTGCATTTGCTATCTCTATGTGTGTTGCTTATATGTTGATATGATCCACTCAATCTATTTATTTGTTTGCTGCTCTCACAATAAGGTTGATGTCAGATTAATTTAATACTTACTGCAGCATTTTAAGATTGTTCACATATTAAGCTATAAATAAGTTTGATGAAAATTTAAAAAGCTAATGCATGTGTTAAACTGATTCACCCCCCCCCCCCCCCTCCTCTCAGTTTAATCAAATATTGAATAATTGGTATCAGAGCCAAATCCTTTTGTAGCAGTTTAACAACTGAAAGGAGATCCTAGGTTCCCAGGATGGCTAGCAAAGAAGGATGCTCAACCAATAAAGCCCCTTTTTTCACTGGTGCAAATTATGCCTTCTGGAAAATCAGAATGAGGACATACATAATGTCTCTAGGAATAGAAGTTTGGGCTGCTATGGAATTAGGATATGCCCCAAAGGCAACTGACTCAGAGGGAGAAACTAAACAAGATTTTGTAGCTAACGCAAAAGCAATGAATTCCATATTAAATGGATTGTGTGAGGTAGATTTTATCAAAGTAATGCACAAAGATACTACCAAAGAGATGTGGGATACCCTAGAGAACATACATGAGGGAGACAAGAAGGTAAAGACTGCCAAACTTCAAGTCTATAGAGCCCAGTTTGAGAACTTAAAAATGAATGATGATGAAGACATTTTCAGGTTCTTTTCAAGGGTTGCAAAAATAGTAAATAACATGAAGGCTCTAGAAGAAACCATAAAACAAGTTGTAATTGTACAAAAGATTGTAAGATCTCTTCCACCCAGTTTTAACCCCAAGGTGTCTACAATAGAAGAAACATATGATTGGGAAACCTTGACCATGAACCAGCTACTTGGAAATCTAACAGCATATGAGATGAGGCTCCCACAGAAGAAGCCAAGTACGAGGGAGGCAGCTTTTAAAACAAAAAAGAAGAAAGAAGAAAAGGAAGACATATTCTCTTGCTTGGATGAAGAAGAGGCTAAATTTGTCAAGAAACTGGATAGAGGCTCAGGTAGATACAAAGGTAAACTTCCCTTCAAATTCTTTATCTATGGAAGAGTTGGACACTATGTTGCTAAGTATCCTCACAAGAAAGTAAAGAATCAGGCTCAAGAATTAGGGAAAAATACATCAAAGAACTGGCAGAAAGGAAAGAAATTTAGTAGAAAATCCTTATATGCTCAACAAGACAGCAGTGCATCTGAAGACTCAGATGAACCCTCGAGTGAAGAGGGAACCTATGAATTTTTATTGATGGCCATATAATAACTTGAAGGACTCCTGCTAGAAGATGGAGAAGAAGAAGGTGAAGTTGATCTTGAGGGGGAGCTAAGAAGTGCCCTGACGGAGATTGATAGACTCAAACTGAAGTGCAGAAAACAAAAGGAAATTCTCCTCAAGTATGTACGAGAAGAAAAAAATTCAGAAGTTCTCATGCAACTAAAGATATAGCTTGAATAATCCAAGAAGATAGAAGACATGTTACTTAAGAAAATCAAGGAGAAAACTCAGGAACAAGAGAAGTTGGAAGAAGAAGTAGTTTGTCTCAGGAAGAAATTAGAAAATTCTCAAAAGAAAGTGGCTATAAATTCTTCTCAAACAACAAGCTCTGGTAAGTTGAACGAAATTCTGGATGCTCAAAGATCTCCTATGATAAAATTGGAATAGGCTATGAAGGAGAATCAAGTAAAAGCAAACAAAAAGAAAACAGAGAGATTATTTTTGTAAAAGCAAAGAAGGATGATGAAGCAACTCAAATAATTCCTACAAAAGAAGAAACATGTAAGGAGGGAGACAGAACCCAGAAGAATCCTCTAATAACAAAGAATGAAATAAATACTCAGACATCAGAAAAAGATTCATATACCCCTGAGTATGTCAAATTTGGAAGCCATCAAAGGAGATTCTTCCCTCCTATGAAAAATGCCACCTGTTATGTCTGCCACAAGCTAGGACACATTTCTACATACTGTCATGCAAAGAGGAGTAATTCAAATCAACAAAATATGCAAACAGTGAAGAGACTGTCTCAAGCAACCAAAGGGAGAAGACAACCTTACATCAGGTATGCAAATAGTTTCTATGGTTACTGTTTTTATTGTAAGGAATTTGGCCATAAAATCATTGAGTGTAGAAAATATGGACAAAGATTGATGTTCAACACCTCAAGGGGGTTTATGAATCAAAGAAATTTTGTTCATACTCACAATTCTGCAAAAATTACGATCAAATGTTGTGTATGAAATAAAATTGGACATATGCCTTCGAAATGTCCTCTAAGAGGATTTGATTCATCATCTCACAAAAGATACCAAACAAAAGGATGCTTCAAGTGGAAAAATAAGGTGAATAAATGTGACCTGGCTCTAACTGCTCAAGACCTGAAAAGCTAATGGTATTTGGACAGTGGCTGCTCAAAACACATGACTGGAGACAGAAGCAAGTTTATGACTTTTGATGAAAAGAAATCTGGCAATGTTACTTTTCGCAATGATAAATCAAGAAAAATAAAAGGAAAAGGCTTAATCAGCCTAGATAATGGCAGAGGAAAGGCCAAAGATGTACTATTTCTAGATGGGCTGAAAGAAAATTTGCCGGGTTTCAATCAAATGTGTGATAAAGGCTGTGAAGTTATTTTTAGAGCATAAGATTGTGAAGTCAGATCAAGCACCACAAGGAAGAATCTGCTCAAAGGAGTTCAAATAGAGAGTAATGTTTACATTGTGAAAGAGGAAAATGAGCATGCCATCTTAGCAAACTTGAGGAGTCATGGTTATGGCATCTCAGGTTGGGACATCTCAGCTTTGATCACATCATCAGACTGAGCAAGAAGAAAGTTGTCAAAGACATGCCAAAAATAAGAAGGCCTTCTAATACCATATGCAAATCTTGTCAATTGGGCAAACAGACCCACACATCATTTAAGGCCAAAGATGAGTTATCAACAAGAATACCACTCCAGCCTGTGCATATGGACCTGCAAGAACTAAAACACAAATTGGAGAATCCTGCTTCATGCTGATAATAGATGATTTCTCTAGAATGACATGGGTTGCATTTCTCAAGAATAAATCAAAAGCTCTAGAAAATTTCAAAATATTCAAAGCTTTAGCAAAAAATCAGACAGGATGCGAGCTCAAATGCATCAAATCAGACAGAGGAGGTGAATTCACAGATTATGACTTTTCAAACCTATGTAATGAACATGGCATAAAGAAACAATTTACTATTGCAGGGACACCCTAGCAAAATGGAGTAACAGAGAGACAAAATAGATCTGTACAACAAATTTCCAGAGCCATGATGTAAGAGAGTAATATTCATCAAACCTTCTGGGCAGAAGCAGTACACACAGCCGTGCATATCCTTAACAAATCTCACTTAAGGCCAAGCAGTGACAAGACTCCCTATGAACTATGGCATGGTAAACCAACTTCAATCAAGCATTTTAGAATCTTTGGAAGCAAGTGTTACATAAAGAATAATGATGAAAATCTTGGGAAATTTGATGCAAGAGCATATGAAGGGATATTTCTAGGATATGCTTCCAAAAGTAAAGGGTACAGGTGCTACAACAAGACTCTTCGAAAAATTGTTGAAAGCATTGACGTGAGATTTGATGAGGAACTTCCAAACAATACAAGAGGTACAGACTGCAGCAATCCTTCAGACCACCATGAAGAAGAAAACCAAGATGATGATGAAACAAGAAAGACTATAGAAGATGCTATACTGAGCTCTAAATCCCCCTCTAGATACACTCAGAAGAACCATCGTGAAGATCAAATCATTGGAGACAAGAGAGCAGGGGTCCAAACAAGAAGGCAGCTAACTGAACAGACAGAAGAGGTATACATAGCCATGTTATTACAAATAGATCCAAATAAGTTTTAAGAAGCCAACAAGGACAAGTATTGGGTGAATGCTATTAATGAAGAATTGGACCAAATTGAGAAGAACAATACCTGGGAATTAGGCCCTAGATCCACTGAGAAAAATGTCATAGGCTCAAAATGCGTATTCAAAAATAAAATGAATGAGAAAGGATAGATAATCAGGAATAAAGCCAGACTTGTCTGCAAAGGATATTCACAAATCGAAGGACTTGATTACGATGAAACATTTGCCCCTGTAACTAGAATGGAAGATATCAGAATATTTCTGGCCTTTGCATGCTACCAAGACTTCAAGGTATTTCAAATGGATGTGAAATCTGCATTTCTGAATGGAGATCTAGAAGAAGAAGTCTACATGGAACAACCAGAAGGCTTCTCATTAATAGACAAAGAAGACTATGTATGCAGACTAAAGAAGGCTCTATATGGACTAAAGCAAGCTCCTTGTGCTTGGTACTCAAGGCTAGATAGATACATGCAAAAACAAGGCTTTAAGAGAGGAGGAGTAGACAACAATCTATACATAAAATCCCATGAAAATGAACTCCTGATTGTTGTAGTATATGTTGATGACATTATGTTTGGAAGCAATAGAGATGAGCTAGCAAAAGGGTTTGCTGAGGAGATGAAATCAGAGTTTGATATTTCTATGATTGGAGAGCTTAGTTTCTATTTAGGACTTCAAATTCAGCAAAATCACATAGGTACATTCATATCACAAGAAAAATAATTAAAAGAAATGTTGAAAAAGTTCAAAATGGAAGACTGTAAACCTGTGTCAACTCCCATGATCACGGGATGCAAGTTGTGTGCTGATGATGGATCTGCTGATATAGATCAAAGACTCTACAGATCCGTGATAGGAAGTTTTTTGTACCTGACAGCATCAAGACTAGACATCATGCTAGCAGTAGGACTTGTGGCTAGATATCAAGCAACACCTAAACAAAATCACCTTCTAGCAGTAAAAAGAATATTCAGATATCTACAAGAAACTACATAGTATGGACTTTGGTATCCAAAAGGCAAAAGCTTCACTTTGACAACATACATAGATGTAGATTAGGCCATCTATGTGGATGACAGGAAAATCACAAGTGGAGGCGCATTCTATCTAGGAGAAGGTCTGGTGGCATGGCGAAGCAGGAAACAAATATCTATCTCTCTATCTACAGCAGAAGCATAATACATAGCAACAGCAACATGTTGTACACAAGTCATGTGGATGATGCAAACCCTCCAAGACATGAAGGTAAGCATTGATGAACCTATCTCAATCAAATGTGATAATACAAGTGCTATAAGAATATCAAAAATCCTGTGCTTCATTCAAAAACTAAACATATCCCAATCAAGTATCATTTTCTCTAAGAACAAGTGGCTTAGAAGGTAGTAAAGCTGGAGTATGTACCAAAAAAAGAACATACAATAGATATATTTACCAAACCTCTTGCTAGAGAACCATTTGAATATTTGAGAGATAGACTAGGGGTAGTATTTGTAGATGCTACTCTCTGATATGAAGAAAAAGCACAGTTTCAGGGGGAGAACATAAACGAAAATATTATTTTAGGGGGAGATCAACTAGCAAGGGAAGCATGAAACAGGTCCTCAGGATCAAAGGATTATGGCAAGAGTACATTCAACATAAAAGAGTCAATGAAGAGGGTAAAGGATCAGTATTTTTGTTTACTCTTGGAACATTATATTGAGCATTGAAGCAATATTTTTTTCTCTATAATTGAATTCCTTTCGTAATTCAGCACTTATATATCTCCAAGGCCTCTGACTTAGGATTATTCATAAACTGTGTCAAGTTTGGGTGCTGAGACTTCAATCAAACAACTTTAAGTTGTGTGGAAGAACATCATGATAGAACAGTTAAAATATCTGGAGTATGAAGGACTATTTGATCAGTAAAGAGAAATTGACCATTGACATACATACCTCCTTATATCATGAAGAAAATTGCATGATTGATAAGTGTGTTTGACTAATACATTGAATGTGACTAGCCTCAAGAGTTTTTTTCTTGAAAGTGCAGTGTGTAAGCAGTAAAGTTGGTATTTGGTCTCTTAAATTGAAATATCACCTAATCTCACAACAAGTTGTAAACTTTGGTTTGATTCATTGTTCACAACAACAATAAGGACCTTTTAGCTATTAACTGTAATATCATTATCATCATCCTAGCTCATATCATCACCAACAGTCAAGAAAAGTGAATCATAGCTATAAAAGATATATTGGCATCCTTATCATAATTGAACAGGTGTGGTACTACAGATGTGTATTGCAGAAGAAGACATACTCCAACTACAACTTCCACAAAAAATCTGATTATATGTGGTTGTCATCACCTATCTATAGACAAGCTCAAATATTCTCAAAAGTGTTCTCTCAACAACACGTGTACACCAGTGTGGAGCAGCAGGGTACAAAATTAGAAGAAGAAGGCCTAAACACATCTCAGAGAGAGGAAATGAAGAGACAGAAAGCACACTAGGAAATGTGCAACCCTTTGCCATTGATGTCAAAGGGGGAGGAAAATCAAGTAAAAGAAGATAGGATCTTCTAAAAACCAGGCAGAGGAAGACTTGGAGGAAGCATTGGATTATTGGTGAAGATGTTGCCATCAATTCCAAAGGGGAAAACTGTTGGAAAGGTTGTCATTGATGGCAAAGGAGCATAAAGGAGCAGCACCTGAATCAGCAATAAGGCAAAGTAGAAAACAAAGAACAGAGGGAGAGTCTATTTACAAAGACCTGCTTGTATATTCTGTGATGAGAGAATGTATAAGAAGCGTATGCTAAAGTTTGTGTTAAGGATTGAACTGGTAAAATCTTGTGAGTCAACCACAGAGTAGTCGATTTCATAACCTACTTCTATTATTGATTCATCTCTGTGCGAGTGAGCTTGGAATTTGATAAGGAATTATATAGAGGCTGACGCGTGATAACCCTCTGTATTATGGAGTAATGTGTTTATTCCCGTTCCGAGGTGTATGGATTGAATGCACGCCAATCTTGTGAGAAGATTTCAATATTGCACTCAGTAATTGGATGTATTTCAGCATCTGTGTAAGAATCTGGTATATTCGATCCACATGATCAATGTTTTCAAGGCCACAATGTAGTAGTTAGTAGAGAATATAATTTTATGGGACATATTGATAGGAATCGATACTGTCAAGATCTTTGATGAAGGGCGGATGGGTTATCTCCGATTATTAATAATGGGTTAAACCACTATTTTGAAGAAGCCAGCTTTCGAAAGGATTGGAGCTTAAAAATGTAACCGAACTTGTAAATTTGGATCGTATAGAATAATTCGATGAATGAATTGCACCTAAAATGGTGTATTAGCAGAGAATCTAGGATTCTGTGTGAACGGTTTATTGAGGATTTAGACGGAACCATGAGAGCAGAACCATGAAGGGATGAACAGTAGAAGAAGATTCATAAATTAACTAGCAGTATATCACGGGTGATCAAGAGTGGTAAGTAGTATTTAATAAATTAACGCAATCCCATAAATAGGGTGACGCATGTCCCTGAGCAGTTTTGAAAACCCACTCTCATCGCAAGTTAAAGCTCACGCATCTACATCGCGCGATATCCATTGATGAACGTCGTATCACTCGAAGAAATGTGACGTGCTACCAGCCGTTGGATGAGAAGGTCCATTAGCGTTGGGGTCTTGCACATATATATTGATCATTGCTAAGGTTGCAGTTCAACAAAGGTATGACATGTGTTTACATTGACATGATTTTATATGTGTAGCCCAACATCATTTAAGGTCGAAGGATAGTTGCAAATGAAATGTTCTGTGAACATTTAATTAAGATCCTGTATACATGTAGATTGACTATAAGTAAAGGTTGAGAAGGGAGTTAACATGACGCGATGACACCACATGTGAAGGCAGATGGGTTTATATGCAATACGGGCTTTTACCTTAGGCCAACAAAAAACAGAGCTCCCGCATGTAAAATAATTATAAGAGGGTGTATTGTATAGTTTTATAACCTTTGAGCTCCCACATTTTTAAGCCGGTTAGGAGGTGTGTGGGTTCTTAACTAAAAGAGGATTCTTTATTAATATCCCAATCTCAGATTGAGATATCTATATACAGAGATGTATTTAATTTTCCAAGTAAAGGGACAGATTGGGGAAATGTTTTGGCCATGAAATGTGAAGGAATTATACACAGCTAGAGATTGAAAGTGTAGGTAAACAGAGACTGCAAAATTGAAGAGGTATGCAGTGAAGGGATTTAAAATTGCAGTGAAAAGGTGTACCTGCACAAGTGCTCAGAGTTGTAGTAAATAGAGGTATGCATTACAGTTGCATGATAGCAAAAGAAAGTACAAAACCAGAAAGCCAAGGGTTGAGTGAAGTTTATATACTGTAATTGAAAATGTAAATTTTGTAATTGTTTTTTTTTATATTGTTTTTCATGCAAAGGAAAGTATCCGAAGGAAAGGAAAAATCCCACTGTAACATTGAAATATGTACATAATGTTATTTTTTTTAAAATGAGTTGGACAAAGGAATGAGAAGGCAGAAGCCAAAGAGTCATGGTTGTTCACTCCAAATTCCTTGTGGAATACAAACAATCATGTGATGAGCTCTATATAGAATATCAACTTGATATGCACAGAGATGTTAGAGAGAATGTATATAGAGAAGGAAGAGTATGGAAAATTGAGGCAGAGAATATAAGGAAGAGAGGAGCAAAAAGAGATGCTACAGAATAGAGCTGATATCTAAGGTAAATCAGCAAACATATCTTTTGATAAATGGAGGAAGTTGTAGCTTCCCTATGAATTTGAAGCTTGATAGTTGTCAATTGTAACTAACTGAGGTTGGAGCCTCCTGTAGGTTGGTGCCTGCAGAAAAATAGTGGTGAGAAGGGAGTTGGAGCTTGCCTTTTCATCACAACAATAATAAGACGTGGTTTTCTCACTTTATGGGTTTCCACTTACATCTGTTGTCTCTATGTGTGTTGCTTATATGTTGATATGATCCACTCAATCTATTTATTTGTTTGCTGCTCTCACAATAAGGTTGATGTCACATTAATTTAATACTTACTGCAACATTTTAAGACTGTTGACATATTAAGCTGTAAATAAGTTTTATGAAAATTTAAAAAGCTAATGCATGTGTTAAACTGATTCACCCCCCCCCCCTCTCATTTTAACCAAAGATTCAACAGGTTCAACTCTGGTTACAAGTCAAATAGAAGATTTGAGACTTCATAAGCGCACACCTATGATGAAGCTCGAACAGAGTGAAGGTTTCGAAGGTTGGGCTGTTCAATGCCACTGAAAACATAGTGTATGATAATTTTTGCGCAGGCATAATAAGGTTCTCATTCAGGAACTCGACAAACCTGTCCCAGACTCAGATGCATAAGTATTTTAAGCGATAATAGAGGTACAGAATGAAAATTATCATATCAACATATATGAAATCTACTTAAAATTAGGTTATTTATACAATCTAATTCTCTGATTTTTTACTTATAAAATCTAAGAAATATATTAAAACAGCATGTAATAAACAAACTAATGCAATCATGGCATTTAATTCTACTCAAAATGAATACATACTATTCTTGGTGATAGAATTTTGGCAGCTTTTCGTTGTTACGACAGTATAGTAAAGATATTTAATGTTGCAGAAAGAGACATGAAATTCTACCCTTCTAACTAGTACATGAAACTTGATAAAAAAAGAGGGGAGGAAGTATTCGAAAGCTTACCATCCAGAGCATGCATTCTACAGCTGCGAAGCTCCTCGGAAGGATTTATTTCTTTGATCCGACCAGCCACAGTCCTGGTTCCCTACGTCCAAATGTGTCGGCTGCTCTAAACTAGGTGGCCTTATGCTCTGAAAGAATGCAGCGTTACGGAATGTCAACCATCTTTGTCTTCGCCTCCAAGTGTATGCCTAGTTTTTTTTAAATTCCAAGGCCGTATGGCTGTCCACCTCCAAAAATATCTGGGTGTGTTATAAAGTTGTAAAGGGCATAGCTAGACATAATGAAATTTCATCTAGATGTCCCCAGTCGCTTCAACGCCACCCCCATCATCCATGTTCTCGAGAGGGATGAGGAGACCCTCGGGAACGTGGGCACCAACGTGGTCAGGCCATTCACTAATATGTGTTGTTCCTCTTGTGCCTTCACCGCCAAGTGTATAGCCAATTTTTTTAAATGATACTTGGCAAGTGGTGATATGTAAATTTTAATTTGTTTATTTTTTAATTTCTAGAGTTCACCCTAATTTGATAGGTGGCAGTAAACAAATGGCATAGTAAATTTTTAATCATGTTTTCTAAAAAATTAATTTAAGTATGGTTTAAAAAGGTGATTCAGATATGCAAGGAAGTTGGTTGTTTGAATTTCGTCCGTTGATTTAGTGGCGACGACCAGAATATAATGACATATTTCAATGTAGACCATCGGATAAAAAAGATTAATTAGAAAAATAATTAATGAAGCCAATTCCAATAGGGGATATGCCTATTGGTGTAAAAATTCAAGAACGACCATCTAATTGGAAAAAGCGAGAACATGTTTGCCTTATACGATTCATATTCATCGTAATTATTTCTGAACACAAAAGGAAATGTGATCAACCTGAGAAACATGATGTCAAACTGGAGTAAAATCTAAAAGGAAAAGTTTTCAAAGCACATAAAACTAATCACAGGAAAGCATTAAAAGACAAAAAATCATTCCATAATAAAGACGAATTCAAAATGTGTAGAGTAATTTTAAAGAGCAAGTGCATCAACGACATGGAAAAAGAGAAAGGATTTAAGTAGTTTTACCTTCCTTTGGTTTTAGTTTAAATAATTTTTATTTTATTACTTAATTATCTGGCTTATGTTTTTATTTTATTATTATATTTTAACATTATTACTTTGTTTTGATGTGAATAGTTTTAATTTTGATTTTGATTTTGATTTTAATTTAGCTTTTCAGCTTTTTTTAAGTTTAGTTTAGTTTATATCCGTTTTTAAATGATTTTTAATTTTTATGTTTAATTTTAGCTTTGTGGTAGATTTTAGATTTTATTCACAATTTTGATTATTATTTTTTATGTTTAATTTTAGCTTTGTGGTAGATTTTAGATTTTATTCACAATTTTAATTATATTTTTATAGATTTTGTTTGATTTGGATTTTTTTTATATTTAGATGATATTTAAATCTAAAATTAACTTTAAATAAATTTAAATAATATTATGTTTCGTTTGAAAGATTTTATTGTTTTTTGGATATTTTTTTTCCAATATCAAGAATAGGACCTATGAGGTATCTAGTGCAAGTTTCCTTCTTCTCTTCAACCACTCATTGCAACTTCAACTTTAATTCCCAAAATTAGAGCTTGCAAACTAACAAAAACAAGCAAATAGATTGAGATATACAACACAATATAATGAAATAACTCTAAAGAAGAGATGAAGGAATATTTTTCTACACATGTATAATCAAATACATGATGTATGGAAAAAATAATTCACTTTGTATTAATGTTAATAGATAAAGACTACAACCCTTGTTAAGTCCTTCATGCTTCAAAACTCTTAGAGTCTTCTCGTCCTTCCCTTGCCACACTATTAAAATCTTCAACCTCACCAATGCATAAGGATGGATTATGGACCTACAAACTCAAGCTGATAACATAAAGGCACAATAAGAATCCCCAAAAACCAACCCATACACCATAACATGTATTTTTTTTATAAGGAAAATGAGGAAGCTTTAGGTTTTCCATAATAGGGCTAGATCCAGTTTCAAAGGAGGTAAGTACCATGAGATAAGGGATAAGGCCTCATTAGTAGGAATTCGAGCCCATATTCAAGATAAAATAGATGAATGAGCCCTTGAAGCTTCTAGATAGGGAAGCTTCAAAGTTCCATTTTATTTTTCTCCATTTCGAGGTGTCATCAAACTTTTATTAAAGGAAAAGTATGCTAAGAAATGTAAATGTCATGTGTGCAGCATGTGCCATTCCATATTTTCATGCAACTAAGTGTGATGGACTCTTAAATTAGGGTTTTAAGCCAATGCAATCCAATATTCTTATAACTTTTGGATTGATGTAAAGTGTAACAGATGACGAGAGATATCAGATTGGGGCCTTTTGACTAAGTGCGACAAAATGGCCTATAACAGATTCCCCCCTAAAGTGCAAAGTCAAAATTTGTGGATGAGGACTGAAGTGATTTACCATTTTAAAAGTCAGGATCGAGCGTCGAACCGTTCATATCTAATAATCATAAATTAACAATTACAATAAATTTATCATGATATCATCACTCAGATATGCATTCCAACACTCAACATATAAACCATTTTACATGTGTAATTATAAAAGTCAAGCCCATTGATTATGCATTATGGACACATGCTTGGATGAATTTTTTTATTACTACATCCATCATACTTCATAGATCTGTTGAAAAATCTTGAAATCGCAGTCCAAATGGATGAAACTAGATCTAGTGTCTTCCATCTCGTCACTCAATAGTACGAATCTAACCATGTGAATAGATGTGTTGAGGTAGAACATCACAGAAACCATCTGATTATTGTCCAGTGATGAAATTCATTAACAAATGTTAAAGGGATCACTCATAATGATAATGGCCCTCAAGGTATTAAAGTGAAAACTATGAGGGTTGAATAAATTAGATGAAGTCGAACATCACATAGAATATTCTCGTTAAAGTTCAATGATGTAAATCTGATGCAAAAAGTGAGGATACTTTCCATTGCAGTATGCATGTTCTAAGGCACTATAGGGAGCTTCTAGATCAACTTCATAGATAATATGCTGAAGTCGATAGGAAGTGATCTGTCGCAGGAGGGCCTTGATGTATCCTCCATCAACGACATGAAACAAACATGAATATTTGAGACAAAATGTGATGATGCAGAGTTAGTTCAAAGATGGTTGACATGATAGAAGGCTATACGTATTGCATTTGATGTCAACCGAGGGCAGACTTCTCTTGAACATATTCATGAAAATTAATTGGAATTTCCAACATTACTCAAACACCCATTACAAATACTTTCGATAAGGTATATTCAATAAGGAGGAAAGAAAATTTCCTAACCCAAAACAATCACAAAGGTGAAAGAGTGTTTTGTTCAAGAGTTGCTTATTACCAAATATTAGGTTTTATGCCCTGTTTCCCCAGTTTTCCCTTTGGATTATTTTAGTGAACCTTGAGAAGTAGTGGTTTGGTCTCATCATGCTTGATGAGTCCTAAGTTGTTTCTCTTTTTACGAGTCTAGAAAAGGGGAAAATCCACTTTTTTTCGTTTTTAGAGACTCTAAAAAATAGGATACAAATAAAACTCTAAGAGGTCCATTTTCATGAATTTAGTCCCTTGTGCCTTAAAAGGTGTAAAACAATACTCGGGGGGAACTTTTAGTCATGTTTGACCAAAGTATTTATTTTTCATAAATATTCAACCTTGTGACGAAAAAGGGTAAATTTATACTAGGTAGAATTCCTTTCATTTAATTTAATGATGATGAGAGAGGCAAGTGCCTAGCGATATTTTCATGTTTTGAGAATGTGAAAAGAGATTAAAGAATAATCCAAGGGGTTCCTTTTATGCAGTGCTAATGAGGTGGAAAAAGTGAAAAAAGTATGCTCTTTTTCCAAAATGACCTGCGATAAAAATTTGATTCAAAACTTGTAACATTTCCTTCAAATGTTATTAAAACTACTTAAAAGAGAGTAAAATGATTAAAACTATATGAAATATGACATTAAATAGGTAATAATATTAAAAAGGACTTATTTTTAATATAAAATGTGTATTAGTCATATCATTTTTACCATTTTCAGAGCTTTGAGGGTATTTTTCCTTGATTCTTCAAGAGTTGATTATGGCCATTTTCATGAACAATTTTTAGTGTTTATTTTTCTAGGTAAGATTTCTTTCGTTCCTATGCATTTTCATGGTTTCCATTTTCATTTCATGCATTGTTTGTGAAGTTTTAAGAAAAATTTAGGAATATATTTCATCCTCAGTCCATTGTAGCAGGTTCTCTATATCAAGACATGCAATGGATCATTTTAATTATTACTTGAAAATGCAACTCATCGAACCTCCCAAGAAGGGAAACTAAAATGGGACACAATGTCCTTAAGAAGGAAGTGCAATGAGCATAGAGGGGTTTCAACATTTTGAAATTTTAACCATATTTTCCCCAAAATTTTCATGTTTTTGTTGTAATGTATTTCTCCTTTGACATTTTTTCGTGTTTTGTGAAACATAAATGGTTCTATCTTAGAGGGAAAGAAAACATGAACTCCAAGATGTGATTGCAACAAATGAACCTAGGATAATACAATCATTAACAAATTATGGCCTCTTGAAATATTTTTAGATCCTGAGCATGAGAGCGAAGATGAATTTATGGCAATATTTAGTGAGGGCGTGGATGTACAAGGACAACATTTTAGAATCGATGAACATAGAGTCACCATAGATATTAAAGATATATATTTATTGACAAGACCCTCAAGAAGATATTTTTATATTTCCTTTTTCTAGATATCGAAGAGGTGGAGAGTCGGTGAAATATTATTTAGCTACTCACTGTAATGACTCTCACCCTAACAGTGATGGAAATATTGAGATAAAGGATATTCAGGCCCTTCATCTCAAAAAAAATTATTCACTATCCCTCAATTGGTCGGTAGTGCTACTCCTCATCTAGCCACAAAATACCTAATGAAATATGCATTGGAGTGTTTGGAACCTACAATTTTTAATTAGTGTGAAAGGGTATTGGATAAATTTAAGGAACAAGTGAAGAGGGAAAAAATCGGATGGTTGAACAACTTTGGATATTTTTAGATTGTAGTCTCATTCTCCCTTGAGAAGATTCCACCATTATTACCATAGAGGATATCACGAGAGCTTCCTTTACATAGAAATACTCGCATGAGGCAATGGGTGGATATGATGGCTCTCCATGGAGGAGGACCTATGATGAGGTTCATTCCTGCATCCTTCATATGGTTGTAAGAGAAGTTGATCATGGCCAAGGAATATCCTTGTGATGGAGTAGATTTTAGAGGTGATCCAAAGCTTACCCTACTTGACGGTGAGAAATGGGATGATGCAGGTAAACACCATTACCATTTTGGGTTTATTTATTTATTTTTATATATCATAGACTATCTATTCATTTTTCATGTAGACATTGGAATGATATGACCAGTGGGCCTGTTTCCACTTCATTGACATGCAGAACAACAGTTTGGACATGGTGAAGTAGAAGCAACGGATCCATATTTAGCAGATACATTGACTGAATTTGAGGCTCATGTGGAGGTTTTGACATGTGGCATTGTCGATGTATGGATTGATGGTATCCTAATCTAGTTACATGGATATACCATAGGGGTGACATCTTGTGTTGTCTCACTATTGCGATGGGTTTCCCGTGTTGTCATTTGCTATTGCAAACCTCATGATTAGTCACCTAGGACATTTAGAGTCATATTTTGGATTTTTTTTGCTTATATTGGGATATTATAGGTTGTGAGCGATATGTGTCTTGAACACAATTTTTGTAAAACTAAAACACTATTTAAGATATCTATCTATGAATATTTTCTACTTATTTCACTTTCCTATA
The DNA here is from genome assembly GCA_034641835.2 of Pinus albicaulis. Lineage (NCBI taxonomy): Eukaryota > Viridiplantae > Streptophyta > Pinopsida > Pinales > Pinaceae > Pinus > Pinus albicaulis. The sequence continues at coordinate 1,218,082,309 of CM076580.1, forward strand.
TAATTTATCATGATTATTATACTTGTTTACAAATATTGCAAATGTCTATCTAATATGTAATTAGCTAGTGCCTATTAATGTATTTAGATGTATCATACCATGTTGATATTTAATATAAACAAAATATATTTTTAAGAGGTGAAATCTCAAAAATATTCGTAACATTATTGGACTTCTAATTAAATAGATGTTATTCAAATACAATGCCACAATTTGAGAATAAATCGTGATAACCAAACAATGAATACCACGTTAAATGACATCCTATAATAGCTTGATCACTCTGCTATACTCAACGATATTATTATTTGTGTGATTGACACATATTCCTTGTACATTTATAAACTCATCTTTAGGAGCATAGATTTCACATGCCATGGAAGAAAGATTCTGAGTACTATGGATAGAGCCATCAATGTAACAAACATATAGTTCAGGGAATGCTAAAGATAAAATCTAGGTAAGATAAGCAGAAACGGTAGAAAAACTCATAAGAAAACTACACTGCAAACACACCAACAAATATGTATAGTATGCACAAAGAAAATATGTAGAGGAAACTCTAGGCATAGTAATTTTTGAGGTACAACTTACGAGGTTGGGCCAGAGGAACTACGTTAAAATATACTAGCTCGTAGGCCCCTTTTTCAAGTACACATTTGGATATTTATGGACCCAACCACATAGTCTCAAACTTTCCAACTCCTAACTTGTCTCTTTCTTGGCCATATAGAAGGGCCAAGTCACCTTCGGAAAGTACATGAGCTTTGACATTGTAATCAAATTATATTTTAATGCTTTTTTTATGAGCCTTGTTAGCTGTTGTGCCATCATGACAAGTCTCTTCTAGAAGTGCTAGGTATAAAAAAAAGTTATTCATTGGTAGAGGTAGCAAGAAGAAGTTTGAAAACTAGTTTTAATGATGGGATTTGGAAACCAATAGGAAGAACAACTTCCAAACCATACACTAGTCAGAATGGTGTGCATTTGGTTTTGGTACAACTGAAGATAAGATATTCCCACAAGGATGAAAAATAATGGTATTTTAATATGATTTATGAATCCCCACCATGCATTGAAGCATAATTTTCAACACTTTATTGATATGTTCGACCTGGTCGTTGGCTTGCAGGTAGTATGGATTCAAGTTGTCATGACGTAATCCCTAATTGGAAATCAATGAAAACATGCAATAGTTACAAAAAAAAAAATCCATGGTATCTCATAATGGCTTACAATACATTGAATCTCGTAATAACATGGTTGAACATGAATAGTGCAATATGTTTTCCACTATTTTTGAATCACTAACACATTTATGGTTCAAATCTGACATCGAAATCTGAAATACGGATAAAATTGGAACAATCGTCGGATGTTTAATGTATTTTTTTGTTTTTTTTTAAAGGCCGACAATATTCGAATATCGAACGTTAATTATATAGAGTCAGATATTTGACAATCAAAATTAATGGGATTTTACCGGCCATATTTCATCATTAATGGTATTTTACCATTGTGCAATGTTTATCCAACGAGAAATTGATCTATATATATGTAGGGCCAAATACCTATTTACAAGTTCCACGGTATTTTTATACACCCCATGCTTTTGAATGTTATGGGTCTATTTTAAGGTTAATTTTATTGATAATCATCACTAAAAGTGGGCCAACGAAATGTGGGATCGACATTGGGGACTTTGGATGATAGAAAATGTTATTTCCCTTGCAAAAACTGCAAGGGCTTGAATGTAAGGATAATTTTAATAAAAACATATAAAAATCATTGTAGAACTTATGGACATGTTGAAGGCAAAGATGAATATCATCCATTAGTAAGTACTTATTCATTATCATCCATTAAACCTTAAGATACTTGTTCTTTATATTTATTATGCATGCCATAAGATACTTTGTCTTTACTTAGTTCACATATATAGTCAATTTCACAAGTGAAAATCTTCTAAAATATTCATTTTGTGTTTTATGCATTGAGAAAAACTATCGTGATGAGTTCTTGACCAGAATATGGAATGGGGGATTTTTTTTTCTAAAAATTCAAAGTGCTCAGAATCACTCCAAACTAGAAAAACTGCATAGGTCTCGTCTCCAGGAATTTGTTGCAATTTGTTTCATAAAAACTATGTCCGTACGTGAAATTTAGAGCCTATTGTACAGTAGACCAAACAGGCAATTTAAAAAAAAAAGGTCAAATAGGGTCAAAAGTCAAATTTTGGGTTTTCCTTTGGCCGAATGGGAAGCTAACACTTGTCAAATGCTTCTTGGCCTAAAATTCTAGGGACGTGGAAATTTCTAGTTGGTTTGTGGAGAGCCAATGGGGAGCTGATACGTGGCTAGCCTGGAGGTTGCGACGTGCCCCTCCCAAAGGCTAGAGTTTCATTAAGTCTTGGTCAAATTCCAAATTTATATGGTATGTGAAAATATTATTCTTATTATGGTTTGTAAAAAATTATTATGCTGGAAGGGTGGAGGTTGGGGTCGACCCCAAGACCTCCCTCACATAACCCACAAGCCTTACAACTTGTTATATGCAATAGATCTTATTATATATGGTGCACGGTTTATATTTATGTTAACTGAAAGGGTTGGGCGAAGGCGTATGGGGGAAAAAATAAATGGCCATTAATAGATATTGACAAGAATGGAAAATAGGATTCCATAATTGATGTGGGCCAAGATGATTCACATCGTGAAGTGCAGCTGAAAGAAGTTCCTTTGAAGTGGTTTGGAAAGAGATGGTTAGAATTATTAACTAGTTAAGGTATTACATTTCTTTTGATAATTGAATGCATTTATTTTTCTCTAGAATGCATGATTGCATGTTTATGCCATGAAGGTGTTTCAAAGGGAGATGTTGATGAATTGTTTCATGAGATCTAATTTTTTTTTTTGTTTTGGGAGAAGAATCGTCAAGTTATTAAAAAAAAAATCATGTACAATAAATTTTGTTTGACCTGAGAGTCATTTGTTTGAAGAGGCATGTTTTGTCGACTTTTTTTTGGTTTATTAGTTTGTACACCAAGATGTAAGAATGCATGATGATGTTCAATGGATGTGAAATTTGTTGCTTCGAAGGAGCAAAAGAAAGATGTCAACAATTTGTATTTCTTGCATGATGTGTTTTTCAAATTAATGTCATTGCTTGTGACAATATGTCGCAGGATTTTGGAAGGTCCACTCTTGAGCAAGAGGCTCGTGATTAGACTCCATTCTCAAATCATGGCATGATCAGCATGTCAATACTGGAGGATGATGGAATCAAGAAGCTAAAATAGGGACATGATGCCAAAAAAATTGCAGTCAAAACAACAACCATTGTAGACTATTTGATGTGTTAACGCCAAGAAGCGAAAGAGATGGTGAATGAATTCTTCTAGATGTGGAAGTTGAAACCATGGAGGCAAAATCAATGGAAATTTATTTTCTTATGATTATGGATATCAGAGCTCATTTTTGTAGTTCACTGAGATGGGCTTAACTTGGAAAAGTGGTTTCAAAGGAGAAGCTTGCATCAAATGCATGTTTGTGCAAAGGAGGAACATGATTCTCAATGGGAAGATGATCAATCAGTTTTCCAAGCACTAAGGGATCGCTTTAGTACATCAGGGTGTTTATTCAGTCAGAAAGTGGCCAACAAGTGTTGGATTGGGTAAGAAAAAAAAGGAGAACATTGGTTGAAGAGCCAAGCCATTTTCAAGGCAATGCATGTCAGTGAACCCAAGTGGTTGTGATGGAGATTTTTTTTTTAAGTAGAATAAAGTTGATAGAACTTGGGAAAGAGAAGATTATTCAAATATTATCAGATAACCAACTTTGTCAGTCAAAAATCCTGTGAGTGGGAAGGAGTGATCATAATCTAGATTGGGGGAAAAAATTTGTCAAAAATTCAAAGTTCTTGGAATCTCTCCAAACTAGAATGACTCGATAAGCCTTGTCACCAAGAATATCACACAATTCATTTCGTAAAAGACAGAGTTTGTATGTGAAAGTTATAGCTTGAAGTCTGCTTGACCAAACACACGAATTTTCAAAACAAAAGGTCAAACAAGGTCAAAGGTCAAATTTTGGGTTTTCCTCCAGCTAAATGGGAAGATGTCACTTTTCGAATGCTAGTCAGACCAAAATTCTGGGCACATGGAAATTTTTGGTTGGTTTGTGGAGGGACAATGGGGAGGTGACACATGGATATCCTGGAGGCCACCACGTACCCCTCCCAAAGGCCAAAGTTTGGTTAAGTCCTGGTCGAATTCAAAATTTATATGGTATGTTCAAATATAATTTTTATTATGGTTTTTAAAAAAATATTATGCTAGAAGGACACAGGTTGGGGTCGACTCTGCGACCTCCCCCACATAACCCACAAGCCTTACAACTTATTGTATGCAATAGATCGTATTATATATGGGACACAGTTTATATTTATGTTAATTCAAAGGTTTGGGAGGAAGCATATGGGGGAGAGCTCAAATGAACATAACCATTTCCCATAACCGTGGTAGAGTCCAAATACTAATGGCACAGGTTAAACCTTTAAACTATGTTAATTAACCATAAAACAATGTTTTAAAACGCTAATCCGATTTTAAACTCATATTTTTGTTAATTGTGAAATTAGCACTAAACCTCAGTTAATGCCAAACTTATATGCTAATTTATGCACACTTATATTGGCGGTTATGTTGGCGGAGGCCGCTATTTTTGGTGCCACCTCCATTTTTGTCGGGCTTAATTGGAGTTTGTCCAGTTTTAGTGGATTTTTTGTAAGAAATACTGAAGAGGCCATAAATTTGGCATATTTCAACCAAATTAGGCTCAAAGAGAGTAATTCCTAGATGATTTGGATTCTCTTAGTATGATGGTGCAGGTTGAAGAGGCAGAGGATCACCTTTGTAAGTTTTTTTTTTCACTTTTAAGGTTAAAGAAGCCTAGGGCCGCCAGGAGAGGAGGTCATGCCTAGTCCACTTGAAGACCATTTTTAGAGCCGCAAAAGTATATTTAAAGGTTTTTGGGTCTTCTCAATCCAATGGAGCAGGTTTCAAAGCCATTGGAACACTATAAGTCCATGTAACTAGATAATTTACCATTAATCCAAAGAGGGCCTAGCCATTGAAGCAGGTCCATGGAGATGTCGCCCAAGATGTGTGAACTCCATTATCAACTATTGTGTAATGTATTTTTTGTGTATTAATTCTATGAAATTTACTTGTTGTACATGTAATTTTAACAACTAAATAACTCATGAATTTCTCATAGAAAACACAAAACTTGACACATAAACCCTCACATGATTGGCTAATTTGAGATGATCCTAAACACATTTGTTTTATATTGATGATGGAGCTAGCACAAAAAAACTAGTTTGCCCATATTCATTAGTTCTAGATAGTTAATTTTCAATTAATATTTACGTTTTTTCATGAAGATTTATGCTAGGTATTTTGCAATTAATATTTATGCTAGGTAGTTTGGAATTAATATTTATGGTAATTTGAATTTAATATTTATGCTAGGTAGTTTGGCATTCATCAAAGATCTCTCTCTCTCTCTCTCTCTCCAAAAATTACTTCCTCTCCTCATTAGTGCATTATGTTTCTCATTTTTTCACGTTTGTACTGCTAGTATTTCATTTTTCCCTCCCTCATAGCACTAGGTTTTCAAATTTCCTTCATTCCTAGCACTAGATTTTTAAATTGTCCTTTTCATAACACTATATTTTTCACCTTTTTAACTATATAGTGCTATATTGTTTCTCATATACCTTGTTTTTGAGTGCTAATATTCCTCCTTTTTTCATTCTCTAGTGTCACAAATTTAAAATGTGCCCTTTTGTAGTGCTAGGCTTCCTAATTTCTCTTTATTATAGCATTGAGTTTGTCAATTAGACTTATTTCTAGCAGTACAATTTGAAATTTGGCTATTTTATAGTAGCATTGATCTTGCCATGGTAACCTTTTCCAGTGCTAGGAGTCTGCAAAAGTGCTCATTCCAACATTGATCAGTTTCCAATTTGTTTCCTTTTCTAGTGCCGGGTTTTGAAATTGTCCTCCTTTTGACCTCTCCTCACTTTTTAACTCAAAAAATGGGTTTTCAACTCAAGGGATTTGATCCCTCTTGATGCTTCTTAGAAATGAAGTTATATGGGTCTATATTCGTTTATATTTATTTTCACTATTACATGTTCATATTATTAAACTCATTAAATCTATGCAGTTACACATATTTGTTAATATATTCAATGGAATCATTTCCATTAAGGATATTTTTAGTTTGATTATTATGAACGTGGAAGTTTTAAGTTGAGCATATGCAAATCATGATTAGTTAAATAGCTAAGTTGTCTTTGTCTAGCTCTTTGTTGTCTTTGTTTTCCTATATTATATTTGTAAAAATTTATATCATTTAGATATTTTTGATATCTGACTAACATTATTTTATTGATTGTAATGTTTTAGTATGGTGCTCCTAGGTCATTCCTCGATGAGGAAGAGGTCGTTGTAGTACAAGCGCATGTTCAACAACATTAAGATAATATTGAGACAGATCAAACTAATGATCCTATGGAAGAAGATAATGATGTTGATAACACATTGGATGAAGATGGACGAATAGATTGATCCAAGAGACATTTAATAATGTTAAAGGAAGGGATGATGATGATGACCTGTATGTTGGTGGTTATGATATACTTGTATTGGAGAGGGGAACTCAACCTCTTTATGAAGGCTTAGAAACATCTTTTATCTTTGTTGTATTGCTTCTAGTCAACTTAAAGGTGGAAAATGGTTTTTCAAAGGCATGTGTGACACAACTCCTAAGGTATGTAATATATTTTGTGACATTTAGTACATCATGGTAAAGCAATTATTTTTTTCATTTGTTTTAAATTTTAGTATGTCAATCACCATTTGTAACATTATTTGGATGAAATATGTATATTGTTTACATTAACCAACACTACTGATTTCTAATGTTGTACATTGTTAGGTGAATTTCTGTTACCACCGTCAAATGTTTGACCTCCCACGTACTGATATTTACATGCCATTATGAAAGATATTGGAATGGAGTATCAAGTTATTCTTGCATGTCCTAATGATGATATTATCTATTATAAACACCATGAATCGAAAGAAAAATGCCAAAAATGTGATGAGAGTAGTCTTGAGTAAAATAATTTGTATTAGATTACTAACATAAATTATCAACCTAGGATCTGTAGGACATGTGACACATATGTGCACAATATATTATAGGGATCAATTTATGAAAAATAAAAACTAACCTAATCATACTATTCCTTCATTAACTTGAAAATCTATTCTACATTCGGGAATTTAAATTTAATCTACTTGCATAATTGAATTCTAATCTAGGATTGTTGCATTGAAATCAAAGACAAGAAAAAATCATGTCATTGTATATCTGAATCCCAAATATGACTCAATTGGAAAATGATAGAACCAATTTCTTGAGACGACTTAGTGAGCACAAATTTACATAGTCAACTAGAAATTATATTGCTAAGAATTTAAATAACAAAGAAAAGAAAAAAGCATGTTGTTGTATATATGAGTGCCCAAATTTGACCCAATTGGAAAATGATGGAACCACTTTCTTGAGATGACTTAGCAAGCACAAATTTACACAGTCAACTGGAAATTCTATTGCTAAGAATTTAAATGACAAAGACAAGTAAAAATCGCATTGTTGTATATCTGAATGCCCAAATCTGACCCAAATGGAAAATTATAGAACCACTTTCTTGAGACGACTTAGAGAGCACAAATTTACACAGTCAACTAAAATTAAAAACTAATCATTCTACAAACGATTGGTCGAACACACTTGCATGAATTAAACCTGCATGAATGTAAAATCTAAACTATCAAACTTTCAGTGAAATTAAAACAACATAATAATGGAATGACATACTTGAATGAAATCAAAGAAAAATTACAAAATAAAACCTACTCTACCTTACATTCTAATATGCTCCATGATATCTCCTACTTCACATCTCCATCCATGCATGGAACCTCAAATATTTATTCAAGTTTTCCAAAATTAAAAAGTACAAAATATAAGATTATCAAGGTTAATTTACAAATCTTACAAATAAAGGAGAGAGGTCTCCTATTTATACAAATTCCTAAGCGACCTACTGATTAATAAGGATTTGTCTTCCTCTCCTTTGACCCATAATATTCTCAACCAATTTGCTAACCACATGACACATATTCCTCCTTCAAATATCCTTCATATCATGAAGATAATTTCGAATTTTATCTTTGAGAGCCACATAAGCGGGCCTTCGAAGCTTCCAATGAGTGTACACATACCACACAAATATTTCCACTTTTAGGGATAAGTATATGCATATTATTTCCTAACTTTTGATCACAAATTCACTTTAAAATAATAGAAATTAATAATGTTTGGAAAACAAAATGGTAACCCAAATAATGATGAAAGTGATATGAATGTAGTGACATGGTGGTGATATGGAGGTAAAATGGAGGTGATATAATGGACATGATGGTGAAAGTGGATGTCTTTTGAAGGACAATTCTAAGACCCAACATACCCCCAAAATGAAGTTGTTGCACGTCCTCATGCAATCTATTACATTGATCCATTTGATCTTTGAATTGTCTTGCTTTTGAATGAGATTTGGCTTGTATTAATTATCCTTTAACTTTTCATTATCATAGCATTTGATAACTTCATTGTTTTCACAAATTTTTCTTTGAAAAACATTGGATTGTAACATTAATCTTTTATGGTTGGTTCTTGTGTGACAACCAAAATTGAAAAGTATTGGTTCTTGTGTAACAATACTTTGTTTATTCTTTGTTGCATCCAAATATGTTGAAAACATTGAGAATTTAGCCATCTAATAAGCTCATCCATTTGATGATTTGAAAAACATATAGTATTTTTCAATCTTAATGAAATAGTAGTTGTATCTTGGTCATATGAAAGTGATGTGACATAATATGTAAATATATGGAGTGATATCCCTCCCCCCCAACTAATGGTTTTGCAATTTTATGAAGTGAGAAAAGGAATATTGTGGAGTGTTTTTCCAAAAATTATAACTTTAGCATTTTAAGGAATTGCATGATAACAGTTAGAAAAGAAGATACCTTCACTTACCTAAAAAATGGTTAAGCTATGCGTATGTATCTGCTGCAAAAATATGATATGATGCTTCTTCCATTTGTCGTGCATATGATTGATGAGGTTGTGAAAGTGAGTATTTATTGTTGATGTTATCACTCTAATAATTCCCAAAGTTGTGAGATTTTGATTTTATAGTTTTAAGAATATTAGAGGTAACCATAGACCTACTTTCAAGCTTTTGGATCTAGCCTTCCTAAGGCTCAAATATGGCTCTCTCTATAAGATTTAACTTTGTTTTTATATATGATCTTAGGCTAGTTATATAGGGAAATTTGGTTTTGATATTTGAATTGGTTTGGTGGGAAAAATCACTTATTGAGATGGATAGTGATAGATCTATTTTTCCATTGGGAAAATGGAGTCAATGTGTCAAGCAGACAGATCAGGATCAAGGTCTAAGGTCAAATATTTTCAGGGAAAGATAGCAAAGTCACTCAATATCTTTGAGGCTGATTGGTGAAGTGGTTTAATTGGGATAAAGAGAAATCAAGGATTATTTGATCCAGATAAGGAGTGAAGAGGAAAAATTTCATTCGAAAGAGGGAGAAATTAAGGGTTCCCTACTCTGGAAATCAACAGAAAACATTAAAATGAAAACCAGTAAATAACAGAGTGCTTTTAACAAATTCTGATATATCACTTCCTGATTTCACATTAAAATTTGGAACATATTTATGTATGAATGGAAAACATAAGAAGATTTAACAAATAACAAAATAAAGTACCTCACTTAAGTGGCCCAACACATGAATCCTGAAATATGATGCTTTATTGATTTGATCCAGCCTGCTGACTTGTAACTTGGTACAAAAAATCCTTCAGGTACAGAAAAATTGACTGTAGAAATCTTCAGCAATTTATTCCACAATAATACTTCAAAGAGTGAAGTATTTATACAAAAAGTGATACAAAATGTCTTAGAAAAATCATAGGAATTTTCCAAGAAAAACAAAGTATCTCTTACAAAATGATAGTGATAGCTGCTTAACGAACTTGCAAGTTGTCCTACTTATTCAAATAATATAGTAATACTATTTGGATTTGAGTGCAGCTGGCTATTGTGTTGTCTTCAACACTGACAAAAATATCTTCAATCTGTTTTGAAGTTTTATCTCTCATCTGATACTCTTTAACCACTGGTACTCTTTATTTTGTTGTTTTGACTGTGTAAAAACAACAACACTATTTTTTATCCTCTTTCACTGTAAACTGTTTTTCACAATAAGTCAACAAGCTTTTGCCAAAATTCTTCATCAGGTAACCTGATCTTGGTAAGTTTTATGTAATTCTCATCAGCCTCTGTGTATCTAACAAAGGTTGGTTTGACCACAAAGGGATGTTTTATTTCATGTTGTAAATAAAACAAATCTTCAACTCTTTTGTGCAACACTTTACCTGAAGGTACTCCTTGCCAATCTGCCTTGTTTACTTGTTCTTTGGAAAATATCTGATCTTCTTGTTGTAATCCTCTTGCTTCATTAGTTTATCATTTATAACAAGAATATTTGGTAAGCCTTTTTTCCTCAATATCTCAAATTTAACCATGAATCTAGTTATGGCCAAATCCATGTTTTGACACTTATCTCTACCTTCTTCATCAAGTTTTTCTTTGAAATTACCTTTCTCACTTCATGAATTGTTTCAGTTCTAGGAGTTATCCCTATCTCATAAAATTATTGTTTGTTTTTAGTGTTGAGAAACTTGATTATTTCTTGGGCCTCTTCAGGTTTGGCACCAAGTTCTTCCTTTGTCTTTAAAATTTATTCTTTTGCTACTTTAAGGAAATCCTTTTGTTCATAAATTACCTAAATGGAAGGCCAAGTATCATTGATTGACTCAATGATTTTGGACCACAACTAATTATTTATTTAATACATCTTGGGAAAAATACTGAGAGGGGGGGGGGGGGGTGAATCAGTATTTAGGGCATACTCAAAAATTTATACATTTTCTTCCTTTAAAACCCATACGCTACTTTCCTGAAACCAACTCACGTATACACGCGGATATCCTTTATAAAACTCGCGTATATACAGAGATCTTATTATGTATTTAATTATTTACTTATATCTATGCATCATTTATTCATCAGATGTTTAGTTAGCAGTAAGCATGTGCATTAATAACAGAATAAACCATCACACATAAACAACACACATGAACACCAGGATTTAAGGTGGAAACCCAAGTCGGGAGAAAACCACCGCTGTCGTCGTCTCAGTCTTCAATATTTTATTATAAATAAAACATCGTACAACCATGTACTGGCGCAGACTCATACCAGTATGCAGGCACCCACCTACAGAAGGCTACAACCTTCTCTCGCTTACCAGCCTCTCCTGGAAGGGAGCTACAACCCCCTGCTCTCGTTTACCAGCCTCTCCTGGAAGGGAGCTACAACCCCCTGCTCTCATTTACCAGCCTCTCCTGGAAGGTAGCCACTACCCCCTGCACTCGTTTACCAGCTACCACTGGAAGGGAGCTACAACCCCCTCACTCAAGGGTTCGACCCTCAGCACCACCATGGACCACATTTCATCAATTTTCATACTGGATCCAACAGCTTCCATACAACACAACTTGTAGGCCACTTTTCATCATATTTTCAGACTGGACCCACTCCACACATTTAAGCTCAACATTCATCAAACTGAAACTTATAGCCCCATAAATTCATTCATTGACTCATCAACCAATCAACCAACAACTTGATCATAATCAACAGCATATTCATCATTCAAACAACCCATTTTTGTATGAATACATCATTTATAGATAACAATAGAACAACAACACAGATCACACATTTCATTCCACTTACTTCAGACAACCCTAGATTCCATATGCGCTTTTACTTCACTGGACCTGTGTATGTACGTGATTTCATGCAGACCAATCCGCGTATACTTTTGTGCATTCTTCAGAAAAACCTTGACTGACCATATGCGCTTTTCCTTAAGCAGACCCGCGTATACATGCACTTTTACTGAAGCGAACCTCCGTATACATCTGTAACTTTTCAAGACTGTGTAGCTCTTCAAATCAGATAAACAACACAGATTTCATCCTTTACTTCAGAAATTATTTCGCCTCATCTCAGATCTAAACATTCCATAAAGAGATCTAGGAAATACATATACATTTCAGATCTAGAGATCCCTCTTCATCATTTTCTTCATAGGTGCATCACTAATTCAGATCTATCAACAAAGAACATAGTTCATCCATGCAGATATACTTCAGAGTGAAGTATTCATTAAAACCCAGACCTTTGCACCCCTTTCACAATGATCTTCTTCTCCTTATATAGGTTTAGCCTTTATCAATACCATGAGCCAAAACCACACCACTTCCGATGATATTCCTGGACGGGATCAAATAGATAATCAAGCGCTCAATACCATGGGTCAATACCATGGTAACACCCCTTGGTATTCTAAATTTGGAGAGCAAAAGGGCATACGCGACTTGACACGTACTTTTCCGCATGCATACGCTACTTCTCCTTAACAAACCGGCATATGCTTTGTGACACATCATATTTATCATCTTTCTGGCACTTACTGAATTCCTTTCTTCTGCTACTTCTGAACTAATCTATAGATACATCAGATTTACATTATTAACAACTCATCTAGTCAGTTTCCATCACAAACAAATTCATTAAGCAGGTTCCATCAAATTCAACACATTGTATCACATTGCCAACAATCTCCCCCTTAATCCATCAAGTAGGTTTCCATCAAAGACAACTTCATCAAGTATGTTTCCATCAAGTACTATGCGTTTCTATCAAGAAAAACTTCATCAAATAGGTTGCCATCAAGGACAACACATTGCATCATATCGCCAACAATATTATTTCATCAAGTAGGTTGCCATCAAGGACAACACATGCCAACAATCCTCCCCTTTGGACTTGATGGCAACTTTGATGGTGTTTGATCACCACAACAGATAGATACATTGATTATAACCATTATGATACTCTCCCCTTATTCAAACAACAGATAGATACATTGATTATAACCATTATGATACTCTCCCCTTATTCAAACACCATGATACACTCCCCCTTTGACATCAAGGGCAAAGGGCGGATCAACATCAACACAAGGTTTTTCTTTCCTTGTAGAAAGAAGAGCTCTATAGATCCGATGTGCACTGTAGTTACCATGCTCCCCCTGAGTTCATGCTGAATCTTCAAACATATTTTTCAATGAAGTACATGACTCTATGACCTTTCCTATCACCAAGGACTCATAGTTACATCAATGATCCAACCAAGTGGATTTACATATGTGACTCAAGTACCCAACCAAGTGGGTTTACACATTTGACTCAACTACCCAAGCAAGTGGGTTTACAAATTTGACTCAAGTCCTTACATGTCTGAATGTTACAATTTTACATCATAGGTCTCAACATGACCTTTTCATCAAATTACAAATATGAATTTTTACAACAAATACCAAAAGGACCTCAAGAAAGAGATCATATTTCAGAATCATCATATTGCCAACAATGTATTACATTTAGCAAGGCTAATGCTCCCCCTGAAACTGTGCATCCATATGACGAAAACTCCTCCCTAGCTTTCTGCAACCTGAATACTTTCAACAACCAATCATCAAGGCATCTTCACCCAATGTTAGAGAATGGAACAGAAATATAAGAGCTGAAACATCATCAGAGATACCAAACAACACTACAGCTGTGCTGAAGAATGTTGACCCCAAGTAAAATTTGTCAGCAACTAACCATACGCGGTTTTATTTCTATAAACTCGCGTATATACGCGACTGTATTTAAGGAAACCCGCGTATCCAATTTTAACCTTATGATTTTAAGCAGTTCTGATCTTGTACAAGGCAGAGACAATTCCCAGCTTTTGTTTGAGATATTCGAATGCTTCCCTGGGATATATGAGAGAAGAAATATAGAAAAATATATCTATGTTTTCAAGTGTTATCCAAGATTTGTAGCATAAGTGCATCAGTAACCAGGCCTTCATACTTTTTGCAACTTCAACATATTCTTCCCAAGAGCAATTTATCATATCAGAACAACTTCTGTGACAAAAAATCATCCATGTGATCTAATATCACCAAGATCTTCAAGATTCATCATGATATAATATGTGTAAGAAAAATATCTCATCCATAGCAACAAACTCTACATGATCCATACTTATCTCTGAATCATAAGACTTCAAACTCATCCATGAGTGAAACCAACAGATACTCTTCATCAAAAGTAAACAGGGCTCATCCATAAACTCATCATAAGAAACCATGTATCATGTCATCATAATTTGAGCATAAGTATTACGAGAACTAAGGAATAAGCAGATACAATTTCAACAATGCAATCATTAGTAATTAGACTGATGCCCCCCCTTAACCTGTGCTCATGTTCTTGAGCTGAATCACTGTTTTCTTTAACAGAAAAGCATACGCTTCTTTCTCCAAAGGAAATCACATGTATACAGAGCTTTTGTTCACTAAACCCGCGTATGGAAAGTGAGACATAGAAAATTTCCACAACTTCATCTCCCCCTAAATTTGTACCACCTGTACCTGTTTTCTTCACATCAGATGCACTGTCAGAAATAAACATAACCAGAATTACCAAACCAACCATGGGAATCATCATACATTGCTCCCCTTGTGACGATACATTACTAATCCATATAATGTGTCTCACATCATCCCTGCAGTCATTATGAGAAGTAAGGTTTAGAAGCAGATGACTGCAGTAAGGTCAATATTCCCTACGTTTCTAACCGATCCTCCTTCTTTTTCCAGCTTTGCTTGAAATTTCTTTTAGTGTGCTGAAAATTCTCCAATTTCTCAGATCAGTTCATCCTACATTCCTTTTCTACATGTCCATACTTGTTACAGGCATAACATCTTGCATGACCAAAAAAGTAAGCATAAGGATCATAATTTTTTTTCTATTCTTTCTTCTATTGCAATCAGCTGCTTTATGACCATACTTGTTACATGAAAAACAATATACCTTGAAGAAACCAGAGTACCTTTCTGTGTAGAATATATTTGTATGTGACTGAAATGATCTTCTTCTGCAATTGGCTGCAACATGCCCATAATTATGACATTTAAATCATTCAACATTATTGATACTTCTATAGTTAGGATGGAAATATTTCTTTTGAGAGTTCTTGACTGTCGGTTGACCTTTTGTTTCTTCCAACACTTCAGATTTTGAATTGATATCCTTTGAATCTTTAGCACTTCCTTGTGAAATAGATTCTCCTTTAACAGTTTCATGAAAACCAAGACCAAATTTAATAGAGGGAGACCTTTGACTACTAAGAATATTGTCCAGAATCTTAGTACTATCTTGAAACCTCATGAGTTTATCCTTTTCTCCTAATTTACCTTTTAGAATGTTTACCTCAACCTCCAATTTTGGCATTTCTTCTTCATACTTTCTTCGACCCTTCTTCCTTCTTCTACTTGATCATTCAGTTTTAAAATCTCTTCTTTCAACCCATTTTCCTGTTCTTGAAAAATTTGTAGAAGTTCTTCATTCTTCTTATTTGATTTTTCCGGATCTTCTTTGAGAGATGATTTTTGCTTCAAGTTCTTCATTCTTCTTATTTGATTTTTCCAGATCTTCATTTAGATCTATGATTTCTGTTTCAAGTCTTTTATTTCGATTGGTTTCATAATTGTACAACCTTTGATACTTGTCTATTTGTCCATTCAATATTTCTATCTGTCCTTTCATTTGGGAGATCATCTCATTGTAGATAACTTCTCTCTCTTTGACTGATCTTTGTTGATCTTCAACTTTAATCTTGAGAGATTTTTCGAGATCCATAACATTACTTTCACTATTTTCACTATTGCATGCACACGAAAGTAAATCAAAAGAACCACAATCAATACCTATTTTGTCTTCTTCATTTTCTGCTGCATATGTTTTCTGAGATATCTCCTTTTGAGTAGCCTTCTTCTTTTGCTTTCTGCCCATTGTGATGGATCTCCTTCAAGCGATCAAGCTTCTGCAGAAGGACTTCCTCTGATACAAATTGTTGGGAAAAATATTGAGAGGGGGTGGGTGAATTAGTTTTTAGGGCATACTCAAAACTTTGTACTTTTTCTTCCTTTAAAACCCATACACTACGTTCCTGAAACCAACTCGCGTATACACACAGATATCCTTTATAAAACTCGCGTAT
The DNA here is from genome assembly GCA_034641835.2 of Pinus albicaulis. Taxonomy (NCBI): domain Eukaryota; kingdom Viridiplantae; phylum Streptophyta; class Pinopsida; order Pinales; family Pinaceae; genus Pinus; species Pinus albicaulis. The sequence continues at coordinate 1,218,098,725 of CM076580.1, forward strand.
TTATAGAGATCTTATTATGTATTTAATTCTTTACTTAGATCTATGCATCATTTATTCATCATATGTTTAGTTAGCAGTAAGCATGTGCAGTAATAATAGAATAAACCATCACACATAAACAACACACATGAACACCAGGATTTAAGGCGAAAACCCAAGTCAGGAGAAAACCACCACTTCCGTTGTCTCAGTTTTCAATATTTTATTATAAAGAAAACATCGTACAACCATGTACTGGCGCAGACTCATACCAGCACGCAGGCACCAACCTTAAGAATGCTACAACCTTCTCTCGTTTACCAACCTCTCCTGGAAGGGAGATACAACCCCCTGCTCTCGTTTACCAGCCTCTCCTGGAAGGGGGCTACAACCCCCTGCTCTCATTTACCATGTACTAGCCGCAGACTCATACCAGCATGCAGGCACCCACCTGCAGAATGCTACAACCTTCTCTTGTTTACCAACCTCTCCTGGAAGGGAGCTACAACCCCCTGCTCTCGTTTACTAGCCTCTCCTGGAAGGGACCTACAACCCCCTGCTCTCGTTTACCAGCCTCTCCTGGAAGGGAGCCACTACCCCCTGCACTCATTTACCAGCTACCACTGGAAGGGAGCTACAACCCCCTCACTCAAGGGTTCGACCCTCAGCACCACCATGGACCACGTTTCATCAATTTTCATACTGGATCCAACAGCTTCCATACAACACAACTTGTAGGCCATTTTTCATCATATTTTCAGACTGGACCCACTCCACACATTTAAGCTGAACATTCATCAAAATGAAACTTATAACCCCATAAATTCATTCATTGACTCATCAACCAATCAACCAAAAACTTGATCATAATCAGCAGCATATTCATCATTCAAACAACTTAGTTCTGTATGAATAGATCATTGACAGATAACAATAGAACAACAAAAAAGATCACGCATTTCATTCCACTTACTTCAGCAAACCCTAGATTCCATACGCGCTTTTACTTCACTAGACCTGTGTATGTACGTGATTTCATGCAGACCAATCCGCGTATACTTCTGTGCATTCTTCAGAAAAACCTTGACTGACCATATGCGCTTTTCCTTAAGCAGACCCGCGTATACATGCGCTTTTACTGAAGCGAACCTCCGTATACATCTGTAACTTTTCAAGACTGTGTAGCTCTTCAAATCAGATAAACAACACAGATTTCATCCTTTACTTCAGAAATTATTTCGCCTCATCTCAGATCTAAACATTCCATAAAGAGATCTAGGAAATACATATACATTTCAGATCTAGAGATCCCTCTTCATCATTTTCTTCATAGGTGCATCACTAATTCAGATCTATCAACAAAGAACATAGTTCATCCATGCAGATATACTTCAGAGTGAAGTATTCATTAAAACCCAAACCTTTGCACCCCTTTCACAATGATCTTCTTCTCCTTATATAGGTTTAGCCTTTATCAATACCATGAGCCGAAACCACACCACTTCCGATGGTATTCCTGGACGGGATCAAATAGATAATCAAGCGCTCAATACCATGGTAACACCCCTTGGAATTCTGAATTTGGAGCGCAAAAGGGCATACGCAACTTGGCACGTACTTTTCCACATGCATACGCTACTTCTCCTTAACAAACCCACGTATGCTTTGTGACACATCATATTTATCATCTTTCTGGCACTTACTGAATTCCCTTCTTTTGCTAATTCTGAACTAATCTGTAGATACATCAGATTTACATTATTAACAACTCATCTAGTCAGTTTCCATCACGAACAACTTCATTAAGCAGGTTCCATCAAAGTCAACTCATTGTATCACATTTCCAACAATATCCCCCTTAATCCATCAATTATGTTTCCATCAAAGACAACTTCATCAAGTATGTTTCCATCAATTCCTATACGTTTCTATCAAGAACAACTTCATCAAATAGGTTTCCATCAAGGACAACACATTGCATCATATCACCAACAGTCTTATTTCATCAAGTAGGTTGCCATCAAGGACAACACATGCCAACAATCTCCCCCTTTGGACTTGATGGAAACTTTGATGGTGTTTTATCACCACAAAAGATAGATACATTGATTATAACCATTATGATACTCTCCCCTTATTAAAAAAACAGATAGATACATTGATTATAACCATTATGATACTCTCCCCTTATTCAAACACCATGCTACTCTCCCCCTTTGACATCAAGGGAAAAGGGCGGATCAACATCAGCACAAGGTTTTTCTTTCCTTGTAGAAAGAAGAGCTCTGTATTTACCATGCTCCCCCTAGCTTCATGCTAAATCTTCAAACATATTTTTCAATGAAGTACATGACTCTATGACCTTTCCTATCACCAAGGACTCATAATTACATCAATGATCCAACCAAGTGGATTTACATATGTGACTCAAGTACCCAACCAAGTGGGTTTACACATTTGACTCAACTACCCAAGCAAGTGGGTTTACAAATTTGACTCAGTCCTTACATGACTAAATGTTACAATTTTACATCATAGGTCTCAACATGACCTTTTCATCTAATTACAAATATGAATTTTTACAACAAATACCAAAAGGACCTCAAGAAAGATATCATATTTTAGAATCATCATACTACCAACAATGTATTACATTTAGCAAGGCTAATGCTCCCCCTGAAACTATGCACCCATATGACCAAAACTCCTCCTTAGCTTTGTGCAACCTGAATACTTTCAAAAACGAATTATCAAGGCATATTCACCCAATGTCAGAGAATGGAACAGAAATATAAGAGCTAAAACATCATCAGAAATACCAAACAGCATTGCAGCTGTGCTGAAGAATGCTGACCCCAAGTAAAATTTGTCAGCAACTAACCATACACAGTTTTATTTCTAAAAACTCGCGTATATACGCGACTGTATTTCAGGAAACCCGCGTATCCAATTTTAACCTTCTGATTTTAAGCAGTTCCGATCTTGTACAAGGCAGAGACAATTCCCAGCTTTCGTCTGAGATATTCGAATGCTTCCCTGGGATATATGAGAGAAGAAAGATAGGACAATATAGCTATGTTTTCAAGTGTCATCCAACATTTGTAGCATAAGTGCATCAGTAACCAAGCCTTCAGACTTTTTGAAACTTCAACATATTCTTCCCAAGAGGAATTTATCATATCAGAAAAACTTCTCTGACAAACAATCATCCATGTGATCTAATATCACCAAGATCTTCAAGATTCATCATGATATAGTATGTGTAAGAAAAAATTCTTATCCATAGCAACAAACTCTACATGATCTATAATTATCTCTGAATCATAAGACTTCAAACTCATCCATGAGTGAAACCAACAGATACTCTTCATCAAAAGTAAACAGGGCTCATCCATAAACTCATCATAAGAAACCATGTATCATGTCATCATCATTTGAGCATAATTATTACGAGAACTAAGGAATAAGTAGATACAATGCCAACAATGCAATCATTAGTAATTAGACTGATGCTCCCCCTGAACCTGTGCTCCTGTTCTTGAGATGAATCACTGCTTTCTTTAATAGAAAAGCATACGCTTCTTTCTCCAAAGGAACTCGCATGTATATGCGGCTTTTGTTCACTAAACCTGCGTATGGAAAGTGAGACACAGAAAATTTCCACAACTTCATCTCCCCCTGAATTTGTACCACCTGTACCTGTTTTCCTCACATCAGATGCATTGTCAGAAATAAACATTACAAGAATTACCAAACCAACCATGGGAATCATCATACATTTCTCCCCCTGTGATGATACATTACTAATCCATATAATTTTTCTCACATCATCCCTGCAGTCATTATGAGAAGTAAGCTTTAGAAGCGGATGACTGCAGTAGGGTCAATATTCCCTACATTTCTGACCGGTCCTCCTTCTTTTTCCAGCTTTGCTTGAAATTTATTTTAGTGTGCTGAAAATTCTCCAATTTCTCAGATCTGTTCATCCTGTATTCTGTTTCTACATGTCCATACTTGTTATAGGCATAACATCTTGCATGAACAGAAAATTAGGCATTAAGGATCACAATGTGTTTTTCTATTCTTTCTTCTATTGCAATCAGCTGCTTTATGACCATACTTCCTACATGAAAAACAATATCCCTTGAAGAAACCAGAGTACCTTTCTATGTAGAATCTGTTTGTATGTGACTGAAATGATTTGATTTTGCAATTGGCTGCAACATGCCCATAATTATGACATTTAAAGCATTCAACATTATTGATACTTCTATAGTTAGGAGGGAAATATTTCTTTTGAGAGTTCTTGACTGTCGGTTGACCTTTTGTTTCTTCCAACACTTCAGATTTTGCATTGACATCCTTTGAATCTTTAGCACTTCCTTGTGAAATAGATTCTCCTTTAACAGTTTCATGAAAACCAAGACCAAATTTAATAGAGGGAGACCTTTGACTACTAAGAATATTGTCTAGAATCTTAGTACTATCTTGAAACCTCATGAGTTTATCCTTTTCTTCTAATTTACCTTTTAGAATGTTTACCTCAACCTCCAATTTTTGGAATTTCTTCTTCATACTTTCTTCGACCCTTCTTACTTCTTCTACTTGATCATTAAGTTTTAAAATCTCTTCTTTCAACCCATTTTCTTGTTCTTCAAAAATTTGTAGAAGTTCTTCATTCTTCTTATTTGATTTTTCTGGATCTTCTTTGAGAGAGATTATATCTGCTTCAAGTTCTTCATTCTTCTTATTTGATTTTTCCAGATCTTCATTTAGATCTATGATTTTTGTTCCAAGTCTTTTATTTAGATTGGTTGCATAATTGTACAACCTTTGATACTTGTCTATTTGTCCATTCAGTATTTCTATCTGTCCTTTCAGTTGAGAGATCATCTCATTGTAGATAACTTCTCTCTCTTTAACTGATCTTTGTTGATCTTCAACTTTAATCTTGAGAGCTTCTTCTAGATCCATAACATTATCACTACCATCACCAAAATACTGTGCAATCACAAGAACCACAATCACACACCGTTTTTGTCTTCTTCATTTTCTTCTCACTTATGTTTTCTTCGAGACATTCTCGAGAGTAGCCTTCTTTCTTTTTTGCTTTTCCCACTAGACAGACTTCCTACGACTGTTTTAATAGCGATTCCTTCCGATACAAATTTTTGGGAAAAACATCGAGAGGGGGGGTGAATCAAACATTTTTGAATCAATATTTAGGGCATACTCAAAGCTTTATACTTTTTCTTCCTTTAAAACCCATACGCTACTTTCCTGAAACCAACTCGCATATATACAGAGATCTTATTATGTATTTAATTCTTTACTTAGATCTATGCATCATTTATTCATCAGATGTTTAGTTAGCAGTAAGCATGTGCAGTAATAAGAGAATAAACCATCACACATGAACACTAGGATTTAAGGTGGAAACCCAAGTCGGGAGAAAACCACCACTGCCGTCGTCTTAGTCTTCAATATTTTATTATAAAGAAAACATAGTACAACCATGTACCAGCCAGACCATACCAAGACAGTGTGCATCTCCACCGTGTAAGGGCACAACCTTCGTCACCTTCTTTAGGAGCTACAACCACCGCTTCTTATTTACTGCCTTCTCCTGTATGGTCGCATTCACCCACTTCCTATTTACCACTAAAATAGAAGGGAGCCACTACCCCCTGCACTCGCTTACCAGCTACCACTGGAAGGGAGCTACAACCCCCTCACTGAAGGGTTCGACCCTCAGCACCACCATGGACCACGTTTCATCAATTTTCATACTGGATCCAACAAATTCCATACAACACAACTTGTAGGCCACTTTTCATCATATTTTCAGACTGGACCCACCCCACACATTTAAGATCAACATTCATCAAACTGAAACTTATAACCCCATCAATTCATTCATTGACTCATCAACCAATCAACCAACAACTTGATCATAATTAGCACCATATTCATCATTAATGTTTTATAGCTACGCCCCGTATGAACACTAATATATTAAACAAATACAATGCACGAAACAAAAATGACCGGGGGTATTTCATTCCACTTACTTCAGCAAACAGTAGATTCCATACACACTTTTACTTCACTGAACCTACGTATGTACGCTCTTTCATGCAGACCAATCCGCATATACTTCTGTGCATTCTTCATAAAAACCTTGACTGACCATACACGCTTTCCCTTAAGCAGACCCGCGTATACACGCGCTTTTACTGAAGCGAACCTGCATATACATCTGTAACTTTTCAGGATTGTGCAGCTCTTCAGATCAGATAAACAACTCAGATTTAATCCTTTACTTCAGAAAGTATTTCGCCTCATCTCAAATCTAAACATTCCATAAACAGATCTAGGAAATACATATACATTTACGATCTAGAGATCCCTCTTCATAATTTTTTTCATAGGTGCATCACTAATTCAGATCTATCAACAAATTACAGAGCTCATCCATGCAAATATACTTCAGAGTGAAGTATTCATTAAAACCCAGACCTTTTCACCCCTTGCACAATGATCTTCTTCTCCTTATATAGGTTTAGCCTTTATCAATACCATGAGCCAAAACCACACCACTTCCGATGGTATTCCTGGACGGGATCAAATATATAATCAAGCGCTTAATACCATGGGTCAATACCATCGTAACACCCCTTGGTATTCTAAATTTGGAGCGCAAAAGGGCATACCCGACTTGGCATGTACTTTTCCACGTGCATACGCTACTTCTCCTTAAAAAACCCGCATATGCTTTGTGACACAACATATTTATCATCTTTCGGGAACTTACTGAATTCCTTTCTTCTGCTACTTCTGAACTGGTCTGTAGATATATCAGATTTACATTATTAACAACTGATCTAGATAGTTTCCATCATGAAAAACTTCATTAAGAAGGTTCCATCAAAGTCAACACATTGTATCACATTGCCAACAATCTCCCCCTTAATCCATCAAGTAGGTTTCCATCAAAGACAACTTCATCAAGTATGTTTCCATCAAGTACTATACGTTTGTATCAAGAAAAACTTCATCAAATAGGTTTCCATCAAGGACAACACATTGCATCATATCTCCAACGGTCTTATTTCATCAAGTAGGCTGCCATCAAGGATAACACATGCCAACAATCTCCCCGTTTGGACTTGATGGCAACTTTGATGGTGTTTGATCACCACAATAGATAGATACATTGATTATAACCATTATGATACTCTCCCCTTATTCAAACACCATGCTACTCTCCCCCTTTGACATCAAGGGCAAAGGGCGGATCAACATCAACACAAGGTTTTTCTTCCTTTGTAGAAAGAAGAGCTCTGTAGATCTGATGTGCACTGTAGTTACCATGCTCCCCATGAGTTCACGCTGAATCTTCAAACATATTTTTAAATGAAGTACATGACTCTATGACCTTTCCTATCACCAAGGACTCATACTTACATCAATGATCCAACCAAGTGGATTTACATATGTGACTCAAGTACCCAACCAAGTGGGTTTACACATTTGACTCAACCACCCAACCAAGTGGGTTTACAAATTTGACTCAAGTCCTTACATGACTGAATGTTACAATTTTACATCATAGATCTCAACATGACCTTTTCATCTAATTACAAATATGAATTTTTACAACAAATACCAAAAGGACCTCAAGAAAGAGATCATATTTCAGAATCATCATACTGCCAACAATTTAATACATTTAGCAAGGGTAATGCTCTCCCTGAAACTGTGCATCCATATGACCAAAAATCCTCCTTAGCTTTGTGCAACCTGATTAATTTCAACATCCAATCATCAAGGCATCTTCACACAATGTCAGAGAATGGAAAATATATATAAGAGCTGAAACATCATTAGAGATACCAAACAGCACTGCAGCTGTGCTGAAGAATGCTGACCCCAAGTAAAATTTGTCAACTACTAACCATACACGGTTTTAATTTCTATAAACTCGCTTATATACACGACTGCATTTTAGGAAACCCGCGTATCCAATTTTAACCTTATGATTTTAAGCAGTTCTGATCTTGTACAAGGCAGAGACAATTCCCAGCTTCTGTCTAAGATATTCGAATGCTTCCCTGGGATATATGAGAGAAGAAATATAGGAAAATATAGCTATGTTTTCAAGTGTCATCCAACATTTGTAGCATAAGTGCATCACTGACCAGGCCTTCGGACTTTTTTCAACTTCAACATATTCTTCCCAAGAGGAATTCATCATATCAGAACAACTTCTGTGACAAACAATCGTCCATGTGATCTAATATCACCAAGATCTTCAAGATTCATCATGATATAAGATGCGTAAGAAAAATATCTCATCCATAGCAACAAACTCTACATGATCTATACTTATCTCTGAATCATAAGACTTCAAACTCATCCATGAGTGAAACCAACAGATACTCTTCATCAAAAGTAAACAGGGCTCATCCATAAAATCATCATAAGAAACCATGTATCATGTCATCATCATTTGAGCATAAGTATTATGAGAACTAAGGAATAAGCAAATACAATTCCAACAATGCAATTATTAGTAATTAGACTGATGCTCCCCCTGAACCTGTGCTCCTGTTTTTGAGCTGAATCACTGTTTTCTTTCACAGAAAAGCATAAGCTTCTTTCTCCAAAGTAACTCGCATGTATACGCGGATTTTGTTCACTAAACCCGCGTATGGAAAGTGAGACACAGAAAATTTCCACAACTTCATCTCCCCCTGAATTTGTACCACCTGTACCTGTTTTCTTCACATCAGATGCAATGTCAGAAATAAACATTACTAGAATTACCAAACCAACCATGGGAATCATCATACATTGATCCCCCTGTGATGATACATTACTAATCCATATAATGTATCTCACATCATCCCTGCAGTCATTATGAGAAGTAAGCTTTAGAAGCAGATGACTGCAGTAGGGTCAATATTCCCTACGTTTCTGACCGGTCCTCCTTCTTTTTCCATCTTTGCTTGAAATTTATTTTAGTGTGCTGAAAATTCTCCAATTTCTCAGATCTGTTCATCCTGCATTCCTTTTCTACATGTCCATACTTGTTACAGGCATAACATCTTGCATGACTAGAAAAGTAAGCATAAGTATCATAATGTGTTTTTCTATTCTTTCTTCTTTTGCAATCAGCTGCTTTATGACCATACTTGCTACATGAAAAACAATATCCCTTGAAGAAACCAGAGTACCTTTCTGTGTATAATCTGTTTGTATGTGACTAAAACGATCTGCTTCTGCAATTGGCTGCAACATGCCCATAATTATGACATTTAAAGCATTCAACATTATTGATACTTCTATAGCTAGGAGGGAAATATTTCTTTCGAAAGTTCTTAACTGTCGGTTGACCTTTTGTTTCTTCCAACACTTCAGATTTTGCATTGATATCCTTTGAATATTTAGCATTCTCGTGAACTAGATTTTTGGGTCAGCTTTCATGAAAAAACCAAGACCAAATTTAACAGGAGACCTTTGACTCGACTACTAAGAATATTGTCCAATCTTATGGATTATCTGAACCCATGAGTTTATCCTTTTCAAATTTACCTTTTAGAATGTTTACCTCAACCTCCAATTTTGGCATTTCTTCATACTTTCTCCGACCCTTCTTCTTCCTTCTTCTACTTGATCATTCAAATAAAATCTTCTTTCAACCCATTTTCTTGTTCTTCAAAAATTTGTAGAAGTTCTTCATTCTTCTTATTTGATTTTTCCAGATCTTCATTTAGATCTATGATTTCCGGTTCAAGTCTTTTATTTCGATTGGTTGCATAATTGTACAACCTTTGATACTTGTCTATTTGTCCATTCAGTATTTCTATCTGTCCTTTCATTTGGGAGATCATCTCATCGTAGATAACTTCTCTCTCTTTAACTGATCTTTATTGATCTTCAACTTTAATCTTGAGAGCTTCTTCGAGATCCATAACATTACTTTCACTATTTTCATTGTTGCATGCACACAAAAGTAAATCACAAGAACCATAATCAGTACCTGTTTTGTCTTCTTCATTTTCTGCTGCATATGTTTTCTGAGATATCTCCTTTTGAGTAGCCTTCTTCTTTTGCTTTCTTCCCATTGTGACGGATCTCCTTCAAGCGATCAAGCTTCTGCAGAAGGACCTCCTCTGATACAAATTGTTGGGAAAAATACTGAGAGGGCGGGGGGGGGTGAATCAGTATTTAGGGCATACTCAAAACTTTATACTTTTTCTTCCTTTAAAAACCATACGCTACTTTCCTGAAATCAACTTGCGTATACACGCAGATATCCTCTATAAAACTCGCGTATATACAGATATCTTATTATGTATTTAATTCTTTACTTAGATCTATGCATCATTTATTCATCAGATGTTTAGTTAGTATTAAGCATGTGCAGTAATAACAGAATAAACCATCACACTTAAACAACACACATGAACACTAGGATTTAAGGTGGAAACCCAAGTCGGGAGAAAACCATCGATGTCGTCGTCTCAGTCTTCAATATTTTATTATAAAGAAAACATCGTACAACCACGTACTGGTGCAGACTCATACCAGCACGCAGGCACCCACCTGCAGAAGGCTACAACCTTCTCTCCTTTACCAGCCTCTCATAGAAGGGTGCTACAACCCCCTGCTCTTGTTTACTAGCCTCTCCTGGGAGGGAGGTACAAACCCCTGCTCTCGTTTACCAGCCTCTCCTGGAAGGGAGCCACTACCCCCTGCACTCGTTTACCAGCTACCACTGGAAGGGAGCTACAACCCCCTCACTGAAGGGTTCGACCCTTAGCACCACCATGGACCACATTTCATCAATTTTCATACTGGATCCAATAACTTCCACACAACACAACTTGTAGGCCACTTTTCGTCATATTTTCAGACTGGACGCACTCCACACATTTAAGATCAACATTCATCAAACTGAAACTTATAACCCCATCAATTCATTCATTGACTCATCAACCAATCAACCAACAAATTGATCATAATCAGTAGCATATTCATCATTCAAACAACCCAGTTCTGTATGAATACATCATTAACAGATAACAGTAGAACAACAAAATAGATCAGGCATTTCATTCCACTTACTTCAACAAACCCTAGATTCCATACGCGCTTTTACTTCATTGAACCTACATATGCACGCGCTTTCATGCAGACCAATCCGCGTATACTTTTGTGCATTCTTCAGAAAAACCTTGACTGACCATACACGCTTTTCCTTAAGTAGACCCGCGTATACACGCGCTTTTACTGAAGCGAACCTGCGTATACCTCTGTAACTTTTCAGGAATGTGCAGCTCTTCAGATCAGATAAACAACTCAGATTTCATCCTTTACTTTAGAAAGTATTTCGCCTCATCTCAGATCTAAACATTCCATAAACAGATCTCGGAAATACATATACATTTCAGATCTAGAGATCCCTCTTCATAATTTTTTTCATAGGTGCATCACTAATTCAAATCTATCAACAAAGAACAGAGTTCATCCATGCAAATATACTTTAGAGTGAAGTATTCATTAAAACCCAGACATTTTCACCCCTTGCACAATGATCTTCTTCTCCTTATATAGGTTTAGCCTTTATCAATACCATGAGCCAAAACCACACCACTTCCGATGGTATTCCTGGACGGGATCAAATAGATAATCAAGCGCTCAATACCATGGGTCAATACCATGGTAACACCCCTTGGTATTCTAAATTTAGAGCGCAAATTGGCATACGCGACTTGGCACGTACTTTTTCGCGTGCATACGCTACTTCACCTTAACAAACCCGCGTATCGTTTGTAGCATAACTTATTTATCATTATTCTGGCACTTTCTGGATTCCTTTCTTCTGCTACTTCTGAACTGATCTGTAGATACATTAGATTTACATTATTAACAACTCATCAAGTCAGTTTCCATCATGAACAACTTCATTAAGCAGGTTCCATCAAAGTCAACACATTGTATCACATTGCCAACAATCTCCCCTTTAATCCGTCGGAAATAGATTTCTGAACAAGACAATTCAACAAGTATGTTTCATCAAGTACTATACATTTCTATCAAGAAAAACTTCTACTGAAGCTTTCCATCAAGGAAAACACATCGCATCATATCACATCGCATCATATCTCCAATGTTTTATTTCATCAAGTAGGTTGCCATCAAGGACAACACATGCCAACAACAATCTCCGCTTGGACTTGATGGCAACCACGATGGTGTTTGATCACCACAACAGATAGATACATTAAGCATAACCATTAGTCTCTCCTTATTCAAACACCATGTCACTCTCCCCCTTTGACATCAAGGGCAAAGGGCGAATCAAAACCAACATAAGGTTTTTCTCCTCATGTAGATAGAAGAGCGTTGTAGATATGATGAGCATTGAAGTTACCATGCTCCCCCTGAGTTCATGCTGAATGTTCAAACATATTTTTCAATGAAGTACATGACTCTATGACCTTCCTATCACCAAGGACTCATACTTACATCAAAGATCCAACCAAGTGGATTTACATATGAGACTCAAATACCCAACCAAGTGGGTTTACACATTTGACTCAACTACCCAACCAAGTGGGTTTACAAATTTGACACAAGTCCCTACATGACTGAATGTTACAATTTTACATCATAGGTCTCAACATGACCTTTTCATGAAATTACAAATATGAATTTTTACAACAAATACCAAAAGGACCTCAAGAAAGAGATCATATTTCAGAATCATCATACTTCCAACAATGTCTTATATTTAGCAAGGCTAATTATCCCCCTGAAACTGTGCATCCATATGACCAAAACTCCTCCTTAGCTTTGTGCAACCTGATTACTTTCAACATCCAATCATCAAGGCATCTTCACCCAATGTCAGAGAATGGAACAGAAATATAAGAGCTGAAACATCATTAGAGATACCAAACAACACTGCAGTTGTGTTGAAGAATGCTGACCCCAAGTAAAATTTGTCAACAACTAAACATACGCGGTTTTATTTCTATAAACTCACGTATATACGCAACTATATTTCAGGAAACCTGCGTATCCAATTTTAACCTTCTGATTTTAAGCAGTTCTAATCTTGTACAAGGCAGAGACAATTCCCAGCTTCCGTCTAAGATATTTGAATGCTTCCCTGGGATATATGAGAGAAGAAAGATAGGAAAATATAGCTATGTTTTCAAGTGTCATCCAACATTTGTAGCATAAGTGCATCAATAACCAGGCCTTCAGACTTTTTTAACCTTCAACATATTCTTCCCAAGAGGAATTTATCATATCAGAACAACTTCTGTGACAAACAATCATCCATGTGATCTAATATCACCAAGATCTTCAAGATTCATCATGATATAATATGTGTAAGAAAAATATCTCATCCATAGCAACAAACTCTACATGATCTATACTTATCTCTGAATCATAAGACTTCAAACTCATCCATGAGTGAAACCAACAGTTACACTTCGTCAAAAGTAAACACGGCTCATCCATAAACTCATCATAAGAAACCATGTATCATGTCATCATCACTTGAGCATAAGTATTACGAGAACTAAGGAATAAGCAGATACAATGCCAACAATGCAATCATTAGTAATTAGACTGATGCTCCCCCTGAACATGTGCTCTTGTTCTTGAGATGAATCACTATTTTCTTTAACAGAAAAGCATATGATTCTTTCTCCAATGGAACTCGCATGTATACGCATATTTTTTTCACTAAACCCGCGTATGGAAAGTGAGACGCAGAAAATTTCCGCAACTTCATCTCCCCCTGAATTTGTACCACATGTACCTATTTTCTTCACATCAGATGCACTGTCAGAAATAAACAAAACCGGAATTACCAAACCAACCATGGGAATAATCATACATTGCTCCCCCTGTGATGATACATTACTAATCCATATAATGTATCTCACATCATCCCTGCAGTCATTATGAGAAGTAAGCTTTAGAAGCGAATGACTGCAGTAGGGTCAATATTCCCTACGTTTCTGACCGGTCCTCCTTCTTTTTCCATCTTTGCTTGAAATTTTTTTTAGTGTGCTGAAAATTCTCCAATTTCTCAGATCTGTTCATCCTGTATTCCTTTTCTACATGTCCATACTTGTTACAGGCATAACATCTTGCATGACCAGAAAAGTAAGCATAAGGATCATAATGTGTTTTTTTATTCTTTCTTCTATTGCAATCAGTTGCTTTATGACCATACTTGCTACATGAAAAACAATATCCCTTGAAGAAACCAAAGTACCTTTCTGTGTAGAATCTGTTTGTATGTGACTAAAACGATCTGCTTCTGCAATTGGCTGCAACATGCCCATAATTATGACATTTAAAGCATTCAACATTATTGATACTTCTATAGTTAGGAGGGAAATATTTCTTTTGAGAGTTCTTAACTGTCGGTTGACCTTTTGTTTCTTCCAACACTTCATATTTTGCATTGATATCCTTTGAATATTTAGCACTTCCTTGTGAACTAGATTCTCCTTTAATATTTTCATGAAAACCAAGACCAAATTTAATAGAGGGAGACCTTTGACTAATAAGAATATTGTCCAGAATCTTAGTACTATCTTGAAACCTCATGAGTTTATCATTTTCTTCTAATTTACCTTTTAGAATGTTTACCTCAACCTCCAATTTTTCGCATTTCTTCTTCATAATTTCTTCGTCCCTTCTTCCTTCTTCTACTTGATCATTTAGTTTTAAAATCTCTTCTTTCAACCCATTTTCTTGTTCTTCAAAAATTTGTAGAAGTTATTCATTCTTCTTATTTGATTTTTCTGGATCTTCTTTGAGAGAGATGATTTCTGCTTCAAGTTCTTCATTCTTCTTATTTTAATTTTCCAAATCTTCATTTAGATCTATGATTTCTATTTCAAGTATTTTATTTCGATTGGTTGCATAATTGTACAACCTTTGATACTTGTCTATTTGTCCATTCAGTATTTCTATTTGTCCTTTCATTTGAGAGATCATCTCATTGTAGATGACTTCTCTCTCTTTAACTGATCTTTGTTGATATTCAACTTTAATCTTGAGAGCTTCTTCTAGATCCATAACATTAATTTCACTATTTTCACTGTTGCATGCACACGAAATTAAATCACAAGAACCACAATCAACACCTATTTTGTCTTCTTCATTTTTTGCTGCATATGTTTTCTGAGATATCTCCTTTTGGGTAGCCTTCTTCTTTTTCTATCTTCCCATTGTGGTGGATCTCCTTCAAGCGATCAAGCTTCTGCAGAAGGACCTCCTCTGATACCAATTGTTGGGAAAAATACTGAGAGGGGGGGGGGTGGTAACCATATTTAGGGCATACTCAAAAATTTATACTTTTTCTTCCTTTAAAACCCATACACTACTTTCCTGAAACCAAATCGCGTATACACGCGGATATCCTTTATAAAACTCGCGTATATACAGAGATCTTATTATGTATATTAATTCTTTACTTAGATCTATGCATCATTTATTCATCAGATGTTTAGTTAGAAGTAAGCATGTGCAATAATAACATAATAAACCATCACACATAAACAACACACATGAACACCAAGATTTAAGGTGGAAACCTAAGTTGGGAGAAAACCACCGTTGCCGTCGTCTCAGTCTTAAATATTTTATTATAAAGAAAACATCGTACAACCATGTACTAGCATAGACTCATACCAAGACGTAGGCACCCACCTACAGAAGGCTACAACCTTCTCTCGTTTACCAGCCTCTCTTGGAAGGGAGCTACAACCCCCTGCTCTCGTTTACCAGGCTTTCCTAGAAGGGAGCTACAACCCCCTGCTCTCGTTTACCAGCCTCTCCTGGAAGGGAGCCACTACCCCCTGCACTCGTTTACCAGCTACCACTGGAAGGGACCTACAACCCCCTCACTGAAGGGTTTGACCCTGAGCACCACCATGGACCACGTTTCATCAATTTTCATACTGGATCCAACAACTTCCATACAACACAACTTGTAGGCCACTTTTCATCATATTTTTAGACTGGACCCACTCCACACATTTAAGCTCAACATTCATCAAACTGAAACTTATAACCCCATAAATTCATTCATTGACTCATCAACCAATCAACTAACAACTTGATCATTATCAGTAGCATATTCATCATTCAAACAACCAAGTTCTGTATGAATACATCATTGACAGATAACAGTAGAACAATAAAACAGATCAGGCATTTCATTCCACTTACTTCAGCAAGTCCTAGATTCCATATGCGCTTTTACTTCATTGAACCTGCGTATGTACGCGCTTTCATGCAGACCAATCCATGCATACTTCTGTGCATTCCTTAGAAAACACTTGACTGACCATACACGCTTTTCCTTAAGAAGACCCGCGTATACACGCGCTTTTACTGAAGCGAAACTGCGTATACATCTGTAACTTTTCAGGACTGTGCAGCTCTTCAGATCAGATAAACAACTCATATTTCATCCTTTACTTTAGAAAGTATTTCGCCTCATCTCAGATCTAAACATTCCATAAACAGATCTAGGAAATACTTATACATTTTAGATCTAGAGATCCCTCTTCATCATTTTCTTCATAGGTGCATCACTAATTCAAATCTATCAACAAAGAACAGAATTCATCCATGCAGATATACTTCAGAGTGAAGTATTCATTAAAACCCATACCTTTGCACCCCTTGCACAATGATCTTCTTCTCCTTATATAGGTTTCACCTTTATCAATACCATGAGCCAAAACCACACCACTTCCGATGGTATTCCTGGACGGGATCAAATAGATAATCAAGCGCTCAATACCATGGTAACACCCCTTGGTATTCTAAATTTGGAGCACAAAAGGGCATACGCGACTTGGCACGTACTTTTCTGCGTGCATACGCTACTGCTCCTTAAAAAACCCGTGTATGCTTTGTGACACATCATATTTATCATATTTCTGGCACTTACTGAATTCCTTTCTTTTGCTACTTCTGAAATGATCTGTAGATACATCAGATTTACATTATTAACAACTCATCTAGTCAGTTTCCATCACGAACAACTTCATTAAGAAAGTTCCATCAAAGTCAACACATTGTATCACATTGCCAACAATCTCCCCTTTAATCCATCGAGTAGGTTTCCATCAAGGACAACTTCATCAAGTATGTATCCATCAAGTACTAAATTTTATATCACGAACAACTTCATTAAGAAAGTTCCATCAAAGTCAACACATTGTATCGCCAACAACATTATTTCATCAAGTAGGTTGCCATCAAGGACAACACATGCCAACAATACATTGGTTCTTTCAAGGTTAAATCTGCTTCAAGCTTCTTAAGCTTCTCACTTAATCTTTTGTTCTGTTCCTCTATTTTAGCATTTATTTGAGCTAATTTCTTGGCATCTTCCAAGTTCTTGATTTTTTCTTTTAACCTATTGATCTCATTATTCTAAATTTACGTATCTTCCGTGGCTTTAATGAGCTTGTTGGCCTCATCTGTTTGTTGCACTGCTGAAGTAGATGATTCAATAGCATAAGTAGTGGAAGAATTCATTGGCACAATTGTGGCCAATGGGACATTTGGTGCCAAATCCTCTGCTAAAGTTGAAAGATTTTCTATAGTTACCATGGGGATGACTGTAGGAGGAATACTTTGATGTTTTGTAGCTTCTTTCTCTTGGACAAGCTTGTCCATTTCTATCTCCATTTCTTTAATTTGTGTTCTCATTTGGAGTATGAGACTCACCATCTCATCTTTCTGATTTTCCTCCTGCACAATTTATTTTGCGAGTGGATGTTCTGTTGGAGGCAGTTTTAATTTCTTTCTAAGTGTTGCAATGTCAAAAATTTTCTCCTTCACTAATTCCTTTGTAGCCTTTACATTTTAAGGGTCATACCCTACTTCAATCATCTGTTCTTCTAAAGACTTGTTTCTATTGTCTTTAGCATAGGAAGAAGTTTTTTCAATCCTAATATGATCTCTCAAATTTGTTATAGTGTTCTCGAGTTTCTAGGCACTCATTGCCTTTGTTGTCATAGTAGAATAAAGCATTTCTAAGCTTTTCTTATGAAACTCAATTTGATCTAAGGGATGAATGCTTTCTACTAGTACTTCAAAGTCAACTTCCTTATAATCTGTTGTTGTTCTAGGTTTAGGAATTGTTGGCTATAGCACTATCATTAGAAACTTTTTATTGGTGTAATCAAAGGTTGAAAGAAGCCTACTTTGATTTCCTGGAGTCTGCTTTAGATACTGTGAATAGATTTCATTCTTTAACTCTTCATTCTTAGCCTTGATTTCTTTATAATTCTATTTGATATCATTGTCTGTATTCTCTACCTGTTGTGATGAGGATGCCTCCATGCTTTGCTATTTTTCAATCATCTGAGTGTTTGAAGTATCATTTTCCTACTCCTTCATAATAATTGTAGTAGCATCTGTGTTCTTCTCTAGATTTTCTTCATCTAGGACCTTAATTGTTTCTTTTTCCTTATTCACTAGATTGAGCTTAAGTTTCTTATTATATCTGATTTTGAATCTAGTCTATGTTGTTGTTTCAGCTGTATATGTGCCTTCTTCTCTGATTCTCTTTATGGTCCTGTCCTCCTGGTTTATAGTCTTCAAAGTGTGACTAGTATCACCATGTTTGACTATTTCCATCAAAGTATTGTCCAACCATTCTGTTTGATTTGAAAAATATTCAATCTCAGGCCTTTTATCATGGATATAAGGGGTTAATTTTCATTTTACCCTCATCTTACTGAGTATTCCATGAGGATCAAAATTCCACAAGAAAATTTCTTCAAATTTATATTCTAGCAACTGTTTTGCTGCTTCCACGCCTGCTTCCTATGATTGCAAATGAAAGGACCCACCTAGTTATTTAATTTGAATTGAGTCTTCTTTTTAGCAACTAAGAATTTTATAGAATCTGAATTGAGAATTTGTCTTATGTACTCTAAGGCAAAAAATATCATTGGCAAGTATTTTAGCAATTTATAGGGCAATAGGTTTGACCCATAGACTCTAATCTCTGGTGTGATTTTGTTAAAGGTACCAATCTCCAGTTCTGCTTTGATATGATAGTCGTAGCACCTTCTTTATCTCATTACTTATCCTTGGTTGTACACTGTTTGTAAGCATGTTTATCAATGGATGAAAATAACAATATGTAAAATCCACATAAGTGAATTCTATTGATTCTTTTCTGATTAGAGAGGTCCAGAAAATGACTAATAGTGGATTAGCTTCTACATCCAATTACTGAAATTTTATTGGGAATTTATCTGCTTGGAAGTAAAGGAACATGTGAAAGAGGTAGGATGTATATCTGAAAACTCCTTCACTGGGAAGTTTCACAAGCTGATCATGGATACTATCAGCTATGTATTCAACATAGTTATAAATGACTGTGGGGGGTTGACCAGGCACAAAAGTGGATAGAAAACCAAGTATAGACTCATCAGTGTGCTCATCAGTAAAATAACCCGAGATAAAGGATAACATTGAAATAACATGTCTTTATCCTTCAGGAAATTTGGATGATGAGTATGAGGGGTTAGAGGGTTAATATTTGGGATTTCCACATATGTAGGCATGAATGTTTGGAAGATATGAAATATCTTAGGAAAGTCTAAGTCAAGATAAAGCTTTTTAAGAGCTTCTATGGATAATGGGACTGCATTAGGATATCATTTTAGCTGAAGCATTAGGTTTCTAGACTCTGTAGTAATAGTGAACAATACCTCTTTTTCAGTATTAATAATAGCTCTTTGGTCAGGGGAGTAGTGGGCTTGACACAGTCTAATGAGTTTTGGACACTAATGAGTATGGGGAACCACATATTTGGGTAAATTGGATTCCCAAATTTGAACTTCATCTCCCTGATCTAAATATTTTTCTAGACTCGAGTGGTGGAGATCTATAATATTGAATTCAATAACTGGATCAGTTATCAACATCAACTAAATTTGTATGCTCAACATCTACAACATGAGGTTGTAGTGGATTTATGACAATGGTGCTTTTAGAAGCCATTTCTGGGTTTAATTTTGACAATTTTGACCTTATGGATGCTTAAAACTCTGTTTTTATGTTTTTATACTCTTCTGTAAGCTTAGACTGTTTACAGAAGGTGTTTTTGGTTTAACAAAGGTTTCTTTGAACATCAATAGGTAAACTTTGGTTTTTTATGCTTCAAATCTTTAATTTGGTTCCAAAATTAATCTTGAAACTCTTTACAGACTCAGGAAAAGGTTCAACAAGGTTTTTTTGTCTTTTCTTTGATAAAACATAACTAAGAATAGTTTAATTCATGCACAAAAGGGTTCTGGGTATTTTCCAAGGATTTTTGAATCAATCAGAGGTTCTCTAAGGTCTTCAAAAGGCTTAACTTCTTCAATTTTTTTTTAAAACATGTTACAGTATCAAAACTGTGATTTTATAAGGGTTTTAACAGTAAATACAACTTTTTGAAGGCAATAAAGGTATTTTTGTAGGTAAACAGGCTTTACGAGGCTTAAATTCACAAAATGATTCCTTTCAAATGACATGAGGGTATTTTATTTCAAGAATACCTGTTTTTGCAGGTATTTTGACTTGAAATAGGGTTTCTAGGGCATTGGGGAGCTTTCAGAAGCTATTTGAATTCCTTTGGATGTAAATTGGAGGCTCCGAGAAATTTGCAGCAATAAATTTGGTCAAATTCTGGTTCTTTGTGTATTAACAAGAAGCAACGATGTCTTTTCTTTCAGTCGGAGATGGTTAAACATGCATAAAATGTAGAAAAGGTTTAGACACATACATCTGTTGTTTTATAGAAAATTTGGGCTAAAAAATATATGCATTCAATGCTAGTCAAGTCAAATGGAAGGTGGTTTGGTGCCGAGGGGGCGAATACCAGGAAGCCGTTATCGTAACATGAGAAGGCAGTAAGAAGTTTTTCATAATCAAATGCAATCAAATAATTTTTTGTTGCATGGAGGAGAGAGAGGAGGACAATACCACCCATTTCAAAAATCCAAAATGGATTAGTGATCGCGCTCTTGAAAATACGATATGGGTTCTGGATTTTTGGATTAGAAAGCAAAGATGCAAATGGTCAAGATATTTTGGTGGAGTTGCTCGGTGTATGGGGCGTGAGGCCCGAGAACCTTTTATGTGTCAGGATTAATATTATTATGTTTAAACATAGTTTAACCGTAAAGTCTAATATTTAATGGGATAGGTGGGATATGCGAATTACATGACAAATGAGTGATTTACAGGTGTAATGAGACTGTAGGGCAGGTTTAATATATATTACATATATTTTAACCTATGGGGGAGCAGAATATGTCACGTTGGGAATTATAACCATAAGTTAATATTAATAAAGTGGGTTTTGGGGTATTTAAAATAAATGAATTAATATAACTACGGGGAGGGTATTTATAAGGAATTATTAAAATAAATTAAAGTTTATATGAAAATGAATGTGATGAGAGAAAATACATATAAATGCACTAAGTAAAAGTGTGTTTTAAGTGTTTTGGCATATTTTTCATAATGGTTGTGCCATACTTAACTTTTTACACTTAACACTTAGGATAATACATATTTTTGGGTTTTTTTGAATGTTTTTGTATGAAATGAAATTAGTTAAGGGGAATTTTTAATTTCCCTATGCAAAAAGAAGTTTTACATTAGGAAAGGGGATTTTATCTTAGGAAAAGGGTGATTATGTTGAGGGAATGGGTTTTTATGAAGGAAATCCAATACTTATTACCAATCAGTGATTAAGCCTTGGGTCCAATCCCAACAAAAGTCATAGAAATTCTCTGAGCCTTTTAACTGAAGGTTTTGAGTATTGGAATACTTTGAGGGAAGGGAAACTAGTAATTTTTCTAGATGATGTTTTATTACATGCCTTATAAAATTGCTTTCTACCTACCCATCATTTATTCTATCATTTTTTCATTATTTTCATGGGTGCATTTGAGCTTGCAACCCTAAATCCATTTTTCTTTTAAATCATAAACTATCTAGTTCTAACCTTATTTCATCTGAGGGCTCAGATTAAACTGTTGAGCTCCTCATTTATTCTCTAACTATCTATTGATTTTTAAAGTATAAAATGTTTGACATATATTTATTCTCCATCTATAAACATGAAATTTAAACCATGAAAAAGTTAATATTAAGCTATTTAACTCATCATGGATTATGGCATTTTGAACAAGCTGCACATAATCATTATTTTTGCAGTAAAAGTAAAAAGTAGTGGAATTTTAACTTGCATCACTTTCATGTCTTATTCTTATCACTTTTTTGTCTGGGGTCCATTTTTTATTCTTTTTGAAATTTTCTTTTCAAGTCCTTTGATGTTTCTTTTAGGACTTTTACCCTCTTTTCATTTTTTTATTATTTTCAAATATGGGAAAACAACTTGCAGAAAGCAAGGTATGTACATATTTACAAGACTCATCATATTCAATTTAAAAATTATGAACCCTATTATTATACGACCCTAATAGTTGCTACTGAATTTGTTGAATCTTCTACATCTGCTACAAATTCTGAATAATAATGGATCTGATAGTCTTAATGTCGTTATGACACATTAGCACAGTTCTTATCTATGTGAATGAATTTGCTGATGTCGAACATAGTAAGAAATTTTTGAATTAGTCATCATTAATGCAGGCCACTAATCAACGCGAGACCTCTGACCATTGATGAACATGAGAGTGAAGATGCCTAGGCACATCTTGCTAGGTATGAATAAATTTTCTGATGTCGAGTCACCTAGAAGATTTGTCAAACAAGGGAAATTAATGTATTCCCATTGTTTGTTGGAAAGATAACTTTCCATTAAGGCATGCAAGCCCTGGGGTACTTTTTGAAAAGATTTTTAAAACTCAGAAAGGACTATAGATATATAGTTTCTTTGAAGCACAATTTATTTGGAAAATGAAAATGAACATGAAAGGGAAAAAGATAATGGAGTTAATCATCATGTAAGTGAGATGATTGCTTTTATTCATGAGTTAGGGATGGATGGAATTCAATGAATGTGAATGGATAGTGAACGTGAATGAAGGATGAATGTGAATGGAAAATATGAATGGAAATGAGGTGAATGTTTTATTAAGAAGCATGGATGTAATGGAGATAATGACATCTAAAAGGCTTGTAAGTGTTGGATTTGATCTTCATTAGAGTGTGCTCATGCATTTATGTTTCATATTTGTTGCTAATCATCTTCTTATGAAATAAATGTGGTCTCTAAGAGAGACACTATTCACTTGTAGTCATTTTTCCTTCCTCCTGTAACCTGCAAAAAAACTAATACTAATTTTGCAATGGAATGTAAGGCTATCAAAAGAGAGAGGTGATAAATATATTTGGTTATGACATTTACAAAAACAAACTGAGAATTGGTATTAATAGAACAATTTCACGAAGGAAAACCAAAATAAATTGTACCTGTGTCGAAACTAGTGCCTCAAGTTACCTGTGGTTTCTTTTCAGCAATTTGTTCAATTTTTTACTATTTCAAACTCTGATGGTAGCTTTCTCATTGTATATATCTCGTCGAGATATTTCCAAAAATACTTGAATCATTGAAATCTGATATCATATGAGAAAGTTAGGGTGATTTGAAATTTGGGTGAAATAATGAAGTCTCTCAGCTGCAAAATTGATGTTCAGTTGCAAAATTGTGGAGTGGCTGCAGAATTTCACAGTTTATGTAACTAAAAAACAATCATGATATGTAGGATTAAACGTATGTACTGCTTCATGGTAAAAATAATTAAACTTCAAAGCATGGCTAAGGTTCCCAATTAAACCACTAGATGCCCCTATATTTCCTTCAGCATACATTTTATAAGGGAATGCATACAAATGTCCTACTGCAGTAATAGCCATCTCAAAAAAAATAAAAATTTCTGAATAGTTGTAGGATCTTCTACACCTTTAATCATGTCAGACTTTGGTGCAACAAAAACTAGCACTACATATAGGTAGGCTTGCTTGGTACTGAAATTCCCATTCTCGTACTTTTCCTTTTTCATGTAGAATAAATGTAATTGCAAAAAGTATGGGATTTAGAATGACAAACTGTAATGCACCCCACTTACAACGTCAAATGAAAGACACATAAAAATATGAAGATGCTAGTTGATCCCCCTCATAAGACATACTTCCACCACCACTCATGATCCTTGAATGTAAGTGAAATGAATAATTCACATTTTTTTTTATAAGTGCATGAGCAATCATCGCATTAAAAAAACTATTCTCCTCACGAAGTCTGCAAATTGGAGCTCAAAGGATACCTAAAAATATCCCAAATAGTTAGGAATATGAGGAAACCATTTCAAGGTTACTTAATTCACCTCGTTCTAGAAAAAACCCATGCCTTATTTTTTTTCCAATTCGCCCTCAGTGAATAATAATTTTTTTTTAAATGTGGTATCTCAAATGCCACGTTTTCTGGAAAATGAATTTATTTGCTACGACAATCGTGAAATAATTTAGATCTGAGCACAAATCACAGAGGTGAATTAAATGAGTTCCGGGTATTGTGCTCGTTGAGAGGAAACTCATTAGAAATTTCAAAGGTGGTGCAGCAGTCCAACACATGAGAAACATCGACATCTGAATGAATCCACTTTTAATTTTTCTTCTGTTGATTTTACTGCTGCTTCCTGAACTTGAGGAGTCGAATCTACTTCGTAAACAGAAGAAGTAATGATAGGTTCATTTTTATGATCATATGATTGTGTCAATTGTTAGCAAGTACACTAAGAGAGAGTGGGGCATTATAGAGCTGAAACAAATGGGTATTGGTCTCTTTATATCGATACTGGCTATGGTAGCAGTTGTTGTTTATTCCCTAATATCCACAATGTTAGATTCTAGTATTGGGTCAAAGTTCCATATTCCCTCAACATTTTTATTTGAAATGGAAAGCCCTCACAAATTGCATATGTTTGTATTTCTTATGAAATCTATTATGTGCTATAGGAGTTTTTATGCTTCCACACCTAATTTCCATTTATTTTTATTTTTATTTATCTGTATTTTATTTTTTTATTTTCTTTGTTAAAAATAATTTATTAATAAATAAAATGAATTCGACACATTTATTTTTGTTCATTCTTTTTTATTTTTTTGTTTTTTGTTTGTTTGTTTTGTTTTTTTAAGTTTATTAAAAAAATCAAATCAAATTAAATCAAATGACAAAAATAGAATTTAGGTGCAGAATTGCATTTTGTAGCTAAATATTTCTTTATATATTTATATATATATATATATATATATTCTTTCTCTGATCCTCCAGATCACATAAAGAGCAGGAGGAGAGCATACTCGAGAAATTATTAATCAATTTTTTTATTAAAAATATTTTTTTGTGGCTCTAAATGCAATCAGATCTGATTTTATTTTTCTATTTTATCCTACGTTATTTTTAAGGAAAAGAAAAAAGAAAAAATAATTAGCCATAATTTATAAAAGAATGAAGGACTAATCTAATAAGGAAAAAAAACTAAAATTTCATGAAAATAATGAAATAGTTAGGTAAAATGAAAAATTAATATAATAACAAAAAACTGAGATTGCTACAATGAAATTGCGATGGAATTGAAACTAAGCTAAAAAATGAAATGACATTCTAAAAGAACACCAATCCCTATGTACGCCTCCCCGACAACAACGCCAAAATGTTGAGTAAAATAATTTGTATTAGATTACTAACATAAATCATCAATCTAGGATCCATAGGACTGGTGATACATACATGCACAATATATGCTAGAGATCAGTTTATGAAAAATAAAAACTAACCTAATCATATTATTACTTCATTAACTTGAAAACCTATTCTACATTTAGGAATTAAAATTTAATCTACTTGCATAATTGAATTCTAATCTAGGATTGTTGTGTTGAAATCAAAGACGAGGAAAAAGCATGTTGTTGTATATATGAATGGCCAAATCTGACCCAATTGGAAAATAATGGAACCACTTTATTCAGATGACTTAGCGAGCACAAATTTACACAGTCAACTGGAAATTCTATCACTAAGAAGTTAAATGGAAAAGACAAGTAAAAATCATGTTTTTGTATATCTGAATGCCCAAATATGATCCAATTGGAAAATAATATAACCACTTTCTTGAGAGGACTTAGTGAGCACAAATTTACACAGTCAACTGGAAATTCTATTTCTAAGAATTTAAATGATAAAGACAATTTAAAAGCATGTTGTTGTATATCTGAATGCCTAAATCTAACCCAATTGGAAAATGATAGAACCACTTTCTTCAGACAACTTAGCGAGCACAAATTTACATAGTCAACTGAAATTAAAAACTAATCATTCTACAATCGACCGGTCGAACACACTTGCATGAATAGAACATATAAATTATCAATCTTTCAACAAAATGAAAACAACAAAATAATGGAATGACATACTTGAATGAAATCAAAGAAAATTTACAAAATAAAACCTACTCCACCTTACATTCTAATATGCTCCATGATCTCCTACTTCACATCTCCATCCATGCTTGGAACTTCAAAACTTTATTCAAGTTCTCCAAAATTACAAAGTTCAAAATGATAAGATTAACAAGATTAAGTTACAAAGCTTACAAATAAAGGAGAGAGATCTCCTATTTATACAAATCTTAAGCAACATCTTCGTTAATGAGGATCCTTCTTCTTCTCCTTTGACCCATAATATTCTCAACCAGTTTTCTAACCACAAGCCACATATCCCTCCTTCAAATCTCCTTCATATCATGAAGATAATTTCGAATTTGATCTTTGGGAGCCACATAAGAGGGCCTTGGAAGCTTCCAATCAACCTACACATGTCACAAAACTCTTTCCACTTTTAATGTATAAGTATATGCATATTATTTCCTAACTTTTGATCACAAATTCACTTAAAAATACTCGAAATTAATAATGTTTGGAAAACACAAGGGTAACCCAAATAATGATGAAAGTGAGATGAATGTAGTTACATGGTATTGATATGGAGGTGAAATGGAGGTGATATAATGGACATCATGGTGAAAGTGGATGTATTTTAAAGGAAAATTCTGAGACCCAAAAAGTATATATCAAACTGATGAAGTAACAAAAAGAGTGCCACACAAGGTTCTTCATTATATTCAATTAATTCCATGTTTTCGAAAATTGTTTATGTACCAAATCATAACATAATTTATGGATTACCATGCAACGAAAATAATTCAAGATGGTGTTCTTCGAATTCCTGCAGATGGATCTACATTTAAAAATATAGAGGAAATATGGCCAAAGTTTAAATAATAACCTCATAATATTAATCTTTTAGTAGCAGATGACGGAGTTGATCCATTTGGAGAGCTAAGATCTATTTATTTGGTGTGGGTTGTTTTTGTTATCAACAATAACATTCCTCCTTGGATTTCTATAAAGAGGGAGGACATAATGTTGAAAATGATTGTTCCACGCATTATTCTGTTTAGAATAAATCTATTTTCTTACACAATAACATATCATGATTTTTCTTGTTTGTTTCATACTTATGTCTTATATTTTTGTGTTTACTCATATATGTTAAATCATGTCTTATAATTATGTCTTTTTTTTTTGTTACTCATATATTTGGGAATTATGTACTGTACATTCAATCAATTAGGTAAGTACGAGTTCAAAGATATAAATGTATATATGAAGCCACTTAGCAATGAGTTATTGGAATTATGGAAGGGAATCACTATGTATGATATCTCCAATCCAACAGATGAACAAAGGGAATTTGAATTCCATGCAATGCTTGTATGGATAATTCACGATGCCCTGGGGCTAACACATTTTTGTGGTATATTGTAACATTACCGTGCACTTTAGTAGTGTTTACTAGTTTTATGAAGTTCATTTCATACATTTTTTTTGTAAATATTCCATTCATTATACATACATCATTTAATCATTGAAATAAAAATTAATCCATCTCTTGCAAGGCTTCAAACAAGGGGTAAATTTTCTTGTCCATATTGTGGTCCTAAATTGAAATCTCATCGTTCAAGAATCCTTGGAAAGGAGGTGTTTGATGAGTATAAGAACTTCCTCTCTAACAACCATAGGTACCAGAGAACCAAAAAACATATTTTCAATGGAAAAGAAGATACTGGATTAAGACGACAGAGAATGACACTTGGTCTATGGAAGTTGAAATATAATAGAATCTCTCAAGGTATGGATTAAATCATATATTTGTCATTATACATGAAATGTTTGGATTAATTTATATTTTTATTGCATTTTATTCATTGTACTATTTGGGAGTTATTGTTGTTATAATATCTTAAACTATGATTTGCCTTGCAGGTCGGTAAGGCATTAATAATGGGGCACTACCACGAGGAATGAAAATCTATCCTAAGAAATTCAGTAGGGTCCCCGACTATGAGCACCTAGATATTGTTCATTTGTTTGATACAATACATATAGAGAAGACTGTAACAAATAACTTATGGGGAATCTTAGATGGAAAGAGAGATAAAGAAAAAAATTTCAAGATTTGTAATGACATTAAGGAGGTCAATCATGCAATGCAAAGTGTGATTCATTCAAATAGCGATAGAGACCGCCAAAATCTAAGCCCCCTTCCATGGTTATTGGAGGAACAACAAAGCAAGGATGCTAAAGAGGTTATTGAAAATAAAAAACTTCCCACTGGATTTTCTTCAAACAAAAATAATATCCTAATAAATAAAGGTGAATTAGGTGGGGTAATGACTCATGATTGGAATACATTCATTAAGGTAACTATTTTGGTGTATATATTTGTAAATTAATGATGAAACATCTTGTTATTATTATTTTTTTATACTTATTTCAGAATAAATGATTCTTTTTCTTATTACACTATGTTATACCTCTATCTCTCCTAGACAACTTTCACAACAATGTCCATCTAGTTATATATGATCTTGGAAAATACAAGAGGTAAGTGGCCATTTATATGAAAATTGTAATTTGTTGTATATTAACATAAATTTGACTGCATGTGTTTTACTTGTAATGTACTATATATATTATTGTTTAAATTTGTGATTTTCTTGTTTCATTTGTAGAGGGTTGTCATCTAAAGAAATGGATAAAGAAGATATAAAGTATTGGAGGAAACCAATTCCTCGTCTAATGTGTGAAATGCAAAAGTATCTACCTTCGGCATTTTTCCATTAGGGGAATTTTGAGGTCTAAAATTTTCCTCCTAAGGAAATTATAAAATAATAGTGGAAATAATAAAATAATTCTAGATTACATCATCAAAATTTCGAGGGAAACAAAGAAAAAAAATCAAATTGTATTTTCAACTTATCTACATGTGGGTTTACTCAAATTTTGAGCGGAAACACTCGTTGGATGAAAAATATGATCCATCATCCAAGAAGTACCCATGTTGCATACTTTATATGGACCCTACTACACGAAAACTGAGCAATACATGAAAAACATGATTGCAATCACGTTTTTTCATGTATTTCTCATTTTTCATGTAGAAGGGTCCCATCAAAAGTATGCAACATGGGTGCTCCTTGGATGAGGAATTAAATTTTGCATCCAACGAGTAATCTCGCTCGAAATTTGAGTAAAACTTTAGGGATATAAGTTGAAAATACGAGTTGAAAAAATAGTTTATTTCAAAAAATAGTTTTTATTTTTTTACTCCAAAAATGGTGAATCATCCCCCATGGTTGACATCATCATCTTGAATCATATTGGTTCTTATAAAGTTCATTTTGGTAGTACATTTTTCTTTGGAGGCCCATTATATACCTCAAAATTCCCCTAATGAATGCACAAGAACACTACCTCATACACCAAGTTGAGGAGATTTAAAAGTGTGGACCTATACACACAAAATCAATGTGGATGGTTGAGAGGCACTTGAAATATTTGAAGGCTTTGGTTAAACAAAGAGAACGTCTTGAAGGTTCTATGGTAGAGGGATATATGGTATATCAAACCTTGGTTTATAATAGTCAATATAGTCCAAAAATAGGAAATAGGATCAATGTATTGGATTGCATTTGGGATGTCAACTCCATGAAAAAATTTGAAGGGGAGCACCTACTAGGGAAAGGTACAATGAGGAAAGTGAGATGTAAGTATATAGCAGAGATTTATAGTACATTTTACTTTTTGTTTTTATGTATATCGTACTTATTTAGTTTTTAGTCTTCATGAAAAATCCAATATTATGGTGGTATAGTTGTTAACTAATTATATATATGCATGTGAACTATTGTATTTTAATACATTCGGTCAAGTGTGGGATGCATTACATTTATACATTGCAAAAAATGTTGATTGGATGAAGGAATGGTTTGAATGATGCAAACATGCTAGTAATGGTAGGTTATCATGGTATGGTGTGTCTATAGTGGTCAAATAAGTTTAACGTAATGGAGATACCAATCTTATACAGAGGGAAATTGATTTAGCACATGGTTTAGGACATTACCAGGCAAGCATATAATTCACCTATACTACTTATTTGTTTTACAATTATATTGATGCATATGGTGTGATTTTTTATTAATATGCAAAATTTCGAGGTATATATATGTTTATAAATAATGACAATGTGTTTTTTACGTGTTTTTCATATTTCACTTGAAAAAATGCAAGGCAATGTGGGGCAATGGCCGCAAATTTCGCATCAAAAGTTTGGATGAAAAGTAGACAACTCTAGATACTGGGATAATTGTAGTATTTCTGGTAGAGAACATTGCATCTAAAGGTGACAGACATCCATAAGTATCTGAAAATCGATACTATGGGTATCTCGATGCATAGTATTAAAAACCGGTCGGTCAGATGCCTAACCAGGTCAAACCAACCTAAAAATCCGATTAAGGGAGGGGCTTGACCATTTTGTATGGTATGACCAATGCTTACTAGTCAGTTTATGGATAAACTAGTCAATTTATCCATAAATCAGTTGGTTAGCTTCCACGATCCCAAAAGGGACTCATAGACGCTCATTTTGCCGGTAATGGGTGGTTTTAAAGGGAAAAGGAGGGTTGTTTCCATCAAAAACAACCCTCCCAAACCCTTTAAATGAAGGGGAACCCTCTCATTTTTCTCACACATCTCATTCAGAGCTTTTTTGAGTTTAATTGAGAGCTTGGAGAGTGTTAATTTTTTTTGTAGTAGTGGAACAACATAGACTTTGAGCTAAGTAGTAGCCATCATGCCTCCAAAATCCAAGGATACTGCATGGGCTCATTGTGATATGATTGAATGAAAAATTATCTGCAAATATTGTTAAAAATCTATTGCAGGAGGGGATATTTACAGGTTCAGGCAACACTTTGTTGGGATAGGAGGCCAAGTAAAGC
This sequence comes from Pinus albicaulis, assembly GCA_034641835.2. Classification (NCBI taxonomy): domain Eukaryota; kingdom Viridiplantae; phylum Streptophyta; class Pinopsida; order Pinales; family Pinaceae; genus Pinus; species Pinus albicaulis. The sequence goes on from CM076580.1 coordinate 1,218,130,152, forward strand.
CATGTGGACCACCAGATGAAGTAATAGGTCATATTAGGGTAGAATACCTTCAGAATTTTGAGACTCAAGTCATTGAACCAAAAGATAATTTTGTGACTCGAGCAGTTGCAAAATTTGGGAGTTGAGACTCAATGAACTGAGTTTGATCATGATTAGATGTTTCAAGTAATAGTGTTGATGATTAATATGATATATGTATATTTTTAGTAGGCCAGTGGCCCCATAGTTTGTAGGATTTGTATTTGAACTTTAGAGGCCATTTAGAGTCTCATTGCTTATGTATTTTTTCGATAATATGTATTTCACTCAGTGCCATTTTGATATATTCACCTTTACATGGTATATAAATGAGTTAACATTGCATATTTTGTCTCTATTGGCTTGGAATCATGGTTGAAAATCTTAAAAATAGATTTTTTTTTAAAATTAATTATTTAATGTATTTTTTTATAAAACAGTTCATTCAGATCTCACCAGTCCCAGTTTGACTGGTTCTAGTTCAAAAACCAATTTATTAGGTCCATTGGTCTGGTCACTGGTTCTAGTTTTTAATACTATGTCTAGATGATATACTTGAGTGTGATTGTAAATCCTTCAAAATAGTTATTTTCGATGTCAAATGGTACATGTTACGAATCAATGAATGTGATCCCAATAGAATTGTTATTAAACATGCTAACAGATTTACCATGGATAATATAATTAATGTTGAGCCAGGCTCAAAGACCTATGTTTTTCCAAGCCAATGTGAACAAGTATTTTACTCAGAGGTTCCAGGTAAAAAAATTTGGTCCTATGCTGTTAGATATGAAACAAGAGGAAGGTTGGTAAAGTATAATGTAGTGGAAGAAGATGATATTGAAGAAGAATATGATGTAGAGGAGTAAGGTATTTATGTGTCAGAGGAATACGTTGAAGAAGTTGTAGGATATGTTAATCCAGACAATGTTCTTGACAAACTAGATGATATTGACAATACGTTCGACGAAGAACTTAAAGAGGTTGAACCAAATGTGGGAGAGGATGTTCTGGATGATGATATAGATGATAATGATCATGATGCTAACATGGTCAATCCTTTGAACATGAATTATGAACACGATGATATGGATGATGAGTTGGATGAAGAAGAACATTAATGATATCAAAATGTTTAAATGCACGAGGTATGTATTTATATGTTTTCAGTTGGTTTTTTCTCTTTAATTTACCTTCAATATTAAATAAATTTGTCTAAGATATTCTTATGAAAATTTATTTTAACTTTATCTTCATATGGAAACTCATCGAGCTAGAGATTCCACTTCATCAAACACATACGGGGTTAGGTGATACAACACAGATAAATGCCATGATAGTCGTGAGAGGAAACAATGCAATGGTAGAACTAGCGAATGAAAAAATTTAAAAATATATAAAATTAAACATAAATATAACTATATATATATATATTAAATAACCAATATTAAAAATTAAAAATATAAATAAAAATATAAATATAAAACAAAAAAATATATAAAAGAAATTTAAAAAACCAAAAATAATTCTAATTCCTGCACACTATGAATTCTTCCCAACCCCATAGCCTTCCCCTCAACCCATTAAATCATCAGACACGTTGGCTTGGCCTCCCTGCACTCAACCTCAAATACCCCACCGAAACCCCACTCACTCAGTATCGGCGCATTACAAACACTTACTCAGCAAAGGACTCACTGCAGATGGTGACGCTGCTTCATCCATAGGTGACGGTGATGGTTCTTTATCCAAAGGCGATGATGCTTCATTCGTCCACTCAACAGAGGACTCACTACATCAGCAAATGATCAGGAGCTCAAGTTCAAGCCATGGAAAAAGGCTTAAAATTGAAAGTGCTCAAAATCACTTGGAACCTGAGCGACTGGATAGGCCTCCATGATACGATCCCAACGCCGTGAACGACACTCAAATCTGTTACCATATGTGAAAGTTATTGCATTTTGAAATCGCCCAATGTTCTTTAATATTGAGTATGGGTTCATAATTTTAATGTGGATAAATATTTTTATTATATTAAAGTTTAATTAATGTTTTACAAATATAAATATTTAATATTTTATTTGATTTTAAAAAATCATATATTATATTAATGTTTCTATATATATTAAATATTAAAACTTTAATTATATTAATTAAATTCACACATTTAAAATTAAAATTCAAAATTCAAATTTTTAATATTTTTAAACTTTAAACGGAGGCATTTCATTTTTATTAAAACCCAAATGAAAAAAAAATCAAAGGGTAAAAGTCATATGGTAAAATTTAAAGGTCATGTGCAATTGTTACGTGGTGGAGCGGAGGTTTAAAGGGGCTAGCCCTTAGTGCTAGCCCCCATTCAATATGACCTTACCACCCAAAAAATAGGGGCTTCAAACAGATCTGCGAAGTATTATAGTTAACATAAACCGTTGAAATTTAACCATTTACATGTGAACCAGCGCAACATTAAAGATTTTAATGCCATGGGTAAGTTGCAATTATATGGTATATAAAATTGTTAGCTCCACAATTTCTCTGCCGATATTTTGGTTGGTCCATGTGCCACAATAAATAACATTTAATATTAATCCAAACGGTCCCGCCGAATTTGGTGTGCGCCCACCAGTTTAGGTGGACCACTAAATGTTATCTCCAGTTAACTAAAGTTGGCCCACCTTTTGTAGGATTTTTTCCTAACATTGGGAAAAAGACTGTTTGGGCCATATATTTCACATGGGAGATCCTTTCTGAGCGAATTTTTTATTTTATTTTGGGTCTCTTAGACCTTCTTGACTCAATGGAGCAGGTATGAAATCTAACAGAGGTCATTTTCAGAGTTTTAAGGATCGAAGAAGTTGATGTGAAGGCGTGGGCAGCCCTCGGAAAACCGTGGAGGAGAGCCATTTTGGGGGATGTTGTGCTTAATGTAAGAAATTTATCAGTTGGTGTTAGATTTATGATCATTATTGGATGAAACAGTAGTGGTTTTAGGATCATAAACAAAAATATGAGGGAGTTTGTGCCATTTAGAAGCTCAGAGAAGCTCAGTGCACCGACAGAAGGATGTGTGTCCATGGAAGCCTAAAGTTGTTTACAGGAATTGGAAAGCCATTAAATGGATTTAAAATGGTATTCTCAGCCATTTGAAACATTCTTTATTCATTTTGGTTAAGTGTGGAGCTTGTAAAATAATTTAATTATCTTAATCCCGAAGAGTCGAGTCATGTTGACGAAGCTCAAAGGAGATGTAGCCCAAGAGTTGGGGTGAACTCTTATATTATATTGTTGTTTTTTTTTGTTATTTTATGGCTGAATTGTGTTTCTGATATAGATGTTAAGTTTCAAAAAGAATAAATAAACTTAAAACACATAAACAAAAGAAAATACATACACCTCTTTCAAGCAAAAATTCCGCATAATGTCAAGTTTGAGTAAGGTCATTTTAATTAAGTCTAAGTGTTTACTTCTATTATTTCTTTAGGTAGAGTCTGCAAGAGGGCCAGGTAGCTTCTGAATTCATCCTTTCTTTGAAAGGTGACATATCCGGTAAATTCCCCTACAGTCTATCTCTGTATTAGAAATAAGAAGTTCTCACATTTTCAAATTTAAAATTTGGAGTATTTGCACTCATTTACATAAATGAAAATGGATACCTTGCACCCTTTTCAAGTACATTCCATTTTCAGATCAGGTTGGTATCAAAGCACTTGGTTGCTTTATTGACATGACAATAGCTTGATTGTATAGCTTGAAAGGTGTAGAAAGCAGTGTGAAAGATTGACTGCTTTAGTAGTTTGCAAACTACATGTTGTTTGAGTTTGTTGAAGTTTGGGGATAGCTACTGATTAGTTAAGTCTTGGAGAATACAAAAATGAATAGAAGATATCTTCCTTACCGCAAAAAGGACCTCAAAACCACTCCAAGATTTTCACTTGAGTTGGTTTTTTGTTGGTTGCTTGAACAAGATTTTCACTTGATTTGTGTGTTGTTGGCTGCTTGAATATATGATGGTTGTAAAGACATTTGGGTGAAAAATCTTTTTCCTTTGATTTGAAAAGCTTTAAGAACATTTTTGAAGTTAATTTTTTCATCTCCATCATAATTACAACTTCTTCAAGTTAAGTTTCCTCCTTCACAAGGTTCTTCGATGAATATATGAAGCGTGAATTCATTATATTGAAGGATATGGTGCAGATCCGGTTTGAGGATAGAAGAGAAAGAACGGAGCTTCGTGAGAAATTGTTGGCCATGAAGCAAGAGAAAGAATAAATTCTTCAAATATTGCATGATATGGAGTTGCAGCTTCATCAAGCCCAAGAGGCTTTGACTAAGAACATTCCTGAGGAAGAGGTAATCCATTCTAATATGTCTTCAGTTTCCTCTTTAGAAAGACGTTTTGGTTCTTTCGAAAAGCATACAAGAGGAGTAGGATCCAAGTTATTGCTTAAAATGGGTTATGAAGGAAAATTATTAGGAAAGCATGCACAAGGCATGGTTGAACCCCTTTCTGTTGAGGAACGACCCAAGAATCTTGGTCTTGGTTATGTGCAATCTAATGGCGAAGAATCCAAAGCCATGAAGGCATGTGAGGCTAATGTAAAGAGAAATTTTTTTCCAAGTTCCATGAAGAAAATATGTCAAATTTGTTTGAAAGATGAATTCCATTTCTTTAAGCCTTTGTTGCAACAAGAAGATGGTATAAATGCAGCTTATGGAAAGCATGAAATTTTAGGCAGTTTTCAAGACAAGAACAATGATGTTAGTCTACAATTGAAATTTGGAGCCTCTACTAGTTCATCTCCTCATGGAGGCAAAAAGGATGAACATGAAAAGCAGCATAAGAGGTATAAATATTATCATGATCAATTTGATTGTGTTTCTGCAAGGCATGATAATTTTACATGCTTTAATGGAAGAAAGAATTCTTGTACATATTGTGGTAAATTTAACCATCATGTTTCGAGATGCTCGATGAGGAAGAAAGCACATAGGAAGCAGATGAAGAAAAGACTACCTTCAAAGAAGGTGCATAATATTTTCACTTTTTTCCAAAAGAAGGGACATTTTGTCTCTCATTGTTGGACTTTGCATCCAACTCGTCATCCCACAAACATGCAGCAAGAGGAGAAGAAGATTGACGAAGGTGAATCCACAGATTCCATTATTGATGTGGAAATGGAAGTTTCACATGGGGAAAAGATGTAGCAGCAAAAATCACTGTGGAAGTGGCTTGGTGAGAAGTGGATGGACTTCTTGACACAGTACGATGTACTCCTTTTGTACATATGTAAATTTCAGATGTATGCATGTATTTTATGCTGTAATATCTTGTTTGTTTTTAGCCACCTTATATCATTGATCAAGGCAGTGTTGTACAGTTTCATTTTGTAAATTTCTTGCCAGAAAATTTCTGTGTGAGTGAAAGAAAGACAGTTGTGGACAGGAGGACAATCGCATTCAGGAAGGGAAATGTCAATTTCTTTCTATTTGGGTTCAATTTCATTTTCCATGCAAAGAAAATTTTTGAAGGGCTAAAGAGAAGAGGATGTTCATTCTCTTATTTTATGTACTACAGTTTAGTTTCTTCATTTCAATGAGCTTTTGGGGTCTAAAAGCCTCTCATTTGGGAGGTGTGATCAGGAGCTCAAGTTCAAGCCATGGAAAAAGGCTCAAAATTGAAAGTTATCATAATCACTTAGAACTCGAGTGACCGGATAGGCCTCCGCGATACGATCCCAATGCTGTGAACATCACTAAAATCCGTTACCGTATGTGAAAGTTATTGCATTTTCAAATCGCCCAATGTTCTTCAATATTGAGTATGGGTTCATAATTTTAATGTGGAGAAATATTTTTAATATATTAAAGTTTAATTAATGTTTTATATATATAAATATTTAATATTTTATTTGATTTTAAAAACTCATATATTATATTAATGTTTCTATATATATTAAATATTAAAACTTTAATTATATTAATTAAATTCACACATTTAAAATTAAAATTCAAAATTTAAAGTTTTAAGATTTTTAAACTTTAACGGACGCATTTAATTTTTATTAAAACCCAAATGAAAAAAAATCAAAGGGTACAAGTCATATGGTAAAATTTAAAGGTCACATGCAATTGTTACATGGTGGAGCGGAGGTTTAAAGGGGCTATCCCTTAGTGCTAGCCCCCATTCAATATGACCTTACCGCCGAAAAATCGGGGGCTTCAAACAGATTTGTGGAGTATTACAGTTAACATAAACCATGGATAGTTAACCATTTACATGTGAACCAGCGCAACATTAAATATTTCAATGACAGGGGTAAGTTGCAATTATGTGGTATATAAAACCATTAGCTCCACGGTTTCTCCGCCGATATTTTGGTTGGTCCATGTGGCCACCATAAATAAAATTTAATATTAATGAAAATGGTCCCGCCGAATTTGGAGCACACCCACCAGTTTAGGCGGACCACTAAATGTTATCTCCAGTTAACTAAAGTTGTCCCACCTTTTGTGGGATTTTTGCCTAACATTGGGAAAAAGACTGTTTGGGCCATATCTTTCACATGGGAGATCCTTTATGAGCGATTTTTTTTTTATTCTAGGTCTCTTCAACCTTTCGTACTCAATGGAGTAGGTCTAAAATCTAACATAAGTAATTTTCAGAGGTTTAAGCATCGAAGAAGTTGATGTGAAGTCGTGGGCAACCGTGGGAAAACTGTGGAGGGGAGCCATTTTTGGGGATGTTGTGCTTAATGTAAGCAATTTATTAGTTGGTATTGGATGTATAATAATTATTGGATGTAGAAGTAGTGGTTTCAGGAGTAGAAATAGAAATATGAGGGAGTTTGTGCCATTTAGAAGCTAAGAGAAGCTTAGTGCACCGACAGAAGGATGTGTATCCATGGAGGACTAAAGTTGTTTGCAGGAATTGGAAAGCGATTAAAGTGATTTAAAATGGTATTCTAAGCCCTTTGAATCATTTTTTATTCATTTTGGTTAAGTGGGGAGCTTGTAAAAGAATTTAATTATCTTAATCACAAAGAGTCTAGTCCTGTTGACGAAGCTCAAATGAGATGTAGCCCAAGAGTTGGGGTGAACTCCTATATTATATTGTGGTTGTGTTTTGTTATTCTATGGCTGTATTATGTTGCTGATATACATGTTAAATTTCAGCAAAGACAAATAAACTTAAAACACATAAACAGAAGAAAAGACATACACCTCTTTCAAGCAAAAATTCTGCATAATGTCAAGTTTGAGTAAGGTCATTTTAATTAAGTCTGAGTGTTTATTTCTATTATTTCTTTATGTAGAGTCTATAAGAGGGCTAGGTAGCTTTTGTATTAATCCTTTCTTTTAAAGGTGACATATCCAATAAATGACCCTACAGTCTATCTCTGTATTAGAAATAAGAAGTTCTCACATTTTCAGATTTAAAATTTGGAGTATTTGCACTCATTTACATAAATGAAAATGGATACCTTGCACCCTTTTCAAATACATTCCATTTTTAGATCAGTATACTTCACTCTATATTTAGCCAGTAGTGATGGTAAGTTTCACTACTTATTTAGACTAATTGTGTGGCAACTGCAACACAAAATCCATGCTTAGGTGTTACTCTTCAAACATATTTTTTATTTCTATTGGAATATATGAAACGACATTATTAGCATATTCACTTTTTATATTACAAACAATGGCATAATTCACCTCTTCTTTCATCATCTACTATAAGAACTCTTTTCCTCCAAGAAATGGAGCTTTTGACTCACTATTTTTCGCTCCATTCCCTTCTTACAAATGCAACAAAGTATGTTGAATACCACCCATCTTGAAATTATAATAGTTATTACTTATATCATGCACTACTTTCTTGTGAAATTTCCAAGGTATGTCCAACAACACATGACACACATCCATAGATTTTGGATTGAGGGGTCCTGATCCAGGCTCAGAGTTAAGGTTAACCAACAAAACACTCTTACGACTGGCCCTTTCAGTAGTGACCTACTTGCGCAAGTCAAAGTATCACCCAAAGAAGTATCGGGGGTGTTGGAACTAGGTTTCCACACCATGAGATAGAATTAAATGATGTGGGTGTCTTCAGATCTATAAAAACTATGATCTGACATTTGCAACAAAAGCCCTAATTGGAAACCCTAACTAGGCAGATATAGGACAATTTACACATGTTATCTTGCACGCGCACACACACATACTCTGTAATCCTTTAAATAGTCTTTAATACATATCATTCAAGTTAAAAAGCAATAGATTCATTCATTTATCATTCATCTAAGGTAGAATACAATAGCGCAACCGATCCAAACACAGATAACACAATAAATAGAAATAACATAGAAAAACATATCATAAAGCATAATGCAGATGCATTTGGTACTCAGATTTTTTCCAAACTATTCCTTTATTCATTCCCAGTTTAGATTTTCCTTACAATGATTTCGTTCTACCCACGCACATAGCCAGAGGGGTCCATGCACAACAAGACTAAGGTCTCTGCCCACATAGCTAGCATAAGCCTTATATACCCAAACAAGTTCGCCTTTAAGCTCAAAAAATCATATCAAGACATATCAAACTTCTTACTTGTTATTTACTCAACTCAATCTAAAATCCTATTTATATCTTTAGCCTATGCTCATTTAAGGTCTGCAAACTATGGTTTGTGGCCCCTAGTTCTACCCTTTTTCCCATTAAAACTCATGAGGGGCTTTGACCCACCCCAAGTCCCCTCGGCCTATGCTTCACTTAGTGGGCACAAATTAATTACAAAAAATACTATATTTTTATCCAAAATTTGCTCCTAAGGGACCCTGCTCCAACAGGCCCCCAACACAATCTTGTGACTTGTACCGAGTCAAAGTGGTGCTGGGTTATTCATCTTGGTATGGAAGTATTCAATGGTAGCAACAAACGGCCCCGAGATGCGTGCTCTTTGATGAAATACACTATGCACTTTGTCCACCAGCGTCTGCAATGTCATCCCTTCTACGGCTAAGTTGATGCTTTGATAAGTCTAGTTCAAGTTTTTGGCAGCTACATCCAGGTCCTGTGAAAAATTCATCGCCCCATCGGCCCACTGCTTGATGTGCTTTGTCACAATATTCTTCTTTCTCTGTAGCTCCTCTACTTTTTCACACAAGATTTGGCTAGTCTGCAAGTGGGGCATGCACTGAGCAGGGACAAAATTAGGTAGGGGCTCCTTGAGGTTGTCGAATGCCTCCTTAGCACACAATTCTTGAGAGATATTCTTTACAAGTGGATCTATCTGCATGGATGTCTATAGTTCCATTACTATTTCGAGTAGCACAAAGCCCTTTTTAATGGTGGAGGTGATACTTTCTGATGCTTCCTTAACCAAGTCCTCCTGCTGCGCGTGCACCTCAGGGGGAGTCTCTAGCTACCACTTAGCTTGTAATGCGGTGATCTGCTGCTCAAATTCTGCTTTGACTATCTACACCTCTGATGGGGAAGCTTTCAATGTGGCTACGATACTCTCAACTTTTACTTGCGGAACTGCTGATGTAGGAATGGCCACCTCTGGGAAGTCACTACACAGTCTGTCAATCAAATTCTCTAGCTCTGCTCGTTGAGCTACAACCGCCTGCTGTGTTGTCTAGGCTTGGAGTGAATCTTCAGTCTTGTTCGTGGCCTTTTTCTCAGCTTCTCTCATCTACTACTACACTCATGGCTCCCTGCACTACAGTTCGTATGTAATGATGGTCTGAATTGCGTGCAGATTTCCACTCGGCAGCATGGATAAATCTCTCCCGACCTCTGGGCTAGTATGCACCTGCCTACGCAATTCTAGCTGCTCCAAAGTGACTACTGTGCCTAGGAAGGGGTAGATCCCCTTGTCCGTTGTGGTGATTATCATTGTTGTAGTTTGGCTTGCTTGAATCAGCCTCGCTTGATTCACGCTCACTTTTCTACTATTAATCTTCAATAGAAGTACCTACAACCCCGATTGTAATACTTCGACCACAAAATTGTACTACTCTTTCATGGAAGTCCATCTATCTTCAAAGGAAGAGGTGACAACATCTTCTATCTTTTCTAGTCCATCTCTTGTCAGAGTGACCTCTTCTGTGCCTCCAACCTTGGACCTTTTCCTCTTCTTTTGCACACCCTTGGAAGCTTCTGCGCCACGCTTCGTGCCACGCGGGGATTCTGCGCCAGTGATATCCAACCCATATCGGCCTCCAAGGTCTATATCAGCTTCTCTGTGAATATCTTTCTCGGTGTATTTTTCTACTTCTGAGTCTGTATCCTTTTCAACATTATTTTCTGCACCCGTCTTTGCATCTTTGTCAGTGCGCTGCTCTAATTCTTTTTCTTTGTCTCTTGTAGTTGCCTCTTTTTCAGAGGTAGATGTTGTAACAGGCTTGCTGGATTTGAGCCCAACTTTCCAAGCTACTAGCCAGGTCGGAATGACCTAGTCGATCTCTGCTTCGGTCACCATGAAGGGAAATTTATACTAGACCATATTGTTGCGCACCCTGATCTACACACAGTGCATGGTTACCCGAAAATATTCAATAATTTTATACTTCTCTTATGTTTCTGGGGATAATCCGGACCGTGAATATATTTCTGCCACAAGTGTGCCTTCAAATAGAACCTAAAATATTTTGTTCTCCTTCACTCACTTGGGGTGGGTTTAATCCCACAAATTGGCGTAGTACGCCCCCTCGCATATGCCAGGTTCCAAATCTAGGAGGAGTGCACCCTATGGAATCCCCCACACTACCAACACAATTAGCAACAACAACCATGAGAAGAAAATTTTCTTTCCTTATTCTTGCGCCTCACGTACATTGTCTAGAAAATCTTGGGAGAGGTACTGGGACGAGTTGTAGCTGACACCCTTCTCGCATTGGCCTTCCAATGCAATTATATACGTAGGGAGTGTCTTTGGGTAGCACTTGCACATTAATTTTTAGCCCAAGACTAATTTTCCTAGGTGCACCCCCTGGTCTTCAATCTGCTGCACCATGAATCCCCTGGCATCCCGTCCAATGTGGTAATATTTTTTAACCTTCCCCCCAACCTTGAGCTCATTTCTCTTCACAAAAATAGCCATGGGATGGGGCCACTTCTTGGGTAGGCTAGTGATCTAGAGTATCAATGAAATTTCTATTGGAATCCTTTCTTGAATCCATAGGAAACCTTTTTGGACTAATTCTAGTAGCTAGTGCACGCACATAGTGGTGATAGGGTACCTCCCGAAGTGAGGAATCCTCAACATATTGAGGATCCCATCGTTTCTCATCCCACAAACCCACTACATAGGCTAAATATTCACCACATCATCATAGATCACACACTCCAGGTAATATTCTGGTGCTAACTCAGGGAATTGTTCCTCATTCGTCAAATCATAATCGTCGAATTTGACCAAAGGGATCTTTCAAAACATATCTTCAATAAGGGGGATGAACTGTAGGATCAGTGGCATTTGAAGTTAGTCTCACACCACATCTACATTCTTCAGCACGCGCACAGAGGTTCTACCTGGCTTGACATATAACATCCACCATGAGATGGGCTCAATGAGAACAACCTCCTTAGCGGCACTCATTGGTCTCTTCGTATGATCACCCATAGGAAACCTATCCTTCGTAGCTTGGCATGGGGATGTAACATTCCTAGGAGAGGTCTGTGTCTTGGAGGATGACCCCTTGGTAATATTTCCCTTCCCCTTATCCGGTGCAGACACGACTTCTTCAATATTGGGCACCGCTTCATGGAAAACAACTGACCTTGGCTCTATCGATGCTTTGAGTGGCACAGAGTGCTCCTCAGATGGCGTGCTCTCTCGATTAGTGGCCATCATTCTTGGGCAAAAGATAAATTTCATATTACTCACGTTGGATGTGGGGGTGTCTCAGCCAGATATACAGTGCTTACAGACAAACTTACAACACAATGCACAAAGGAACTCAGGGCACAATATACTCAAAAAGTAAAGGAACCAAATGTGAGGTGCAGCCTTTATTTTATAGGTGATCGAAGCTGAAAAAGGGCAGATCTCCATTAAATGCAACTTACCCCTGTAAAAAATGTCAAAAATCATGTAAGATCGCCTCATTAAATGCATAAAACCCACTCCATCCAATGGTAAAATTGCTTTTTCACCCAGTTTCATTGTTCCAACAGCTAGGTTTTCCTCCTATGAATAACCTCTACACTCCTCTCGCATCTGTATATGCATTCCCACTATGTCGTGCGCAAAAAAAAGGATTCTTATTCTCTGGCCATATATTCATTTGGTCAACACAGGATTTTCCCTATACGACTTCAGTGAGCTTCCATTGAAATACCTGGGAGGATTCTCATTGTGCAATGTGGCCAAGTATACCGCACCTCCATCAGTGATTTCCTTCACAATGTATGGCCCCAACCAATGTTTCTTGAACTTCCCTAGGTGGCACACAAACTGACTGTCATATAATAAGACCAAGTCTTCCTCCTTGAACACCTTTTTTCTGATGTGCCTATCATGCCAAGCCTTTTCCCGCGCCTTCTGCACTTGTTGATGGAATTTAGCAATGAACTCATCCTCCTCTAAGCAAACCAATTGCGCAAGACATTTTTCCATGATGTCAGGCTCAGCAATATTAGTGAATGTTGTGATGCACAGGCTCCGGATGATATATTCCATTGTCATAATTGCTTCTTGTCCACAGAAAATCCTGAAATGTGTTTTCCCATTCAATTTATTTCATGTGGTCCTATAATTCCATAAAAAATAAGTGATGTGCACGTCCCAATCATTCTAATTTTCATTACAGATCCTTGTGAGCACATTCTCCAATTTTTTTTTGAAATCTTCTATTGCACCATTGCCTAAGGGTCATAATGGGTATTGTTCTGGTGATGGATCTGAAATTCATCTATCATAGCTTCAATGGTTTCATTAACAAAGTACGTAACCCTATCATTCATCAATATCTTTGGATGTCCAAACCTAGTCAAAATATGTTAAAAAATGAAATGCACAGTAGTATCTGCAGTACAATTCTTGAATGCCTTAGCTTCTATCGACCTAGTTACATAATCTGTGGCTGTGATGATATAGTGTGTGCCAGTATTCTTCCTTGGGGGATTGATAGGTCCAACAAAATCTATAGCCCATTTGACAAAGGCCTGCAGGGCCATTTCATCTCTGCATGAGGGCTTCCCTATTCTTTGGCATGCATTCCAGCCTTGACAGTATGCATGTGAATCACTGCACAATGTGGGCCACCATAACCCAGCACACAACACCTTCTACATAGTAGCCTTCCATGCATAATGGCCTCCTCGCACCTCTCCATGAGCCTCACCGAAGATATCCTATCTCTCATGTTCCAACACATACCTACTTAATACTTCATCTGCTCCTAGCTTATACAATTGACCAAAATCATGGTAAAATTAGCTACGCGCACAACCAACTCCTTCTTTTATGGCACCAAATATTCAACAGGAACACTTCTAGTGGTTAGAAAGTGGATAATATCAACAAATTTCTCATCAAACACCTAGATAGCAACGATTTTCACATCAGGTAACCCCTCCTCTAGACTAGTTGATTCTTCTCCAGTTTTGATGTGTGACAAATGATCAGGTCCAACATTCAATATACCTAGTTTCACAATGATTTCAAAGTCATATTCTTGAAATAACAGCAACCACATGCAAATATTCCCCCCCAACACAAGCTTATTGACCACATATTTCAAATTGGAATGGTCGATGAAGATTTTGAAATGTCCTCTTAGAAGATATTGCCTATATTTTTGCAAAGCATAGACCATGGCCAATCCTTCTCTTTCTGTGGTTTAGTAGTTGTGCTATGCACTTGAGAGCTTCCTACTAGCAAAAGAAATAGGGTGATCAATGTCTCCTTCTCTTGGCTGTGCTAAAACAACTACAAGTACTATACCAGATGCATCTACATGTACATGGAAAACCTTGGACCAATCTAAAAATATTAGAATAGGTGTAGTAACCATATTCTCTTTCATTAGATCAAATATATTTTGGCATTCATCATCCCAGAAAAATGACAAATTCTTCTTCAATAAATTCTCCATAGGCACAGTGATCTGACCATAGCCCTGAATGAACTTCCTGTAATATCTGGCTATCCTAGGACGAAGCACAACTATTTTTCATTAGTGGGTACTTCTAGGTTGATGATAATTGCTATCTTGGTTGGATCTACCATCAATCCTTACTAACACACTATATGACCCAACATAATTCCAAAAGGCACAGAGAATATACATTTCTTCAGTTTAAGTGAAATTTGGTGCTTCCTACAAGTGTCAAGCATCATGCACCAGTTTGAAACATGCTCCTTTACTAGCCCATATACTATCGAGTCATAAAAATACACGTCCAAGAACTTATGCATGAATTATTTGAATACAGCTACTACTACGAGCGAGAAGATCACAGGTGCATTCTTCAATCTGAAGGGCATGAAAATGTATTGGAAAGACACTAATTTTATTGCAAAGGTGGTCTTGTTGTGGTCTTCAAGTGCAATTCTGATCTGATGATACCCCAAAATCCATCAGTAAAATAATAAGCCTCTTGTACTCCCACATTATCCAAGATATCATCAGAAAATGGAATAGGGAAGGGGTCATGTACACATGCATTATTCAGCTTGTGCAGATCTACACAAATCCCTATCTCCCCTTTGGTCTTCTTTTCTTGAACAACCATTGGGCTCACCCAATCAAACTACTCTACAGGGTCAATGATTCATGCAACCACCTTATTTTCTAATTCCTATTTTAGTTTCTACTTATACTTGGGATTTAATTGGTATGGCCGCTACTTGACAGGGCATGTTGGGTCTCATAATTGTCACATTTTCATCATATTTATCCTCACCATTCCTCAAATTCCATCACCTAATCTAACCATTTAGCATACCATCTCCATGGGTTCACCTCATTATTTTCCAATTTATTTATTTTTAATATCAGTAGAGAATGTGTGATTAATTATTGGAAAATTGGCATATTTCACTAATATCTTAAATGTGGATGAGCTTTGTAAATGTGTAGGATTATTTGGAATAATTATTCAAAATCCTCTTGAATATTTCCTCCATCATTTCAATAATTCAAAGGATAATTGTTCAAGATTATTCCAAGGAGAAGATCATGGAGATTTCGAGAAGTTCATGGAAGATTCCAAGGAGAAGATCATGGAGATCTGGATAACATATCTTATCCAATATTTGTGTGAGATGAGTGAGGATTTGAAGGGATCATATTTTTTAATTATTGGGATATTGGTTGAGAGAAGAGTGGATTTGTAATTATGAGTTGCTTATCTTGTTTTCAAGGTACTCATGTATAAATAGGAGTGCTCTTTCTCCAAGTAAGAGGAAGAATGGAACTTGTATGAATTATTATTATTATTTCTGAGACTTGAAGACATAATTGAAGATATTTTCTATCATATTTTGATGTTGTTAAATACTAGTTGATATCTTGAAGTCTTAAGTAGCTGAGTTTACCTTCAGTGTGCGATGTAAGGATGGAGGCCCCCCACACTGAGCTAAGTGCACTTCTTAGTTCATTTCATAGCTGTAATTTATGAATTAGTTTCTTATGTTTGACTTGTTTATATTTACATGTCTTTACATGCTTTTATTGCTGATGAATCTTAATCTTGTTCTTTTTTGCATGCGAAGAGCCAAACTAGTATTTAAGTTAAATACTTCATTTATCTGATTAAGAGTTTAAAACTAAGATCCATCTTTTCCTGCTTTTTCCTAAATTCTTGTGTTCACAATAGCATTAATGACAGAATGAAATCAATGATGAAGGACAACCAAGACCTCTTAGAAAACAACCTCTTCAATTATTATTTCATGTATCTTGATCAATTGTTTAGAAATTAGATTTATCTTTTCCTGCTTTTTCCTGAATTCCTGTTTTCAAAATAGCATTAATGATAGAATGAAATCAATGATGAAGGACAACCAAGACCTCTTAGAAAAGAGCCTCTTAAATTATTATTTCATGTATCTTGATCTATTATTTAGAACTAATTAATTTAGACTTGTATTTGTAATATGCATTTCCCTAATCATCAATAATTCATCTTCTAAAATTGACTGTGGTTGAAATCCATATATTTTGGAGGTGCTTCTAATTTCTACTAACCCAGATTGATAATTAAATTCTCGTGTTAATTTACCTAGTAAATTGACCCAACGTTTTGGCGTCGTTTCTGGGGAAGCATAGTTCAACCTAGTCAATTACGAAGATTTTTTAGAAAACACATAAAAAATGACAAAAACCTAGTATTTATTTTAGTTAAGTTTTCTCATGCCTAGGATAGAGATTAGAAGGATAGATTCATTGAACAAAAACCTCATTTAAAAAAAAAAAATCCATTTTCCCAACAATATTTAAAAAGACACAATGTTAAAGATGCCATTTGGAGGGTATGTCATGATAATGATCTTCTTAAATCTTTGTCCACAATTTAGAGTGATCACTAGGGATGAATCTTCAATTCAGAAGTTGGAAGAGGAACAAAGCATCGATGAAGAGGATCCACAAGAGGAAAACTTAGAATCTTCTTCTAGTAAGGAGATGAATGACTCATGGATCATATGTGATGACGATCAAACATTAGAACCTGAAAGTGAAGAGTTTTTAGCATGTTTATCACAAGATCCCCCGTGAATTCCAGATTTTGAACAAGTGACACACAAAATTTTGTGACATGACAACTAAGGCGAGCGAAGCAAACAAAGATCATCTTCAAACTTGGTCACAACACCACTCTATTTTTCAATGTTCTTTCTCATCAAATCCTTATGAGCAGATAAATTTTCATGTCCAAGCGTTTATTAATGTATATTTTTCAAACCTGGACGTGAGTTTAATTCTCATGTTGTTACGCAAATGGATGCATTGGAAATTTTCCTAGACTTGAAAGATTTTTTGTTTTTTGTTTTTGTTTTTTGAAATAGAGGATGTAGGATATTATTTTCTTCAGTTTCGAATAAGTATGCTCTCCTCCTGCGTTTTCACATGAACTCGACGATCAGAAAGTTGGATGTCGATACACATTTTCAAGAATGAATAAATTGAGATTTGCAATATCCTTAATCAAAGACATCTTTAGATCTACAAATCATTGTATCGATTTTTAATAAAATTTAGTTTCTTTTTAAAATTTTAGTTTAAAAAAAAATAAAAATGAAAATAAAAAATAAAAAAATAAAAAAGTTCTCACATAATAACTATATATATTATTAAAAATTTAAAAAATGATTTTGAAAACTAACCATTTTTCTTAGGATAGGATTCAATTTTATTTTAATTTTTTTTTAGATTTAAAAAAAAATTAAAACAATTAAAAAAAAATTAAAGCAATAAAAATGAAAAAAAAACAAACATTTAAATTCGCAATCCAATACTGTCCCTTTTTGGGTTGTGCTTATATATGAAATATTATTGCGGATCTTTAATTTTTCCATTCACTGTATTCGCAAGAAAGCTCTTAATGACTTGCACCATGCCATATTGGGTTTTCTATTTGCAGTGATCATTACAGCAGTCATCACTGATTCAATAAATGATGCATTTGGTCGACCTCAGCCTAATTTCTATTGGTGGTGTTTCCCTGATGGAATACCACTCTATAATAATGTTATTCAGGACTCTTCCGTTTCCATCATCGGCCTCCATCCAATGAAAGAAAAATTCACGAAAAGGAGCAAATGCTAAGATTTGAACTAACGACTTGCTTAAAAAAAATGTCATGTGACTCAAGCCTACGAATTATGGGATCTGGAAAACTGAAAATTATCAGTGATGTAATTGCAGTTTCTAACTCCATCAAGTTGTGTTCTGCGTAAATTTTATGGGAAAAATGAACCATTTAAAAGATATTATTAGGATCTACTCCTTTAAAAATGCATTTTCTCTCAACAATAGCAATATTTTATGGTGATAAGGATTTGGCAATAAGGATTAAATTCAAGCTCATCCCCATTTGAATGAATCTCACGAACAGACTGAAACAAACTGCAATCGCTAAAACACCGCCCGAGAACTCAGCCTCAGAACAATGAAACTTATCCCACATTTCACCATCGGATCCCGTAAACCCAATAAATTAATCTTCAGGAGTTGGAAGATAAGGTCAATGAGGTTAGTGCAAAGGCTCCTCAAATTCCAGAAGAAAAGGAGGAATTATTGAATGCTGCTACAAGTCGGATTCATGCTTTAGAAACTGAGCTGGAAGCAACTAAGAAGGCATTGAAGGAAGCACTTGCTAAACATACTTATCAAATCCATGGAGAAAATAACGGAACTTCAATTTTGTATCTGGCAGTTGTGCTTACAACAATATAGTCAAAAGAACCTGCATCTACTAGCATTCCTTCAAGTGCATCTACAATAGTATAGGATGCATCTCGTCCTTCTCGGTTCACATACATGGAGAATAACTCCAATACAAAATCAAATAGTGGAGCACACATCTCTGGTCACGTTCCTCCTCCTGCAACTGCAAAACTTTTAGATGATTTTTTATGAAGTGCAGGAAATCAAAAAAAAAAATTAAGCCGCTCTCCACAGGTTGAGGAAAATAATGAGGCAAGGCAG
This sequence comes from Pinus albicaulis, assembly GCA_034641835.2. Taxonomy (NCBI): domain Eukaryota; kingdom Viridiplantae; phylum Streptophyta; class Pinopsida; order Pinales; family Pinaceae; genus Pinus; species Pinus albicaulis. The sequence goes on from CM076580.1 coordinate 1,218,148,835, forward strand.
AAATTTGAAAATTCCAAGTCAATATCATATTCGCAATTCTTTGGCGAGAACAATAATGCAGTCGATACAGAAACTCAGGTCCGCTTGAGGAAGTTTTCTGGGTCATCGCGCATATCAAGAAATGAGCTTTTTGGACATGATGACTTTGATTCTCCTCTAGACATGACAACAAGTGAGCTTATTACAAGGATTTCATTGCAAGCATCTCAGGACTTATCAACCCTAAAGAACATAGCTGGTGAAACTGGGAAGAAGCTATATTCATTTGCTTCGAGATTTATTACATATTTTTAGGATAGCATCGTATGATCAACATATTTTGAGATTTCTGGAAGCATGAGAAGAAAACAAGAGTGGCATTGGCGAGGAAGGCAAATGAGAAGGTGGGAAGCGTAAAGCATACTGTTATTGAACACAATGATCAATTAAGGCGCAAACCCTCTGTCAAAGCTGGTGATAACCTGTGTGAAGGAATCTGAAGTATCGTTTAAATTTGTGCTGATGGCACTCGCAGAATTAGGCAGGTTATTATTTACCATGCTCATTTCATTTCACCAAATAAAATTTTCGTTTATATCAACATAAAATATATATATATATATATATATATATATATATATATATATATATTTTGTGTTTTTTTAATTATTGGTTAAAATAAATAAATAAATAATACCAAAATAAAAATAAACATCAATAATAAATAATAAATTTCTATTTAATTTTGTTATTTAAAAAAAAAATCAACATAAATAATAAATAAATAAAATTGTGTCTTTCTATTGATTTATTATTTGATAACAAAAAATAAAACAATCAACATAAATAATAAAAACAAAATTAATTTTTGTTTTTATTTTATTTTATTTTTTTGTTAAAAAAAAAAAAACCAACAACATTTTTCTTTTTCATTTTGTTATTTAAAAAAAAATATGAACATAATAAAAATTACCCCAATTTCATATAAGATTATATTGTATGAGGACATGCAATATTTTTAGTTGGGGGGTAATAAACGAATGTTGGTGGTTTGTAATAAAAGTATGTTGATTGGATGCATATACTAATATATAACAAGTGAAATGAGATTGGTGTTATGTGTAGGTGAACAAGAATCTTATGCAAAAATCCTCAACATTACAACAAGACACCCTTTTCATCCATGATTGGTGTAACTTCAAAAAATAATTAAAAAATGGACATTTCATAAATTCTTGAAAATGATCTAATTTGTTTTTGAGTCACTTCATACAGGAATCATCAATGGAGATGGCACACAAAAGTGACAATTTTTTTTATGCAGGAGTGGTGCAAAGTTTTTCAGGATTGAAGATGATCTAATGCAAAAGTGATTTTTAGAAATCACAATGAAACATGCATCATTGGAAGCTTGAAGGAACTAATTCTTCACTGCACATATCATGACATTTTCCGCTACACAAAAAAAATCCTTTTGCATCATGATAACTCACATTTTTCCTTCCAAGCGCCTTAATCATCCCTATGTTGTAGCCATCTTCCATTTCCTGATCCTTCATGGCTTCATACATGCCTGTTTTTCTGAATAACATACATCATTTTGTTCTTATTTTTCAGTTCATTTTTCCTTGTCAATAAAAATCCCAAGTTCTCTTTCCATGATTACATTGCCCTACCATATACACTGCCTCATTGTGAGATCTTTTCATCTACAGTCCTACCAATCATTTTTGTATAAACTCGCGTTGACTGATGTGGGATTCCTTAAGGCCCACCTTTCAACAAGTCTCGACCCATCGGCTTTAGCACCTTATCTCAGATAGAGACTAGAGTCATCATTAGTACCTTGAGGCTTGTATGCTCTAATGACAGGTTCTCTCGCCGATAGTCATGGGAATACATAAATGTCCATTGATCGTTGGATCTTGCAAGTGGCTCAACATCTGATCATTTATTTGTGCTTTGTAAGATGTACTACGGTACCTTGGCACTCATTGAAATCAATGGTGATTTTTCCTCGCATTGGTTAATGACATCCATTAATGGTTGGTAATATAATGACTTCTTTTCATGCTCGACACCGACACATTCATTCGCATGACTAGAATTGTACCATCAGATTTTTGAAGCAGGTGAAGACTATATTTTTTTCATGAATCCATCAGCAGCTGCGACAACATTCATTCAGCCATATGAGAGTACACGAGTTCCAATTTCAGACATCATATTCAGATTCATACAACCAAGAAGCAGTACAGATTCCTTCATTTCATCTAGTAGCAGTACTTCAGAATCCTTCACTTCATCCAGCAGCATGATATTCACATGATCCAACACCATGATATTTTCCTGATCTAAAAGCATGACATATTCTCTCATGCAAATCAACATGAAAATTTCCAGATCCGGAAGCGGTAGCAGCAACATTTTGCATAGTTCATCAACGTTTTGGGTAAGTGAAGGTATGTTATTTTCTAATTTTTAATCAAACAATTTTCTTACATGTTGAAAGTAAATGAACTTGGAAAAGTCCCTTGCCATATTACATCATCTTTCACCTTTTCTTAAACATAACACATCTTCAGTTTGATGGGGGGGATATTCATAACCATTTCATTCGATTTATCATCTCACATATTGTCAACCAACATGACTCTTCCAAACTACACTTCGTTGCAATTGATTCAAATACATTGATATCTATTTTGGCATGATTCAAAAATATGAGAAATATTTTTTTTATGTACATTATTGACTTATCATGTTCGTTACATGGTTTATTATTTTCAATATATGTGAAAAAAAAAATTAATGTTGTTGACACAAGAACCAAGATTTGTTATATTCATGGTTGTTAACACAAGAACAAACCATAGAAAATATCAGTTACAGTACATGTATTTCACATCTTGGAATGATTAATAGTTAGAAACCATAATCATGTAAAGGAAAAAGTTTTTATCCATGCAAGGTTGCATGAGGACATGCAACAAGTTCAGTTTGGGGGTATGTAGTGTCTCACAATTGTCACATTTTCATCATATTTATCCTCGCCATTCCTCACATTCCATCACCTCATTTAACCATTTAGCAGACCATCTCCATGGGTTCACCTCATTATTTTCCAATTTATTTATTTTTATATTATTAGAGAATGTGTGATTAATTATTGGAAAATTGACATATTTCACTAATATCTTACATGTGGATGAGCTTTGTAAATGTGTAGGATTATTTGGAAGAATTATTCAAAATCCTCTTGAATATTTCCTCCAACATTTCAATAATTCAAAGGATAAATTTTCAAGATTATTCCAAGGAGAAGATCATGGAGATTTCAAGGAGAAAATAATGGAATATTCCAAGGAGAAGATTATGGAGATTTGGATAACATATCTTATCCAAGATTTGTGAGAGATGAGTGAGGATTTGAAGGGATAACATTTTGTAATTATAGGGATATTGGTTGAGAGAAGAGTGGATTCGTAATTATGAGTTTCTTATCCTTTTTTTCAAAGCACTCATGTATAAATAGGAGTTCTTTTTCTCCATGTAAGAGGAAGAATGGAACTTGTATGACTTATTATTATAATTTCTGAGACTTGAAGACATAATACAAGATTTTTTCTATCATATTTTAATGTTTTTACATGCCAGTTGATTTCTTAAAGTCTTAAGTAGTTGAGTTTACCTTCAATGTGCGAGGCAAGGGTGGAGGGCCCCCACACCGAGCTAAGTGCACTTCTTAGTTCATTTCGTAGCTGTAATTTCTGAATTAGTTGCTTATATTTAAATTGTTTATCTTTACATGCCTTTACATGCTTTAATTGCTGATGAATCTTAATCTTGCTTCTTTTCTGTATACGAAGACACAAACCAGTATTTACGTTAAATACTTCTTCTATCTAATTAAGAGTTCAAAACTCTGATTAAGAGTTCAAAACTAAGATTCATCCTTTTCTGCTTTTCTTTGAATTTCTGTTTTCATAATAACATTAATGATAGAATGAAATCAATGATGAAGGACAACCGAGACCTCTTAGAAAAGAGCCTCTTTAATTATTATTTCATGTATCTTGATCTATTGTTTAGAAATTAGATTTATATTTTCTTTCTTTTTCCTAAATTCATGTTTTCACAATAGCATTAATGATAGAATGAAATCAATGATGAAGGAAAACCAAGACCTCTTAGAAAAGAGTCTCTTTAATTATCATTTCATGTATCTTGATCTGTTGTTTAGAAATTAATTAAGTTAGATTTATATTTGTAATATGCATTTGCATAATTATCAATAATTCATCTTCTAAACTTGACTGTGGTTGAAATCCATATATTTTGGAGATGCTTCTAAGTTCTACAAACCTGGATTGATAATTAAATTCTCATGTCAATTTACCTAGTAAATTGACCCAATAGGGCACGCATCTGGTTTCAAAGTGATCTTCATAATACCTAAGTCTCCAAAAATTCCTTTGAGCTTAGAGAACTTTGTGGGAAATAGGTCCTGATACTCTATCAGCAGTTACGCAATCTCTCCTATTGTTTCACTACCCCAGTAATCTCTCACTTTGGCCAACTTGGGTTGTTCTTCTATCCCAATGTTGACTTCCTTTAACTTCAGAGGTTTAGTTACATCTACCCTTCCCAATAAGGGCTCTGCAGCTGCACGCTTCCCTTTAGACTAAGGGATGTTGATATTTCTTGGATCATCTTCATTATCATCTACAGACAGGTTCCTAAAATTGATAAAATATTGCATCTTTGTATCCCATCCTGGAGCAAAAAATTTTCTTCGAGGCATGAAGTCATTAAAGACAAGAGCTTCTATATCCTGTAGCGCTTCATCCAATCCCTTCGATCCCCACACCAAGCCAAAGGTTGATAGGAAATTATAAGTCATTGTAATCCAATGGTGGGTCCCTCGGTGCAACTCCATTTCCAGATACCAAGTAGTAGGTATCGGTCCCAACAAAGGGACAAACATATGAACCCATTCGTTCAAAGTTTTTTCATTCCAAACCTACATCGACGTTGCCAGGTGTTGGTACAGGTCTCTAGACCATATAACAACTTAGTTGGTGGGGTAGTGTGTTGCTCGAAGTGCAAATTCATCATTTTTCTACTTTCCTCCTAGTTGTTAAAAACTTCGTTGTGCATATCCCACCAACACACTGGGGTTGTGCGCATAGCCAAATCAAGTGCCCATAACCTTCATTCTTTCTGGGTGGCATTTTCCAATTCTTCCATAAATACTACGATGCTATCAAAACCATCAAAATAGGGTAGTTATATTACCTTTGAAAAGATGCATCAGAACTTTTTAGTGATCTTGAGGAAGCGTAGTGCAGAAACATCATACAACCAATTCTACCAGTTATCCATCTACCCATCCAAATATGAGAAACATGAACTATCCTTCTCCCAATTCAGCATTCCATCCGCTCTAGGATTGATCCAATCCTCATCCCATAAATTTGGCTTGTAGATATGGTCAACATCATCTCCTTCGCGCACTTGCTTTGTATACCTTTCTCCCTCTATCAAGTCTAGTGGTACTATCACCCATGAACCATCGTTTTCAAATATCATGCTTCTCTGTTTCAGGTTTATGATGCCCTCCCATATCGATGACCCAGTCTAGCCTTAGCAAGGCAGGGTAGGGATCTACATCATCCACAATTTGTACCACTTCAAAATCTACGCGTACCTTTACCCTAGCAATGTCCACCAAAACTTGTGGAAGTCTTCCAAGTGGAATGATCTTTTGTTGACTGGCCATGCGTAGTTGAATGGTGGACAATTCCATATTTGGTTCTCCCATCTTCTATGAGGTCTTCTTAGGTAGAACATTTGTATCAAATCCTAAGTCAAAGATGACCTGATCCATCTCATACTCTCCAATTTGCACGGTCATGTGCATCTCCTGACCGATTATATTCTTGTTCGTATAGATCTTGTTCACAAACTTAGTCTCAGTTCGAGGCACTTCTTTGTTCACACAGCTATCTATCAAAGCCTGAAGATTATATATTGCCTTATCATTGTGCAATAAATTAATACAGGCTTGTAGGAATGGTTTGAATTCATCATCAATGTTTAATTCCATGATAAAATTTGAAGTGGACACCTTTGTAGCAGAAAATTTTTTTCGGGCTTTAATAAAAGTCTCCTTTTCCTTCTCCAGGTTGAGTCCTTCCTTCTTGTTAGAGGCTTTCCTGATCTTTGTGTCAACCTTCTTTCCCTCATCTCCTTCGGTGGCAGCACCATTTCATGTAATTATGTTTACATTTGGATCATCATTGTACGTTTTAGCTTTAGCCATTTGTATGTTTTGTGTAGGTGTTTCTTGTTGCTTTTTCTACATTCTAGCAATTAAAATAGGATAGAGTTCAATTGCATGATCAAATTTTCTATAGTACCTGCAAGATTGTCACGTAGGGATCAGGCAGTCTAGTGCATAGTGTCCATCCTCTACACAGTTATAGCAGATTGATTATCCTCTTCCCCGATCTCTGCCTCCACCTCTCCCCCCTCCCTTTCCTCTTGCTAGCGATCCTCCATGTCTAGAGGGATATGCTAGTGAATATGGAGCAACCTGCACTCTATAAAGGTTAGCACTATCCATCATTAGGTCACATGTGCGGTAGTGGTTCTTATCGTGACCAACTGAAGAGGAAAACCTGCACCATTGTTGCTTCAGCTCGGTACATAGCTTCCCAATTGAGAGAAATGGTCAGTATCATGCCGTCCAACTAGCCTTCAATCAGTGCACCATAGTGTGGGAGTACCACTTGGCCCAGCAGCATCTGTGGGGCACAGTGGATTTGGTCCCCCTGCTTGCATGTAATCTGAGAACAAAGCACATTGATCTTTGGTGTGGTCAAAACCCTTACAACGTATGCACCAGAAATTTGTGCCAACTTCCTTTCCTTGGTCTCTCCATAGTTTTTGAATCTCCAGGTCCATGGATTCTAATAGATTTTGGATTTGCAGAGTTCCGAATTGATGATATGCTCTGGGCGCAGCTTCCAGTTTCATAGCAAATTCCATAGCTTCGACCTGAGAATCGATATTCTGCTGATTCATAGGCTCGCGCAGATATGGAAAGAGAATGGAAATGAACCATTCCTTATTCTTCATATTGTCATAAATAAGTCCTCCCTTGGTGATGGCGCATTTCAGCCATTGATTAGACTCCCAAACAGATTCATTTGGATCTTGTTTGATATCTTTTAGTTCTATCATGCACTGCGAGTAGGACTTCAGCTTCTGGAATTGCTGCTGCAAGGTGTCCTTAATCTACCCAGCAGTATGATCAACATGTTGAGTCATATAACCCATAAAAAAATCTAGTGCACTACCTTCAAATTCCATATCCAGCTGCACTCTCTTGACAACATCAATATCAACATTTTGTGCAGTCCATACTGCATTGGAAACAAGTGAAAACCTATTCATATCCTTGTCTCCCATATCATAAAAGGTGGTTAGCTTCATATGCATGGCCATATCTCCATCAAGCGGTGGTGGCGGTAGGGTAGGAGATGTCTTATCCTTGCGCAAGTTCGACTATGGCATAGCAGGAGGGCTACCTTCGGCGCACGTAGCCTCACCACTCTATATATCATTATAATTTTAGTTTCTCATGGGGTTGTATACATATTTTTCCCCTCTATGATTAACCCGATAATATTTTCTGCTTCGCGTAGTGCTTTCTAGCTTATCTGGGGTCATTCACCCAGTGTGGCTGCACAAAACACCCTTTTCACAGAATAACTTCTTAATAAACAGAGGCAACGAGCGTACAAATTTACCTCTCAGTCCCTCGAAAAACCTTCTTTCAACTTCAGAATATGACACAAACTGATCTACTACAAATTCTATCACAAACCCACCCAAGATGTTGTCAACCCAGTGATAAACTCTACTCTAACTGTTGGATCAATTGAGGTGTCCACTGCGTGACCTTGTCGTCCTTCCAGCAAGTTTAGAACTTTGCTAATCTCAACAACCACTCCTGTAATTCATGCAAAAAGGTCACAAATAAGATCTCATGAACCTATGTGAAGATATAATTTTGTTTCCAATCTTCAGTAGACAGTCTCTTACTTCTATTTTGCTTAAGGGAAAATTCTTGAATTTGCTTCTCAAACCAGTCTTCTAATTCAGGCTTTGATGGCTGCCACATCACCCAATCACTCTCAAAATGATCTCGGTCCCGAAAACAGAACCATTTGTTTTCTTGAGGGGTCCTAACCTAGGTTTGGAGTTAAGGTTAACCAGTAAAACCGTCTTACTACTGGCCCTTTCGATAGTGACCTACTGGCACAAGTCAAACTCTCACCCAAAGAAGTATGGGAGGGTGATGGAATCGGTTTTCCACACCCTGAGAGATAATTAAATGACGTGGGTGTCTTCAGATCTATAACAGCTGTGATCTGACATTCGCAACAAAAGCCCTAACCGAAAACCCTAACCAGGTAGATCTAGGTCAATTTACGTAGGTTATCATGGGTGCGCACATATATAGATCCCATAATCCTTTCAATTGTATTTAATACATATCATTCAATTTCAACAACAATGGATCCATTAATTTATAATTCATCTAAGTCAGAAGAGAGTTGCGCTATTGATCCAAAGACAGATAACACAGTAAACAGAAATAACATATAGAAACATAGCATAAAGCGGAATACAGATGCATTTAGTACTCAAATTTATTCCAAAATATTTCTTTATTCAGTCCCACTTAAGATCTTCCTTACAATAATTTCATTCTACCCGCACACATAGCCAGTGGGGTCCGCACATAGTAGGAATAAAGTCTCCGTGCACACAGCCATCAGGAGCCTTCTAAACCAAAAAGAGTTTTCATTTAAGCTCAAAACATCATATCAAAACATATCAAACTTCTTACTTGTTCTTTACTCGAATTAATATAGAATCCTATTTATATCTTCAGCGTGTGCTCATCTAAGGTGCACAAACTATGGTTTGCGGCCCCCAGTTCTACCCTTTTTCCCATTAAAACTCATGAGGGGCTTTGAATGGTCCCAAAGCCCCTTGACCTATGCTTCGCTTAGTGTGCATGACTTAACTTACAAAACATACTATATTTTTATCGAGAATTTGGTCTTAAGGGACCACCTTGCTCCAACAATAGACATGATATCACAAGTCACTTTGTCTTCATATCTGCCTATTTCGAAGACCACTTTACTTTTCTTTGTAACCAAAAATTGGTGTCCTTTATGAAACCATGACACCTTGTAGGGTGTTGGATGCTTGACCTTCTTAAGGTTCAGATTTTCCACCATTTCAGTGGAAACCAAATTGTCGGTGTTTCCACTACCAGTAACTACTTTGCAACATTTCCCTTGGACTTTGCATGTAGCTCTAAAAAAGGCTTTCCTTTCTGAAGACTCCACCACTTCCTTCTCTAGTTTCAATAGCACCTTGTTCATGAGAAAATATTCTCCAATCTCAGGTACATTCTCCAATATAGGAGCTTGTGCCTCTTCCTGCTCTCCTTATGCATCATAGTTTCTTCTTTGCCCTTCATTCTCATTATTAGGACACTCAAAGAATCAATCGCATCAGGGAAAATTTTAAGGATGGATGCTTATCTTAAAATTTAGAAACATTGGTGAATCAATGTAGTCCCCAATATGCAATTGTAAAAATTTTGATGTTATTTTTGTAAAAATATTTAGTTTTCTAATAATTTTATATTATTATATATAAAATTTTGGCAAATTTTAGGGTAAAATAATTTTATCCTATAAATTTTTGGCGAATAAATTTTCAAAAAACCTAGAAATTGGCTAAACATTCTTTTGGAAAAAACATGGAAAATTAGCCCACCTATGAATATTAGCCCCTAAAATTTTCCCTGGTTGGCATAGTTTGTTACATTTCTAACATATGTATATTGAATCTCTACCTCTACCTCTACCTCTACCTATACCTTGTTGGTAGGGTCTTCCATCTCTAGGCTCATATACTTTCCCTGCTTGTTCTTGTTGGTTAGAACCACCAGCTTAATATTTGAAAGTTGGAGCCTTCCCTCTTGAAGTTGTTTGCCCTCTTCCTTTGGTAGATCGTTTTCCTCTACCAAAGTTTTATTTCCTGAGTATCTTCTCTTCCTCTCTTAAATCATACCCATATACCCTATCCATAGTGCTAGGAGATAACATGCTAATCTCCTCTTGAATTTCCATCCTTGATCCATTGATGTGCCTAGTTATCTTTTCAGAGTTATATTCTATATAACCTGCTCACAAGTTAACCTTATAGAAATCTTTTGTATAATCTCTCACAGTCAGCAACCTTTGTCTGAGATTTTTCATATGTTTGTAAAGACTCAACTGATAATCCTTGGGTAATAATTTTCCTCTTGTTATCCATGATAACAACTAGGTTAATATAGGTTGGTCTTAATTTAATTAGGTTAAGTCAATTAGGTTTGAATAAGGACTTTGAAATTTAAATTTTCAAAAAAGTGCACATGTGAGGGGTCTTGATAGTCATTTTTCCCATGAATAGCCATGGAATGACAATAACCCCCCCCCCCGCAATTTATGTATTCCTATAAAATAATAATGGGTACCCTCATATTTTTAAAAATTTTCATGTCTAAATCCTTGTATTTAATGTTTCTCACAACTATTTATTTTGTTAAAACCTTTATATTAATTTAATTTTCATATAGACACACACACACACACCTTTTTATATAATGTTGGGATCCTAGGCTTTTGGTGGTTCTCCTTCTGGTACAAAGTTTCAAGCCCAATTGCCTATTCGCAATCACATGCCTTAATAAAGCCTTTTTACATAAATTGAACCCCATTGTTTCGTTATCCCGAACCTAAAACCCTAGTTGATTTCATTAAATCAACATCACAAACCATTCAAGGTCCACATTCCGAGGGTTCTGATGACGTTTGTCAATTGTAGTGAATTTTCCCAATCAAATACCAACAATATTGACATCTCAATCCCTAGGTCCCTAGGCCATTCTTGTAATTGAATTTCACATACATTTTAGGGTTGTGAGGCTAGGGATTAATGCTAATCCCCAATTTTCTTAAGTTAAACCTTCATTAAGAAAATAATCATGATCAACAAGGTAATTAAACAACTCGCCTGCGAATCTTGCATTTGAATGTTGGTATTTTAATACTGTAAATGTTCCAGAATATGAAGCATAATAATGTTTTTCTCTCATGCAATTGAAATTAGGTATTCATAATATAATTATGTAGCTTCATCAAAGCACATTTACTCACGGCTGGTATTCTATTAAGAAACGATGGATGGAGTAAGACTGAGTTAGGGTTTTGTGCTTCTGCTTTCAATCGAAACCCTATCTTTCACGGCAGCCTGCTCACGCTGCGCCAGCACTGATTGCGCTGACCATCCCTGGTAGCGCCGGCCTGCATCTCGGCATGGAGGTAGAGACGGGGGGGGGGGAAACAAGCCTCCCCCTGCAAATGACGTTGGTCCAGAGGTACGAATGGAGGACAAAACTGACAGTAACACGAGGACTGAAGCAACACAGAAGTCTTCCCCTGACGCTAGGACAGAGATGCAGCAAGCCACCTCAACCACCTGCAAACCCATTGCATCAGAACGGCCAAAAATATATCTGCCTAGTCATCGAATAAACGCAAGGATTCAGTACATGAGGGACCATGCCCTCATTGGAAAATTTGTAGGGTTCTGGCCAACGGAAAAAGCCCTCCAGGGCTGGATAGCGTCCAAATGGAAGCCTAAAGGGGAAGTCTCTCTGCAGCTCGGAGCAAAGGGCTTCTTCACCACCACATTCAACTATCTGGAAGACAGAAACAAGCTCATGGACGGGGGCCCATATTTCTTCAACTCAGCAGGGTTATATTTGAGGAACTGGGTGGAGAGATTCAACCCTGATAGGGAAAATTTCAACTGGGCACCTGTTTGGATTCGGCTCTACTCATTACCGCTTGAATATTGGGATGAGGAAACTCTGCAAGCGATAGGATCGGGACTAGAAGAGTTCATAAAATTTGATGAAGAAACCAAGCTCCGAAGATATACCTCCTACGCCCGAATATGTGTTCAAATGCACCTGGAAAGTGCCCTACCTGATGCGGTAAGTATCTTTCATGATGACTTTGAATGGATCCAGCCCTTGGACTATGAGTATGTGCCCTTTAGATGTAGAAGATGTCATGCCCATGGACACCTCTATAGAGACTGTCCTTTAACAGTCCAAGCCCGAAATGCGGAAGCGGAAGGCAAAGTAGAGGCGGATGGGTTCACTAAAGTAGCCTCTCGGAAAAGACACAGCAGAAAATCCGCTCCTGGAAAGAAACCTAGTTCCTCAGCCTCCACCCCTTCTACCAGTAACAGCTTTGCCGTGCTTGCCCAATCTGACCCCTCATCTGACTCCATTCCTGTCTCCTCTAGCCTTGCTGGCCCCTCCATTCCTCCCCCAAATCAACCCAATCCCGCATTTTCATCGCCTACCCCTCCCTCTTCGACCTCTGCTGATAAACCTTACCCTAACCTCACTCTCAAGAAGAAACAAGTCACTTGGGACCCTAATCTATCGATTTTGGAGGGATCTACCCCTTCAGTCACCCTGGAAGTCTCAGATCTGCAACAACTTGAATAGACTATCCAAATGGAAGAGGACACTGAAGGTATTGCCATCAGTGAGCTGGATCTCACGAGTCTTGAAGAAGCCTGCGAACCAAAGGAATTCGACAATATTAACCAAAGACAGATTGTTACTATTGAGGCGGTTCTAGTCAAAGTTCAACAACACAAGAAACTGGGTATCTAGCCTGGCAGTCGTTGGGATAGTCTGAAGGTGATGAAAGAAACCAAGAAAAGAGGAAGAACACCTGACTGGCAGTGCACCATTGCCCTAGGACAGATTTTGGTGGATTCGGGACAATATCCCAAGCTTACTAGATTCTTCAAACCTCTTCCAAACAGTTCTCAATGAATCTGATCTCTTGGAATGTACGAGGACTCAATGGTCCCGGAAATTATAGAATGATAAAGAACTTGATACAGAAGGAAAAGCCCCATTTGCTCTTTCTTAAGGAAACCAAGTGCAACAGTCAAACGCTGGGCTCTATCTTAACTAAAGCATGGCCTGGTAGCAGATCAATAGCTGTGGATGCCGTGGGGTCTTCGGGTGGGTTAGCAATTGCATGGGATCCTCAGGCCTTGCAGGTAGGCAACTTTCACGCCTCTCATAATCTCATCCAGGCTACTTTTCACCCCATAGGCACCAATATCCATGGACATCTGTCCAATGTTTATTTTCCTCAAGATCTTGCTAGTAAGGTGGCACTTTTGAATACCCATGAGCATCTCAACTCCAATAGGACCCATCCCCTCTGGATTCTAGGTGGAGATTTCAATATGATCACGCGGCTAGTTGAAAAGTCTGGAGGTAGAGCCAGACTGGACCAGGACAGCGCCCATTTCAAGGATTTTATCAACAGTAATTGGCTCATGGATATTCCTTTTTGCAATGGCCTGTTTACTTGGAGCAATCGCAGAACTGGCCGGCAACAAATAGCCTCTAATCTGGATCAATTTCTCTTATCGGATAACGCAATCCATGCAGGAGGAGACATCACTGGGTCTATTCTCCCTATCCCGGGCTCTGATCATTGGCCCATAATGCTCCAATGGCAAAGCATAGGCTTTCACCTCAAAAAGCCTTTCAGGTTTGAAGCTTTTTGGCTCTCGCACCCCTCCTTTACTGACCTGGTTCACTCTGTCTGGAAAAGATTCACTCCGCCTAAAGGATCCAAAATGTTCCAATTTCAGCAAAAGCTCAAGTGGGTCAAGGAGCACATCAAAGATTGGAACCACAATATCTTTGGCAACATCTTTGTAGAGAAGGGGAGTCTGGAACAACAGATGAAGGACGTGCAGCAGGAGATCATCACTTCTGGAAGAACAGAATCTCTTGCTTCCAAAAAACTTGAACTTCAACGAAAGCTGGAGGATAGATACAAGCAAGAGGAAATTCTCTGGAGACAAAAATCTAGAGTCCGTTGGTTGAAGGAAGGAGAACGGAACACCAAGTTCTTCCACAGCACGACCATTCAACGAAGAATGCAGAACAGGATCAGCCACATCACCAATCAACAAGGGCAACGTATGGAGCAGCACGAGGATATGGAAAAAGAGTTGGTGAACTACTTTAAGGATCTTCAAAAGGAGCAGCACGCTAATAGGCAGCCAGCCATAGACCAAATCACACAGCTAATTCCCAAATTAATCACTGATGACCATAACCAAATGCTGCTTCGACCAATCTCACCTCAAGAAGTAGATTTTGCTATGGCTCAAATCAAGGACGGCAAGGCTCCTGGGCCGGATGGCTTCACGGCCAACTTCTTCCACCACTTTTGGGAACTCATCAAAGAAGAGGTATGGCAACTGGTAGAGGAATCAAGAACAATGCACTGGATCCTGCCCTCCCTCAACACCACCTTTGTTGCGCTGATACCAAAAGAGGAGCAGCCCAACAGGCCTGAAAAATTTAGACCCATTGCCCTTTGAAATGTTATATACAAGGTCATTACTAAAGTCATCGCCAACAGACTCAAACCTCTTCTTCCTCTACTCATTTCACCAGAACAAACATGCTATGTTGAAGGGAGACAAATCCTGGACGATATCATTCTTACTCATGAAATGATTCATTCTCTAAAAGTCTGCAAGAAGCCAGGTATGCTACTCAAAATTGATCTTTCAAAAGCCTTTGATAAGTTGAACTGGACTTATATCCAGCAAATTCTAAGTGCTTTTGGATTTGATTGCATGTGGATTCGTTGGATTATGAACCTTGTCTCCTCTTCCTCTCTTTCCATTCTTCTCAATGGTTCTCCTTCCCCCCCCTTCCGCCCTTCCATAGGCATCAGACAAGGGGACCCCCTCTCTCCCTTTCTCTTCGTTCTTATGGCCGAAGGGCTAGGCAGACTCATTCATAAAGAAGCCAATCTGGGTCATCTGCGTGGTCTTTCCCTTCATGGTGCTCCCACCTCGACCCATCAACAATTCGTTGACGATAACATGCTCTTTGGTCATCCTTCGGTCCAAGAAGCCCGCTCTTTCAAAGCTATTCTCAATCTCTTCTCTCAGGCTTCTGGGTTAACCATCAATGACTCCAAGTCTCAGGTCTTCTTCTTTCACACACCCCTTCCTGCTCAAGTCAACATTGCCCATATTCTTGGTTTCTCTGTGGCTACTCTTCCTGACAAATACCTTGGAGCCCCCCTCACTGACTCTGCCATCAAGCACTCTTCCTGGAATCAACTCCTTGAGAAATTGGAATCCCGTCTCTCCTCTTGGACCTTCCGAGCTCTCAATATGGTCAGTCGTCTCACTCTCATCAAAGCTACTTTACAATCTATTCCTCTCTATCTTTTTTCTGTTCTTGCAGCCCCGAAATGGGTTCTCAAACAGATCAAAGCACTCCAAAGATGATTTCTTTGGGGCTCCTCTGGGCATAATCGCAAATGGGCCTTAGTGAATTGGAGCACTATTTGCACCCTCAAGGCAGATGGAGGTCTTGGCTTGAGAGATCCCTCGCATAGCAATGAAGTCATGGCAGCTCGAGTTTGGTGGAGATGGATTTCCAAACCCCACACTCCTTGGGCCAAACTCTGGATAGCGAAGTACGCCAACAACAGAACTATTGCAGACCTGGTTCGACTGACCCCTATCAACTCGGGCTCCTTGACCTGTAACGCTGCAAAGCAGCACTATGCGCTCATTCAGTAGCATAGCTTTTGGGAAGTGCACAATGGTCAATCTGCGCGATTATGGACAGACTCCTGGCAACAAGAATCCATCCTTCTAGAAAAGTTTCCCCTTACCAACTTTGGAGACCCCAGAGCTGGCCTAGATGGAAAAATCAATGAGCACTGGATGGACACAGACAGCAATGGGTACCAGCAATGGAAACCATCGCATCACATAATAGCTCAAGCTCAGGAAACTATGTACACGGACCTCGACCAGGAACTGCAACGAAGACAAATCAGAAGCTCTCCTGATTCTGACATCCTCAGATGGGGTCATACCACCAAAGGAATGTTCACCACCAAAGAGGCCTACTCCTTGCTGCATCCTTCCCCTCTCCCTCGAGATCCCCTTTGGCAGATGATCTGGAATCCCCACACCTGGCCTAAAATATCCACTTTCCTCTGGCTCTTAAGTCATAAGCGCATCCTCACCTGGGATAATCTTGTCAAACAGGGCTTCATTAGACCCTCTCATTGCCCCAACTGTGCTCTTAACGCCAAATCCATCCAACATCTTATGCTGCTCTACCCGCTAGCCAATTCCTTTTGGAATAAATGCAGCTTTCGTTGCCAGAAGCGCAAGCCCTGTAGTGATATCACCTCTCTCCTTCGAAATTGGCCTAAACGCCCCTATGCCTCTGCCCTTCTCAATGCCCTCTGGCAGCTCCTCCCTGGTTTGATTTTTTGGACCTTATGGAAAGAACATAATAGACGTATCTTCAAAAACCAACCCACCTCCATGGACTCTTTATGGCTCTCCTTCATTGGTAACCTTCAGGAATCTTTAGCCCTTCATTCATGGCAAGAAGAAGATTTCCCCAAGCAGCAGAGAGAAATCCTCGTCTCGCAAAATTGGAATCTTAAACTGGGGATAACTCTGAAGACACGAAACAAGATGACCACAAACACTCCTTCGAACTGGATTCCTCCCTCCCCATGGGTGTTCAAATTAAACTTCGATGGAGCTTCCAAGGGGAATCCTGGGCAAGCAGGTTTTGGAGGTATCATCAAAGATTCTACAAGAGAAATTCAACACCTCTTCTTTGGGTCTATAGGCTGGGACACCAATAATTCAGCGGAGCTTGAAGGCCTCTGGCAAGGCTTGAGATTGACGCTTCAGCACAGTTTTTTCCCTATCATTATTGAAGGGGACTCTCAAATCCTCATCCATATTGCCAATCAGCTTCTTTGGGGGGCCGATCCTACTAAGGTGACTCACAGTTGGCGTTTGGCTGCTCGTATTGCTAAGATAAGTGATTTGCTCCACCACAACCGGGCCATTTCCTTCACTCATGTCATGAGGGAAGGCAACAAGGTAGCCAATCTCTTGGCCAATTTTGGCATTGAAAGCAACAACACACTAACTCATGGCTCCCTCTCTATCATTCATGATGCAGACACTCAACAGAATTGCACTTCCTTGGTGCACAAGGAACGCCTCCTGCCGGATGCGGCTACAATGGAGAATTAATGTGCCACCGGCACCTGCGCAGCTCCCAACGTTGCTTGCATGCCTTGCCCACATGGCCTCGCGCACTCTTACTGCTGGCGTTATTAATACGCCTTGGGTTGATCATTACTATATTTACTGCACCCTCGCTCTGTGGTATATGGCGTTGGTTTTGTTATTTGTTTTCACTATGGAGGATGAGCAGCATGCAGGAAGCCATGAGAAACTTCTGATCCCTTTGAGCAGCGCTTGTCCTCCTGGTTTGGCCAATTCTAGCCGCAAAACGCAGACTGGGCGTCGCTGCAGCGTTCTGGCTTGCCTGGAGACGTTACCGAGCGTCCACTTCTCCAACAGCCCTTTCTACAGTGCTTTCGCCTCTTCTGGCGCTCCGGGCATGCTCATCACAGCTACTTTGCTTCCCTTCAGTTTCAGTTCGCATTCTCAGGATTTTTGTCCCTCTGTCAATTGAACCTCCAGTTCTTCTGCTCTTTTGCCTGGCCTGAGTCATCCTGGTGGTCTCCCTGCCTTCTCCCCTACTCCTGATCCCTACTTAGGCAGGCCTCGTCTGCGCCATCTGCTGCTAGCCATGCCCCGCCTTCGACAAAGAATGCGAGTTCGACGCGGTGTTAGTCAAGGCCATATCTCTGATATTCCTCCTTCGCCCCTTTCTGAGCTAAGCTCCTCCTCTGAGGGCGACGATCTCACTCCCCCGCCACCCCCGCGAGGTGGTAGAAGCAGGGGCAGGGGCAGAGGGAGTCTTGCTGGCAGAGGTCGTGGGTGTGCGCGTGTTACGGGTGATGTTCCTTGCCAGCCTGTCGCTCCCTCTGAGCCTCCCTGTCATTCCATCCCTCCTGACATTCACGCTCTTCCCCGTCATCCCCTCCCTTCTAATGTTTCCGCCCCTCCCTGTCAACCCAATCCTCCAGGCAGCAGGTTACGGGGGTCCACCATCAGGAAAAATACCCAGAACGCGGAACTCCGCTTCCATTGCACCTCCTTCGACTCCATCATCACCGCCTTCATCAGTGTGTCCCTGCGTGAATAAATTCCTCTTTCTTCTCTCCCCTCCCCTCCTCTTGACCTTCGCCCCAATCCCTCTCTTCACACAGGGCAGTGCACTGAAGCTGAGCACCAGAACATGAAGACCGACAGTCAGGCAGGAAAGGAGGACAGCAGCGATGGAAATGAATATGCATGCAGAGTTGAAGAGGAACCAATGTCTTCAGAGCATGAGCGTTGATTCCCCTGGCTCAATTATTGCTGGTTTTTTTGTGTTTTACTGTTCTAGTTACCCACCTGTTGGGCAAAATGATGTTTCTAGCTTTTTTGCAGTTATCTACATGTCTTGTATAAACTCCTGGCCGGTTTCCCTACTATGGGCGGCCCAATTACTCATGTTTAATGGGTCGGTTTCCCACTATGGGAGACCTAGGCTTCTCAAGAATAGTTTAGCTAATCAACCCAGGCTGTCTGGCTTTCAAAGCAGCAGCCTTGGCAGTTTTGTATCAGTATTTTCATAATTAATAGAATTAGTCCTATTTAGAAAGAAAAAAAAAAGCACATTTACTCACAAAAATATTACATTATTTTGCTCAATTTCACTTATTTCTTTCATTTTTTCTCATACTTCCCCACACACTAGACCTACTTCTACAACTAATACAATGAGGCTGAAAGAAAAGAAAGCACAAAATCCTAGGTAGAAAGCATGCCCAAATTGTTGAATAAAAAATTAAAATGAAAATGCTAAGCAACAATCTAATAAACGTAGGTAATATTCAGGGAAGTTGAACAGGGAAATGGCCAACTCTTAATACACAAGTTAGATTTTTTCAATATTTAAACATGGTACAAGCCCAACAAGACATAATTGATAACTCTTGGATGAGGTATGTTGTTCCTTGGGAGACAATATCTGGATTTTAGGAGATCAGTGCCCAAGACATTCACTATCACTCATAATTAAAATTGTTTGTTGTGCCTTCATATGGTATCCCCATAATTATAAATTAAAACCCTTTAATTTTTACTAATATCAGAACCCTTCAAAGTGCCATTAAATGATAAATGTGAATTAACTAGGGAATATGAAATGATAGTGAAAACCATTAAAAATAAGTTCTAAATCACTGAAACTATTATCTCTAGTATAGAAGAAAAAAATTGCAAGAAATGACTTCAGAATAAAGGAGCACATCATTAAGGAAATTTACTCCAACTCGTACATATAAATTAGACACCAGCAACTTCATTACTTTACACCAACAGAAGAAACATAAATAATATGGAACATGAGGAACTCAACACATTCATCAATTGCTGGAGAATTCTCTGAATAGACTTATTAATTACATAAAGAGAAACTACAAAATTGGCAAAACTTCTGAGGCCCAAAGACCAAAACCTCCTTTCTTCTTTGAAAGAGTCTTAAATACATTATTACAAAATGGACAGTTATGGAACTATCAACATCCAAAAAAATTTCTTCGATCATTGCAATAAAAGTAGAAATAAAAACATCTGCAGTAAAACAAGGTAAAGTAGATGTGAAACATCATGTGATCATGTGGTGGCAATGGCCTAAGATCATGGAATGGAAGAAGTTCCTGCGTCTGCGCCATTTTTTTGTGGGGACATCCATTCTTTGATTTTTCTCCACAGGTCTACATTCGGGCTGGGACAATTTGCAAGCTTGACACAAACCATTCTAAAATCTCTGATCTTGGAATACAAGGGTCTTTTTGAAAAAAAATTCATCATATATAATAACTGTAAGTTTTTATGCATAAAATTCACAATTGTGGCTCCCTTCAGAATAATAGTATTTTCATGTATCTTACCAATTTTACTCTTGGCCTCAACCATCAATGCTTCAAATTTCTCCCAAGGGAGAATATTTCGTTACTGGTCCCAACAGGATGGCAAAGTAGCTCTGGTACTTTTATCAAATAATACATTGAACCTTAACACTGCTTCTTTGAATTCCTTCATCTTTGTTTCTCTATTATTCATGTATTATTTATTGATGATCATCTTGTTAAACTCCAGCACATATCGGGTCCTGTATTCAATCCCTCAATTCTTCAAATCTTGATTATTTTTAGAATTAATAAAAGAAATTAATATCTTGGCATATCAAGCCCTATTTTGCAACTTCTCTTTATTGGAAACAATGGAATTTTATAGGTCCCTCACAATACTATTTTCTTCCCCAATAATTATCATCAAATCTCATATGTTGTTGATAAAATCAATAATTTCATTCCAAATAATATCCCTGCCTTGAATATGGGATACATTTCTCTTCACTTTCTCCTTTAGCTCTTTGTTCTCCTTATAGGAATTTTGACAATCCTGCCTAAATTTTTATGCATTATCCTTGGTTATATGATAAGCTTTTTTTGTAACCTTGAGAACTTTATGATGATGATGATGATGATGATGATTATGGTTAACGTCCAGTAAGACCAAATTTAGTCTATCGAACCTATAATTTACTTAATTCTTAATTTTCTGCCTTCTCGTCTTTCTTGGCGAGTGTTACACAACGTTTTCTCATCGTCTATGCAATCCCTCGCCCCGCATATTGGAGGGTCTTTCCCGTGACCTTTGAGTAGTGTCATACTCTACAAACACCTTTTTTGCATCCTTGTACATAAGGAAAATATTTCTCCTACTGAACATCTCCTTAGAAAGCCCACAAAAACCTATGTTTTGGCATTGGAGTGGGTAGCCAATTCACCCCTCATGCCAATGTGGAGGATTTAAACTAGAGCTCGCGCCAGCCTTTTTGGGAATGTTTTTTAACAAATTAGAGGTGGAAGTTTCCTTCAACCACCTCAGGGATGAGTCATAGGAATTGCTTAACTTTTTGAGCCACGAATCTCCCTCTTTAGGTAGTGCCTCCCTCCCCCCATGGAACACTACTTAAATATAGGTCTCCCTTCCATGATTATAGGGATCCTAACTTCTCCCTCTCCCTATATATAAATAGGATTTCTCCCACTATGGAAGCTAGCTGAGCATATAGCCAAGAAGCTAAACTTGGAGAAGAGATTCCATAGCTGAGTAATCATTATCAAGAAGGTAGAACCGAGGATAATTCCGTAGAGAGAGCCCCATCCAAATTCCCGACAAGCTTTCATGAGACATGCTCTGCTGGAACCCTGCTGGAGGATATTACAACGTCGAAGCCTGGTTGTACTCTTCCTTCCTTTCGCTAATATACTCGACTATGGTATTGGTTCCATCTCTTATGTTATGTTTATTTGATATAATTGATTTAGTCTTCTTCGACTGACTAATATTTGCGAATGCGAAATAGTATGTTGTGTATCGTCTTTGTTTCTTGTGTATGCGCAGGTATTCAAGCATGATAACGAGCAGATCATGATCTGCCGAACTAGGAGCGAGAGGTAGCCACTCTTTCAACGAAAAAAATAGCGCAGGATATACAGTAAGTTATCTATCGATTATCCATCCATTTGTTAAATAGGAATTGATGTAATAGCATGTATTGTTTGTGGCTAGACCCACTCTAGGGCTAGTGGGATCGCCTCTGTCCGCAGACGGGATTTACCTCACCAAAAAATTGGAGACAATGTTGGGGATCAGTGTGAGTTTTTCTTTCATCCATTTTGTTATTCTTCTTGGTCTTTGCTTGCTTAGATTTCCCTTTCTGGTTGTTTTACTGAGTCTAAGACCCTTATTCAGCCCCAGAGGATCAAATCTAACCTCTATTTTTCCAAAAAAAATTATTTTCAATGGTTGGCTTAATAGGCATGGTTTCCAGCCTGACAGTCGCACCAGCTGGTGCTAGTTGTTAGTTTATCACCCGCTCCATCCCCTGTCTAGCATGGATTACAGCCAGACAGTTGCGCCATTTCTTGTAGGTGCTAGGGTTTTCCCTATTTTAGATTTTTTGGTCAGTGCTTGTATTTTTGGGTGTTTTCTTGACTTGATTTGAGTTCTTTGGAATTTTTTGTGACTATGAGCAGCCACCTTCCTTCAGTTGTTTGACCATTTCTTTTCAACATCATGGCCTTAGGGTTTTCTAGTACTTTGGTATGTTGAGAATCCTATGGGAGTTTGGGTCTTTTGTTTCGCGGTCACCTTCATTATTTTCTTGATTGCATTCATCTCCTTGGATCTGTTTTGAGTGATTGCATTTGGTGGAACGAGTCTTGAGTGAGTCTTGCATCTTTCATTCAGTTTTTCTTCTTGTCACTCCAAGCCTAGATTACACTGCTTGTATGGGTCTGTTTCGACATGTTTCTTCGATTTGAGAGATTGCAACATTGGTTTGAGTTTTCTTTTCTTTTATTTTGAGTTGTTTGGATTGATTTGTTTCAACTCTCAAATTCACATTCTTGAACTAGTGTGTTGATTCATTTCTCATGTCATTTAGTGCATTATTTTCTCTATTACATTGAAAAATCATAAAAAAAAACAGATTGTTTGCATTCTTGTTTGCATCATGAAATTGAAAATTCTTTCACATAACTAGCATTGGGCATTCTAGGAAAGATTTCTCATTTTCATTAGCTTGCATCAGGTACTGTAGTGGATTTTTCACATGTTCTTATTGTTTCTATCGCTTGAAAACCTCTAACTTTCTTTTAGATAGCTCTTCATTGAACAAAATGGTATTTTATTCCATGTAGCTTGCATTCAGGGATTTGTGAGATCCAACATTCGGTAGAACCTTGGAATTGAAACATAAATACAAGATCAACTTAAAATTTATTCAATTAACCTAAGACAACATTGAAACTTAACGAAATATTTAGTAGTCTAAGTTAGAGATGTGTTCTGGCGTATTTAAACCTAGCAGCTGTCACACGCCATCTAGCTTCAAACAGCGCTAGTACGGACTTGTGCTCCCCGTACCATCAAGTATATAAAGGGAGACCCCTCTAGGTTGCAACCCTTTTATTCGTAGGAAGCCGAGTCTGCCGCCTTGTAACCATGATACACCGAACATAGGATTTGGGGAGACTACCTGCACGCACGTCAAGTCCTTGGTTGATTCTTCTTTCATTTTATAACCAAGGTGTATATGGTAGTTCACGGGAACCTGGTACACACTTCTACCTAGACTACCTGAGCAGTCACTTTGATCTTTACTGACTCCATAAATTTGAAAACATCATCGAGCACTTGTCCTTTCGCGCTCGTTTAAAACCGAAAGATACTAGAGTCATCTTTGAATGATTCTTGACTCTTAAAACATGAAACAACAATTTTTAGTTTCAATCTGGTAAAATAAACTACCTACGATTACACGCCCATTAAAGTTTGATTACTTGGCCTCTCTTTGTTTGCCTTGGTTTTGATCCAAGAGTTTCCTTTTTTGATCTTTTTCCCCCTTTTTTTGTCTGCTACAATCATAGTGGTGGAACCATCGGTTTCATCTACTAGTAGTCCTTTCTCGAACAATTCATCTGAAACTTCTCAGACCTCTAGGTCTGCCAAGTTTCAACAGCCTATCATCCCGTTATAGCACCCCTTTGGAGAACAAGTTGAATTCAATTGGCCTCTTTCAAATGCTTGGTTTGGGTTTGGGGTTGGGGAACATTTTCCCCTTCTCACGTTGGGATCGCCATTTTTGGCTGCTATCATACCTCCTAGCCCCCGTAGTCTTTTGCAAGATCTCATGGTGGATTCAGACATGGACTCATCTGGTGCTAATGGCACTGAGGGTATTCCAATTTCTGATGAAGAATACCAACTCTTCCCTGAAGACGTCCTTCAAGAGCCTGCTCCATCTTCACCACTGGTGTTGCTTCCAACCGGATATAGGTCTTTGGGTCAGATTATAGCTAGTATTACCTCCATGGCAGCATCAACCCTGTGAAGGGGTCCAGTTCTTCCATCATTAGGAGCGTCTCCGACAACACCTGACTCGTCATCGCCTTTTGTTACATTTGTCCCATCTAGGCCTATTGTTATCGTGGCTGCATTGACACCGGTTGTTACCGCTAATTCATCAACAGTTTTCACTTCGGTAGAGACTTTGATTTCCATGGCAATCCCTAACAGCCTATTGTTTGAGGAGTATCGGCTGGCTATTCAGCAACAGAGCTCCCAGTCCTATCAGTCCCCTCAGGATCCTTATCAATCTTATTTTTCTCATTATGGAGAAAATGGTACCCTGCTTTATTCACTTCTGTTTCAATATGACGAGCAAGGAAACCCCATATACTTGCATGCTCCTAAGGCTTATCAGTTACTTTCCGGTTTCAGACCTACCTTGCCTGTGCAACCCTCTAACCAATAAGGATAACCCTTCAAGGGACAACCTTTGGTTCAGTAAGGGTATGCTTATGACCAATAAGGAAAACCATTGTAGGGACAACCTTTGGTGTAGCAAGGGTATGCGTACGACCCATAAGGGAAACACTTACAGGGCCAACCTTCAGTCCAACAAGGATTATTTTATGGCCCACAAGGGCAGCCTTACAATCCTCCAGGCCAACCTTTACAAACTCAGCCTGTGATCCCACCTGGGCAACCTCAAGCATTAGTTGGTCCATCGAGATATCAACCTTGACCTTCATATGGTCCTAGGTGGTATATCCATCCATTTCAAACTTTGGTGCAACATCAACAGCCGTATCTTCTGATTAGTCCAAATGTTGCACAGTCAGGACCATCCTATGGTCCTACTTTAGGTCAACCTGGTTATCAGGTACAACCTGGCCTATCGTAGCCATTAGGCCAACCTTCTCCGTAGGGGAAACCTTATGGCCCTCATCTGTTAGGTCAACCTATTCAGTAAGGTCAACCTGCACAGCCTGTTCACCCTGCTCAACCGCCGCTCTATTCTATGCCGCAGTCGAATCCACCCCTATGCCCAACTTATCCAGCTCAGCAAGGCACTACTTATCAATAGCCTGTTCGACCCCAAGGGAGCTATTACCCTCAAGGTCAATATCGACCGGTATACAACCCGCCTCAAGGTCCTGCTTATAACCCTCAACCGCTAGGCCATACTTATACTCCGCAGCAAAATCCTTATGCTGCTCAATCGGGACCGTCATATACTCAGAATCAGTATCCCGGTTTTCAACCTTTGTATCCTAGTCCTCAGCTGCCATATCAACCCAATTATCTGGCTTATACCCCTTATGGTCTGAATCCTCCATGACAAAACCAATGGGGGCAGAGTTATACTCAACCAGAATGGAGTATGGGTACAAGTGCTTATCGAGGACCTGCTATGTTGGAGTTACCAGATGTGTCCAAACTGACAAATGATCCCATTCTTCATAATCATTTTTCGCCTCCGGTTCCAACAAAGGTTCCTGGTGATTGCCCCAAGTTTGAGGACAAGTCTGGAGAAGACCCCCAAGCACATGTCATGACATACCATTTATGGTGTTCTTTAAATTCTTGGGTGGATGACTCTGTTTGACTCCATCTTTTCCAGCGCACTCTCACCGAAGCTACTGCTAAGTGGTCTATGAAATTTCCTCATGGAATCTTTCAAGATTTCAACACTCTTTCTATGGAATTCCTGACTCATTTCCAGTTGCCGTTCGTTATGAAGTTGGGATGCATCTCCTAACATCATTGAAACAGGACCGAGCTACCCATATCTCAGACCACATTCATGAATGGCGATGGAGTCATCGCCTAATCAAGTTTGAAATTCCTGATCAACTTCTTACTCATTGGTTCACTACATATTTTTTCAATCAAATTGCGAAAGATATTTCCATGGGGGCATGTGTAACTGAGGAACAAGCCATCGCTCATGCCCAGTACCTTGATTTAGTGTACTCTCAATCGGGAATTTTGTATGACATCTTGAATGAGAGTCCATGACCTGGGACCTCAAAAGCACTACCAACCCCATCCATCGACGACGTTATTGGTTCCGTAGCTCAGACTTCATGCAAGTCTTCCAATGGGAAGCAGAAATCAAATTCTTCCAATAATTCTGCTCCTCAGGCTACCCCAGATTCTAGTAAAACCTCGGAGGTCAACGTCGTTCAGGCCAATCATTGCAGACAAGACTTCCAAGGGGAGAAAGAAGGGAAAAGGCAAGGCCAAATCCAATGCCCCACAACTGTAATAATCTAAACCTCGTGCTGATGATGATTCACAGTGAAAGCTGAAGTATCCCTGTCTGATTTGTGATGAGGACCACTACACTAAGGATTGTCCTAGATGATCCGAGGTTAGTCAACTACTCAAAGGCAGTAAGGGAATTTCAGTAGTTCTTAAAGAACCTTTTCCATCTCAACAGAACCATATGGTCAACCAACCTCCGCCATCTACACCGTTTGGCTCTCAGCTATTCATGATAAACGGTTCTGCACCCATTTCCATTGCTACTCGGTCGAAGGATTATGCCAGGTCATGCCAGGTGGCCGAGAAGGAAGTCATTGATGGCCCTCCTCCCCCACCTACCTCTGGTCCTCTTGAGATTGAGAGGCCCAGTGATGAACTCGTTGTACGACCACCTTCTAAAGGTGTTCTCCGGAAATATTCTTATAATCCTAATGCGCGTGCTGCTCAGCATTATAGTATTGTTGAGGACTTAGCATAAGTGCCATCCATGATGTCCACGTTAGAAGTGCTTCAGAGTTGTCTGTCTTAATAGAAAGCTTTATTATCTGTGATTGGCAGGATTGATCTTGCTGATTCTAGCCTTCTCTCTTTTGACTTATAGAATTTCGTCCCTCGACTTGCGCACCATATTGCGCTTGTCATACAAGTCGGCATTAACCTTCACAACATCGATAGAGCCATAGTGGATGAAGGTGCATCTACCTGTGTCATGTCATCTGCTTGCTGGAAGGATATTGGCTCTCCAGCCTCGACTTCGTCACCCAATGCCCTTGAGGCATTCGATGGAAGGGAATCGAAACCCTTGGGTGTTCTCGCTAGCTTTCTGATCACGCTACAAGGAAAGACAGTCAACATTGAAGTAGAATTCGTTGATGCCAAACTCAATTATAGTATTCTACTAAGTCGTAGTTGGACTCACGCTATGATGTGCGTTCCGTCCACCCTCTTTCGACTTCTAAAGTTTCCACACGAGAGAAAAATCATTACTATCGATCAATTTTCAGTATTTACCTCGTCTTCCAAGAACAACATGCCATACGTGGACCAGATTCCTTCTCCCCCTTACAGTGTAGGGCCCGGTATTTTCAAAGATTCCATTCTAATGGGAATTTTTCCCCTTCTGCCACCAAATACCATTCAAGTTAATATGGTCTCTCGGTCAGATGACCCATGGATCATCCCTTTACCTGAATAGGCTAACTCTTTTTGGGATTCAATGTTGCTTAGTCCAATCGAAATCAATTATTGTGAGCTTACAGCTGCATCCGATTCTCCCCCTCCTGAAGGTGCTCCTTTGAGGATGGCTCTCGATTTATATTCTCAACCCCCCTAGCTCAGCGATGCATATTCACCTAATCATTTGAAGGAAGTGTTTCCATCCGATGAGGCAATCATGGAAACCATGTCTCTCAAGGATCCACCTTGGAGTGATGGGAATCATCGTTCCTCATTTATGCCTGGCCTCGGGGCAATGTCTAACTGTCTTGAGCCTTTTTCATCTCAAATTCCTTCTCCGCCACTTCAAACACCTATTCTGACTCATGAATTTTTCACTAAAGGTAACTTGGGTAACATTACTCAAACAATTCCTATCGACATTTCCATGAAACCAAGAATTGTCGAGAACATCCATCTGGGGGTCACTTGTTCTTCCGAGGAAGTCCAAGTGTACACTAGCCTCTTTCACAAATTCCATGATGTTTTTGCCTGGTCTTATGAAGATATGCCTAGAATTGACCCCAGTATTTTGGTGCATGAGATTCCCACCTACCCAGGTGCGAAGCCCGTTCGCCAATGTCTTCGTCCCGTGCATCCTCGAAAAGCCGCCGCTATCAAAGCAGAAGTTGAAAAACTTCTCAAAATGGGTTTCATTTATCTGAACCCTCTGATAGAGTGGGTTTCTGAGATTGTTTCTATAGACAAGAAGCAGGGAGAAATTCGTGTCTGTGTTGATTATCGCGAAATCAATCGGGCTTGTCCTAAGGATAATTATCCCACCCCTTTCCTCGATCAGATCATTGACGATTATGCAGGGAGTGAAATTTTTTCCCTTATGGACGATTTTTCTGGCTATAATCAGATCAATATATTTCTGTCTGATGAACACAAGACCTCTTTTATCTATCCCCGGGGAGCGTTCATGTATAAGAAAATCCCTTTCGGCTTGAATAATGTTGGGGCTACGTTCCAGCGCACGATTTCTTATGCCTTTCACGATATTCGGCATATTGTTCAACCATACCTGGATGACCTTCTAGCCAATTCAACTACATGGAAAGACCACCTGAAACATCTCCACTAGATATTTCTTCGTTGTATATGCTACAACATTCGGCTTAACCCGCATAAATGCATCTTCTGCATCGACTCCAGTAGGCTCTTAGGGTTCATCGTATCTAAAGACGGAATTCACCTTGACTCTCTTAAGGTTGAGGCTATTTTTAATCTCCCCTCCCCATCCTCATTACACTAGCTTTAGAGTCTTTTAGAGTCGGTATTTTCATCCCTCTGTCAAAGATCAAAATCTCTTTTGTTGCATTCCATTTTAGGTGTCTCATTCAGTTCAGTCATTTGCATTCCATTAGGAGCATGGATCATCTGACAGTAGGGTTTTGTCACTCATATCCCTCATTTCGTGTACCTGTTGGTCTGTGTCTATACATGAAAGTCAATTTTAAAGTCATTTACAGTCATGTTTGGCCTCCTGTTTGATAAAGAATCATTTTAGGGTTTTAGGTCTCTTTAGGTCTATGGTTTCACAAATTTGGCCTTCAAAATTACTAATAATGTCAGCAGGCACATGAGGGAGGTTCAAAATACGTTTTCATTGCTAAAATTTCATCATCGCAATGCTCGATAATGATTCTTCTTCAAAACTTTGTTTTGAAGAAAAATCGTCAATTTCATCCTTTGTAATAAATGTAATGTAATTTTCAAAAAAAATTCAGTTGTAAAGTTATTAAAGTGCAGCCCTAGTCACCTTTTCCAAATCCCATTCCTGCTATCCCTACAAAAAACAGATAAGATATTCATCATTAACCTAAAAAATCAAAGTGGAAGAAAAAACAGAGTTTATTTTAAAAACTGCAAAGTGCCAAAGTCTGCAACATTAGAAAGTGGGTTTTCCAAATGGAAAAAATCAAAATTCTTTGTATATATAAGATATTTTCACATTCAACAGTTCATTTGCACACAAAAGTTATCAAAGAAGCCGAAGAAAATCGTGGAGGGCGAAATCAGTGTTTGGAGGCCGGGACTATGGGTGAGTTTACCTGCGCGGCGCATTGGGTGGAGGCCGCAGTGCATAAGAAAGTCGCGGTGCATAGCACTGTTTTTCACCGTGCAAATCACAACGGTCACGGCACACATATAGAGCATGACACACTGGGTTGTGCAAGTGGCGCACAGGGCCAAAACTCAAAATTTCTTGCTATCTCTCTCAAACATCAAACGAAACGGTCTCTGTTGCTCCATGTAAGTTCGAGTGATCTTGTAATTGCCATTAAAAAATGTTTAGTATTGTTTGAAAGAAGGAATATGAGAATTTGAATGTTAACTTATAAACCCTATGATTTTGTTAAGAAGTGCTCTCTTAGGGTTTGAATTTGGTGATTTAAAATAGTTTTGTGCCACATATTATATTCCCCACCTTGTGGTTTCTCTCCCATCATTGTTATTTCATCAATACACCATCCTCTTACATATCTAAGAGTCATTCACTCCTAAAGCCCTATTTCCCCATCCCAAGCCATTTCATTTCACGTTCATTCCCACTTTCCCATTTCACTTATAAAAATTCCCAAACCCCAAGAATTCCCAAATAGTCAATGGTTGTCCCTACACCTCTGATATCACTTGATTGAAGTTCATTGTCCCCACTGTCCTACTTTTCTCCACAGTCCCTTCCCTTTGACACATATTTGGCATTAAAACAAAAAGGCACCAAATTCTCATTTTCATCTCATAGAAGCCAAACATAGACCTTGAAACACCATGGAGACAGACACTGATACATCATATGACAGAGATAGTGATTCTACTACTGAGCTACATCCACCGAGAAGGCCTCGTAAAGGTGGAAAACATGTGAGAGAAGAGCCCACCTCATTGACTCAATTGCAGGCTTGCCCACTTTCCATGGCATGTTTTCAAGAGAAGTCATGCTATCAGTACTGTGAGATGATTTCTAGGATTCAGCATCATCAGGAGTTAGCTCGTTTGTTTGTATTACATTTACATGATGGTTAGGTAACTCTTGCTGGTGTAAATTTCACCTTGACACCGGAAACCATTTCTCAAGCAACAGGAATACCGAATGTGGGTGAACAGTGGAACAAAATACAGCAGGTGGATAGAGTGCATTATGAACCATACATCAAGCCTAGCTATGTGAGACATCTTAGCAGGGTATTCCCATTCTGGTTCCTAAAGGAATCCTATGTGCCTTTGATGAGACTCATTATCAGATACTTCAGTTGTGAGGGCCGGTTCTCATGCCTCTATGCCTACCACATCAGGTTATTGATGCATTTCACAAGAGTGAGGATGATGAACATACCTTATTTCATGTGCTGGAACATCAAGAGAATGACCACTCTTGTGTAGAAGAAAACTCCCGAACAGCAGTACAACAATATTTATCACTATGCACTCATCAAGATTGTTGTTGTACATAAGCTTGGATTGCAGGGTATTGCATGGGAGGATTTCATTTCCCATGACTTCTTCATATCCCCTCAGCCTCCTCTGGAGATTGTTCATGAGCCGAGTGAACCGTCACATCAGCCTGAAGGTCCCGAGATAGAGCCTATCAGTGTGCCAGTGTTTGTTACTTACCAGAGAGGCACTAGAGCATTATTTGCAGCAGCCCGGCGAGTACTATCTCCACCCGGGGTGGAAGGGGTCTCGTTGCTATCATCAGAATCACAGGTACCAGTAAAGGATAGAGGTAAGAGGCCTATGCAGGATGAGGGCCCGTCAGGATGCCAGGATACTGATTTCATATTGATTGATGAGGATTTGAGCTCTCCAAGCTCAAAATTGAGAGAGATCATTCAGGAGCGGAAAGCTGAGATCGACACATTGACCGATAATTTGTAAAGAGATCAATGGATCATAAACTATTTGGAGCAGGGGAACAAACATTTGGAGGATCAGCAAATAATCATGGAGTTGCAAAACATCCGTGATAACCGGGCAAGCTGCCCGAAGAAGCCCAACCGAGATGACACCCATTGAGCGAGAGATTGAGGCTGATAGAGAGACTTGGCTTGAGAGGGTCAAAATTCAACTTGAGAAGCTGTTGGAGAAGAAAAATAAGGAAAATAACATGCTCAGGCACATTAAGAACCATTATTCGGTGCACAATCATGTTTGCAAAGCAAGGATCAAGATCCTAAAGGCAAGGCTAAGGAGGGAACTAAAGCGTCGCAAAAGGCATGATAGACTTCAAATTTTGGTTGAAGATTCTTTGGCCCAGCATAGTGCTTGATGAGGGACCTTCAGCCCAAATTTCAAGAAATTTTGGAAAAAAAAAGTCAATTTTGAATTTTTGGGCCTAAAAACAGATTTTCCTGCCCGACGCGTAGCGCCACTTGGCGCACGCTTATAATTGGAAACTCTTCTAGAGGAAAACTTTGTATTTATAGATTTTTCATCAAACGTTATGCATTCTTATGGATTACCTAACGATTTTGACAAGTTTTGGGTTGCCTAAAGGATCAAAAACACCCTAAAAATGGCCTTTCTGCCACTTTTTGCACACACAGGAAGCAGTGTTGGGAGATTTGATTTTTGGAGGGAAAATGGCAACCAAATCTAGAAATTCCACTTGGGTTGGAAATTAGACAGGTGGGGCTTTCCAACAAGCTATTCTATGCTCAATTTTGACTTCAGGAAGGCCCTCAAAATCATACTCAAACTTGTGCTATGCATTGAGATTTTAGGCGCGGCGCATAGGGAAATTTGGCCTATTTTTCACTCAGCAGCTCAGAATTTCGCCTAGTTTTGGCCAGTTTGACTTTTTCATGTAACTCTTGATGTAAATTGATGTAATTTCATGACTTTGATGTAATTTTGGCACATTTTTACTCATTCTAGAAGATTCATTCACCAAAAGGTGAAATGTAAGTGAATGAATCAGTTTCCTATCATATAGAGGCAAGTTGTTTCATTGCCTATTTCTAGATCCTAGTTTAGATATGGTTGAAATAGCTCCTAGAATGGTGAGATTGACCCCTAGAGGCATGGGAATGAGTTAGGCTTGTCTATATCATGGATTTTCTCAGTCATTTTCAGGGTTGGACACTTGGGATTGCTTAGCACTTCATTGTACATTTCGTCTCTGCAATTTTGGCAAAGGAATAGACCAGGGTTTGCAGCACTCTTTGGGATCCATGTGGCTCTGTGTTTTGATGGTGTGTTTATCTATGTAATTGTAAGTTCAATGATGTTTATGTGTACCATTTTCCTTCTCCTTTCTTCTTAAATTGAACAAACAAGTTATAAAGGTGGAATTCATTAGATTGCTTTGATCTGCCTTAAATTTTGGCTAATTTTCCATGTTTTCATCTATTTGAAGAGGATTCTTGAAAGAATCTTGCCCTATTTAGCTCCTCACCAGTCTGAACCATCCATTCATTAAATCTAAAGCATCAAAACAATTGCCTTCCTTGCCCCAATCAGAACTCTGCAAAAACTAGGCGTTATCCCCAGATCCAAAACTGCATTTCCCTTTGTTTCTAACAAAAACCCCCATAATCAAAATCAAATTATTTTATTTATATACATAGCCTAAAATTAGCTTTTATTTCAAGTCATCTCAAGCCATATTGATTATTTTTGCTGAGATTGACCCGGAGAGAGCCCTCTTCTGTTCTGGTAGGGCTAGCTACCAGACTGAGCGCAGTTTGATGTTACCCTGAACTATGCCTTTTTCAGCCTGAGGTAGATTTAGGCAATAACAGAGTCTCCAAGGGAAAGAAAGTTTCTTACGGTGTTTCATCCCGAACTATGCCGAAGTAGCCAAAGGATTTACACGACTTTTAAAATAGGGCGTCCCTTTCTATTTGGATGAGATTGCTCAACAATCTTTTGATAGGCTTAAGACATTGCTTGTCAACGCTCCTCTATTACGTCCTCCAAATTATCATCATGATTTCACCCTCTATCTAGCTACCACCTTCAGTACGATCACCATGGTTTTGGTTCAAGATGATGATGATGGCAACGAGCATGTTATTTAATACTTGTCTCGGAACCTTCTCGACCCTGAAACACGTTATGCACATGTTGAGAAGTTAGCGCTAGCTACGGTCTAGGTCGTCCAACGTTTTCGTCATTACATCATTTTATGCACGGTGAACATGATTTATGATTTTAATCCCATGACCTATATTTTGTCTCAGCAGTTGTTGGGGGGAAAATACTCAAAGTGGATCGTTATCCTCCAAGAGTTTGATTTGGAGTTTACTACCGTGAAATCAAAGAAATCACTTGTTTTCGCTGATTTAATTTGTTCTCTCCCCCCAGACTCTTCTCCTTCTCATTTCTAGGATCATATTCCAGACGAATCTCTTTTCTTGATAAACACCCTCGATCAGTGGTACGGTGATATCATCATGTACTTCCAAACGTCTACTTTCAGGTCTGAGTTAACGAAGGATTCCCAACGCCGCATTCGGCATCAGTCACAACGTTATCATATTGTTGGAGATACCCTGTATCATGTTGGAGTTGATTTTGTACTCCACCGATGCCTAGCCCTCAAGGAAGCTGAGAAAGTTTTAAATGATTGCCACAGTGGTGCTTGTGGTGGACACATGTCTAGTTATGCCACCGCACAGAAAATCCTTCATGCTGGCTATTTCTAGCCATCCATTTTTAAATATTGCATCGTTGCAGTAAGAAAATTCCATGCGTGCTAGATATATCAATGCAAGATGCGTTCACCACCTATTCCTTTACACCCTGTCATTACCGTTGGTCCTTTTTCCAAATGGGGCTTCGCTTTTATGACGTGTAACCGTCATTCGACCGGGGGGCATGCCTATATTATCGTCGCTGTCGATTATTTTACGAAATGGGCCAAAGCAATGCCTACACTGGCTGCAGATGGTAAGACAGTGGCACAGTTCATATTCAATCACGTTATTGCTCGGTTTGGTGTCCCTCGAGCCATCGTTTCCAATCATGGCCTTCATTTTCTGGATTATATGATGGCGGAGCTGATGTCTAAGTTGGGTATGCGTCACAATAGCTCAATGCATTATTATCCTCAAGCTAATGGCCAATTTGAAGCCGTAAACAAATTCCTTGTTATAATGCTTCAACAAGAAATTGGGATCCATAAATCAAATTGGCATCTCATGTTGTGTTCAACTCTATGGGCTTACTAAAAGTCGATTAAGAGTGGAACCGGATTTACCCCATTCCAGTTGGTATATGGTATAGAAGCCACTCTTCCAATTGAATTTGAAATCCCTTCACTCAAACTAGCTATGGAATTACTGCCTAATACTTCACCTGAAGAAGAATGTCTCCTCTACTTAGAGATATTGGATGAAACTCTTCGCTTGGCTACCTTGGTCATCGAAACATAGAAGAAGTGATTCAAAGCCCATTTTGACCAATCAGTTTCCCCTTGTTCTTTTATTGAAGGTGATCTCGTCCTCTTGTACAACCAAGCTCATGACAAGCTGGGGGCAAGAAAATTCCAACCCATGTGGCATGGGCCCTACATCGTCAAATGCGTGTTACAGAATGGGGCTTATGAGCTTATTGATTATGAAGGTTATCCCTTATCACAACCTAGGAATGGGTTGTATCTAAAAAGGTATTATTCTTGAGTCATTCATGCATGGTATGTGTACATAGGTGATTTTTTTATTTTTTTACGCTTTGTTTTGATGTGCTTTGTGAGCTTTTTCTGCTTATTGGGTCTTTTTTTCCATGCAGATGTCTATTTCCCCT
This sequence comes from Pinus albicaulis, assembly GCA_034641835.2. Lineage (NCBI taxonomy): Eukaryota > Viridiplantae > Streptophyta > Pinopsida > Pinales > Pinaceae > Pinus > Pinus albicaulis. Next base: position 1,218,184,139 of record CM076580.1, read on the forward strand.
TATGTCGATTTCGCGGATGGTGCCTCCTGCAGTACCAGGAACTTGTCTTCGGTGGCCTGGGTAATTTATGATCCTGTTGGTGAGTTGATTAAGTTACAAGGTATTTTCTTAGGACCGACTATGAACAATGTCGCTGAATATAGTGCTTTTTTGGAACTATTAATCGAGGTAGTTAACCTCGGCATATGCGTGTTGCTTGTGAATTTGGATTCGGAGCTTGTTGTTTTTCAACTTAACAGTCATTATTCGGTTTGAAACCCATGCATTTTGAGATTGTATTTGCATATTTTTTTACTTGAAAGACATTTTGATTTCATTACTTATCAACATATACCAAGACGAATGAATACATTAACAGATGCAATAGCTAACACTGCGCTAGATAGACATTTGCGCAATTTATAAAAACATCATCATATGTAATTAGACCCATGTAGAAAATTGACGTATATATATATCATTTGTTTACAAATGTGTGCTTCATAAAACATGAAAAATAATTTCAGTTAAATCATGAGACAACATGTCACTCAAAAATGTGCAGAAATTAAGCCGAAGTGCCTAGTCGGCGTGGTGCTCATGATAGCACGTCACTGCCCGTACCAACCACCTTAGCAAGAAGTGGATATGGCTCGACACTCTACAGTGTGCCTCTGGTAGGCTCGAGGTACATCATCAAAACGAGCATAATATAGGATCCCACGGGTGATCCCCTCCAAGTTCTGCACTAACTCCTCGTCAATGCCCTCACCCTGAGGATCAAAGTCATGAGGAGCCTGCCTTGCTATTGGAGACATACCTATGGGACGCTCTGGGCAAACTTCTGCATCCATATGAGATTAACTGTCAAAACATGCATATATACAAAAAAATCATAAACTCATGAAAATAAAAAATGAGTCTTACCTAGTTCTTCGTCCCAATCCTCTCCCTCTGGGAGTGGGAGGTCTGGATCTCCGGTGAAGTCTGTGTCAGTGTAGGGCTAATCCTTCATGACAATCAGCTGTCATCGGAGCCAATCAAAAAAATCTGGCCTCCAAGACATCTGTTGGCCACCCCCTACTCTAGGCATCAATGTCGCCCATCGGGCCATCCGTGGCTCTGTTAATGGCGACATCGAGATGATAACCTCCTGACACTGGAATATGGGTAATCGTTCTAAGAATAATGATACCAGAATCGATCCGTACCCAAACTGCTTTAGTTTGGTCTTCTTGCATTTGGTGAGTTTCTGCTTGATGTTAATGGTTACAGCCTTGGCCTAGTTGAATATGGTCGAGCTCATGCACTCTGAAGCAAGAAGTAATTGTGTCTTCATGGCCTCGTGTGGTGCCTACAATCCCATGGCCTGCGTGATAGTGTGTAGCACTACTCTTAGTTCTAGATTAGGGACGGTTTGGATATCCACTTTGCCGCTCCCTGTTCCTTTTCATGCCCCTAGGCACACCCTTTTCATTACCTTTGTCATGCTTTAACTGGAAGGTTGGGTACCAGTCAAGATATAGACTGCACCCCTACGTGATAATCCAGTGATGAAATGCACATCAAACACTTCAAGCTCAAGCTCTTGATCCCGAAGTACAAACTTTTCCTGATCTTCATCCCAAATGCTTATGAGATACTGAAGAAATTCGGGCTGAGCTCGGAGACACGGTGTCAGGAAAACATTCTTGAGGGCATTCATACATTATTCAGTTTCCATGGCTTGTTCATCCTCTTCACTATGTTCTCTTTCTTTCCACTCAATTACCTTATTTTTCTGCTTTGTACCTGCATCCATTGATCATAGGAACATTGTAAGACCTCTTAGGCATTAAAATTTTCAATCAAATGGTTGAATTTTCTTGAATTGAGAGAAAATTTTGCGTTGCGCGGTTGGCGCAAACCCTGTGTAAAATAGAGTCGATTGGCACAGGTCCATGCTCGAAACCTGCGCCATCACGGAGCCTTAATTTTTACAAATCCTCCCCTAATAGACTCCAAATGAAAATTAAAGGTACTGGGATATAGCTTAAAAGATAGCAAATGGTGTCATATCTTACCTAAAACAGATGAAATCTGGATTGGTCCACTCGATTGTTCACAATCGTCGCCTGAAGATCACAGGAAAATGGGTCATTATTGCTCTGCAAAGAGGTAAAAGTGAAAAGTAAATAATTTTTACCACTTTTGGTCTTTTATAACTTTTCAAAATCATAAAATAATTTTTAAAACATATTTTTCGATATATTTTCATATTATTTTCGAGGAATACATTTTACACACGTCTTTTTGTGCAGCAATAGTTTTTCATGTGGTTACGATGAAGAAACGAGTTGTATTTTACACCTTTTCGGACTTAGTAAAAACACGAAAAAATCACTACTAGAGTCACCTTTAAGTTCTTTTCTGACTTTCTAAAACTAAAAATATTTTCGAGTCGCTTGTCATTTTGAGCTCATTAAATTGGATATGAAAAGATATCTACCCAGTATATGTTTACCCCTTTTTCAGGCCGGGATAGATTATTTACGAAAAGGGAATACCCTAGCCTATCATGACTAGGAGGTTATCTCAGACATATTTTTCTACCTTTTCGGATATGTGGGACTACCTACGAAAAGGGACTGTTGGATTTTTATTTTCTGCTATCTTTTCAAACTCTTTAAACATGAAAAGACGTTGAGTTCTTCCTTTGTCAGACTCGTTAAAAACTGACGACATCAGACTCCGTCATTATGATGTTACCCGAGTTCCTCCTTCCTAGGGATCGTAAAATGTACTAGGTTGGATTTGTCCGAAGGAAAAACTTACATTGCAAGCATATGCTATCCCCTTCAAGATTTTTTTCAAAAATAATTGGGGTACTCACCAGAAATGGTGGGGGAAAATACAACCATATTGTAGTCATGTTAGCAGTATGTCGCTCTTGAACATGGCACTTGTCTGCATTCGTGTTGGGTTGGGGACATATCACTTCGTCATTTGTTTGCCTCCATGGGTTTGGGTAATCTCTTTTGACCACTCATCTGCTCTTTACCACGTCACCATAACCTCAGATCTCTTGATGTCAAATACTGCCAAATCCATGGTCGTGCTGCCGATATGTTCAACAGAAGTTTTCCTCTGAATTTTTCAACCTCCCTTTGATTCTCTGTTGTTCTTGATTCAAAAACATCATATTCCTCTGTCTTGTGTCAATGACGTGGGAAACATTATGACCCACCTTAAATCAAGGTCACTTCCTACTGATTCCAGCTCATTATCCAGGAATTTGGTCTAGAGACTTCTTTCAGGTACCTTGGAGCCTACATGCCTCAATGGCAGGTTATTCACATTCGACGTAAGGTCCACATCATTGGCCTTTGATCAACTGACTCTGTGGGTGTTCGACGTCAGATCACTATTCACATTCTGTGGATTGTACCTTTCATATCTTGAGAACCATTTTCATCATTGGTGGTTTCTCTCGCGTCTGTTAACAGAATTGATCATTGGTTGGTAATCAGATGATTTTCTTGCATGTTCGACTTCAACTCACATATTCGTATGCTCAAATTTGTACTTTGTTCGGGTCGAGATGGAGCACAAGACCCTCGGTTTTGTCTGATGAAATCTAGGCTGCAGGTTCTTTGTGGATTACTATGACTTATTATATGACTCTTCTGATTGGATGGTTGCGACCATACCTGAGTCTGTTTATTGATCCCTACTGGTGGATGGCTCTGTCCATACCTCGGATCTCATGATTTATGTACTCTATTATGGATGGTTGCACCCATGCCACATGTCATGTATCAGATGTATCAATTGTATTTGGACTTGCAGGTTTTCCGACAACAATTTTTTGGTTGAACGCATTCTCATAAAGCATTTCACCCCTCCCTCTCTTTCAGACCTCATGCTTTAGGGGGCATCTATTACATAGCATTCGCTCACCGTCCCTGCAATCCCTCACCCCGCATATTGGAGGGTCTTTCCCGTGACCTGTGAGTAGTGTCATACTCTGCAAACACTTTCTTTGCATCCTTTTGCATAGGGACAATATTTATCCTGTTGAACATTTCCTCAAAAATCCCACAAAAGCCTATGTTTTGGCATTGGTGCGGGTAGCCAGTTCACCCCTCGCACCAATGTGGAGGATTTACACTAGAGCCCACACTAGCTGGCACTCTATCTCTTTGTTGTACCCATGCCAGCCTTTTTGGGAATTTTTTCTAACAAATTAGAGGCGGAAGTTTCCTTTAACCACCTCAGGGATGTGTCACAGGAAGTGGTTAACTCGTTGAGCCATGGATCTCTCTCTTTAGGTAGTGGCTCCCTCCCCCCATGGAACACTCCTTAAAAATAGGTCTCCCTTCCATGATTATAGGGATCCTAACCTCTCCTTCTCCCTCTATATAAACAAGCCTTCTCCCACTATGGAAGCTAGCTTAACATATATCCAAGAAGCTGAACTTGGAGAAGAGATTCCATAGCCGAGTAATCACTATCGAGAAGGTAGAACCAAGGATAATTCCATAGAGAGAGCCCCATCTGAATTCTCGACGAGCTTTCATGAGATGTGCCCCACTGGAACCCTACTGGAGGAGACTGCAATGTCAATGCTTGGTTGTACTCTTCCTTCTTTTCACTAATATACTCGACTATGGTATTTGTTCCATATCTTGCGTTATGTTTATCTGATATAATTGATTTATTCTTCTTCGAATGACTAACAGTTGTGGATGCGAAATAGTATGTTGTGTATCGTATTCGTTTCTTGTGTATGTGAAGGTATCCAAGCGTGAGAACGATCGAATTGTGATCTGTCAAACCAGGAGCGAGAAGTAGCCACTCTTTCAACGACGACAACAACACAGTATATACGGTAAGTTATCTATCAAGTATCCATTCATTCGTTAACTAGGAATTGATGTCATAGCATGTCTTGTTTGTGGCTAGACCCACTCTAGGGCTAGTGGGATCGCCTCTGTCCATAGAGGAGATTTACCTCACCAACAACGAGATTGGTGTTGTATCTTTCTTTTTCTTCTCTACGGTCTTCCAACTTCCTTTATCTTGCACCTCCTTCATCTCTTCTGATTCTTGGGCCACTGGTGTCTTATCCTTGGGATCTGGGAGATCTTCTTTGTTGCTAAATGGAGATTTATTTTGCGTAGTATTCAAATCCTCATAATTTTTGGTGCTTGAGGGGTTGCAGAGTTCATTTTCTTTGTTGTTGGTCAGGGCTTTCTCCCTGCTTGTCTTGAGGGTTGTTTCTCTCTTGCTTGATTTCTTGCGATTAAAAGTTTTCTGGAGAGTATTATTCCTTGATGACGGTATAATGTTCCTTTTGTGCTCCTTCCCACCATGTATATCTATGGTGATTCTTTCTAGCATAATTTTTCTAGGAGACTTTTGTGTAATTTTTGGCTAGATGGCCTGTCTCAAAGCAAGATCGACTTCTGAAGAGGACACTTTCATAGTCGAGTTTCTGGTTCCACACATAGTCTTTGCTTGTTAGGATCATTTCAGCTGGGAATCTGGCACTGAATTCCATTTCTACATAGATGCGTGCATAGGTGGTTGTAACATATTCCTCTATTTTTGGGCACCTGCAGTAAATTTCCCAATTGAGTTTCCAATGGCTTTTAGCAAGGAGAGATTCCAAAGATGCAAAGGTAGGTTTGGAAATATGACCCAGACTGGTGCTGAGGTTATGACTGTTGTTGAGGAATCGAATGATGGGTTCCATGGCTTCATGAATATGCCTGAGTTTTCCTAAAACGAAGGGTCGGAATCTAAAATGTGTTGTCTGCTTTCAGAGTTTTCAAAATCTATTATAAATAAACCCTTAGCACAGGGGTAGATATTAATTTCATCATAAATGATATGCTTCCATAGCTCTAAGATCCAACTATGGAGAGTTTTCAGCCATGGCCAAAATCCATTAAACCAACAGATTAAGGCACTTTCAGAAAAATTCAAGGCCTCATCCAGTGAGGCCTTGACCACCTGCACGGTGGGAGCTGGGGCTTCACTGAAAATATGGGTAGGAGCTTGCCTCTCAGAGGTGGATAGAACTAGGCCAGAAATTATCTTCGCGAAGCTGGGAGACATAATTGCAAACCCCTAGTTCAGAATATATGTGAACCCTATTCGATGGAGTAGAAGATATCTTGACACCTAGCAAAAATATTATAATGTGAGAGATATTCTAATTAGTGGAAGTAAACCAAGATTCCTGCAGCCTGAATGATCCAAAGATGTCGATATGAAGAGAAGAAGATCTGGAGCAGAAGATAGGTGCAGATGCGCTCAAATATATCCAAATGTGACAGCGTCAACTCAAATTATCTGATATTTTCAAAATTTACTGCATTTAGATCATCAAAACCTCTAAGGTTGGAGGATAAATTCCATGCCCCAAGAATTAAAATTAAAAATAAGAGTTGTGACGCTACCAAGCCGACTAAGAAATGAGAAGAAAACTATGGATAATTTGTCTATCTGGAGGGAAACTCGTTGTCAAACCCTAGCTGTCTAGCAGAAAACCGTGGAGAATTTCACTATCAAAATCGACCCGGACTTATATGAATGTGCCAAGATGCTGATGCGAAGAGTAGAAGATCTGGAGCAGAAGATAGGTACAGATGCATAGGTGCAGATGAGTGAAGGATGGTAGGTTTTTGGTAAATTTTCAAGGATGGTAGGTTTTTTTATAAGATGCTTCCAACTACCTCTGATATTTATTTAAATAAATATCTTCCAATCTTAACTCAGTTAATACTTGAGTTAATTGAACAGTAGGGTCTTCTGAATTATATGAAACAACTATCGTGCAAACATTAGATTCAATTTGTTTCTTTAACAGCTCACCTGTCTCCTTCAATTTTGCAATTTCTTGATCCTTGGCTAACAGAGCTTGCAACAACTTCTCTTTCTTTGTATCCATATGGGCTACTTCAATATCCATAGGATGGTCACCTGTTGGAAGCTTCAACTTCTTCTTCAAAATTTGAATTTCAGATTCAACAGCCTACAACAGTTTCTGAATTTCTTATTCGTCTTCAGGATCAACACCAATATTAACAATTATTTTCTTCAATTCCTCATTCTTCATGGAATAAGCTATTGAGTTAGATTTTTCCAAATTCATATTCTTTATCACTTTACTTAACATGTTTTCAACTTTAGTAGGAGCTGAAGTAGTCTTATTCAAATCATTAAAGATTAATTATCCTGTTTTCCTATGTAAATTAATCTTTTCAGGAAGAGGAATTTTCTTCGCATCTACTGTTAAATTAACAATTTTGAAAGAGAAAGTATAAGTCACATTCATAGTTGAAGGGTGAGAGAAATTTATCTTCAGCTAATCCCTTTCTAATTCATTTTCTGTTAGTATTCTTCTCTGCTCAAGAGAAATTTGAGCATCATACTCAGACTAAATGTTTTTTCTTATCTTCTTATTTATTTCTTCAATATATGAGAAAACTTGGTTAATGTTTTACAAGGAGTCATGGATTGAACTCCCTAGAAGAGGAGATGAGGGAGTGCAAGAGATATCTCCAAATTGCAAAGAATATGTAGGTAAAGCTGAAGAGTTTCCCTCTTCCATGGCATTTGCCTTCTTGACTTCATTTCCTGTATCACATTCCAATTCAATTACTTCCTCTCTTCCTCTTTTAAGACTCTTTTTAGTAGGGTGATTATTTTCCACCTCCATCTACTCACACACGGAAGTATATCCTCCATTTTCTAGCTTCTTCATCTCTGGAATTGATTCATGAAAAAATGTAGAATAACCATTTTCCACCTTGCGGTTTGAAATCACATGGTATGGGTCATAAGCCAATTTTCGATCCAATGAAAAATTCATGTCAGTCAACATTTTGTGAGCAACTTCTAGCATGGTTCTAGTGTTTACAATTAATGACCCTACTTTCCTATGTATCTTAAACGTATGATCTTTCTTCACTAGAACAAAATGGACCTTGTCCACATTAAGACCTTTCCTGACGAACTCCAAGGAAAAAAATCTCATGGGAACAAACATAGGAAATATAAAAGGTTCTGTATCATCTCCAAATAATATAATTTCACTACGTTCCTTGTTATCACTCTTCCAGATTCCCAAGGCTAAAGAAGGAATCCCAACAGAGGTAACCACAGACCAAAAAATTTAACTTGGTAGCTAGCCCTACCAAGTTAGACGAGGCTCTCTCCACAAGGTCACAACCAAGAGGACTGGATGAATTAGGATTTTTAGGCTAGGTATGAGGTGCAAAGTTTTTATTTTATTTTAGTGGGTTGGATTTCACTGGATGAAGATATTAGGTCAAGGGAGCTAGGTCAGGGAAAATCAAATAGGTTGCAAAGATTCAATGTTGAAAGGTATGCATAAGGCTTACCACTTTAAAGATAATTGTGATGATATGTTTCAAGACTGATGAGGAGCTAGGTAGAACATAGGGGATGTATTCTTCCTAAACAGAGGAAAATGGACAAATTATGATATCTTTCCCTAAATAGAGCATGAGAAAACATGTGTTCTACCTATCAAATTGAAATAGATCATAAAATACAGATGTAATGAACATGAATAAAACACATTCTAACATATGAAACTTAAGGAAAAAAAATGATAAACATCATACCACATGTATCCCTAAAAATAGTTGCAACTCTTCTTTATTATCTGGCCAAAACAGGGTATAATAGTTCCTTGATCAATAAGCTAACATCCAAACTGATTCCAACCTTTTAATATGAGTAAAAAATTACATGATATAGTCCTCAAACAACCTCTCCAAACCTCAGAGGTCGGATCGCTAAGTTGAGGAGCTAATCCACAATAATTTGAATTGATACCTAGAGTGTAGGGAGGTCCAATTGTCTACTCCCTAAATACATTCAAACTGATTCATTTGCTTAAGGATATATTTTACCTAATGAATCTACCCCTAGGTAACTTATCCATAGCATAATTACATTTAACATCCTCAATTACATAGGAAAAAACATAAATTTCTGAAGTAAAGTCAAAATTTTAGTGAAAAACCAAAAAAATATCAGCAAATGGTCATTTGCACCCTCATTGTGTCATTTGCGCCCTCCATGTTATAGCCTTATTTTGGGTGTCTTCCCAGTGTCCAAATTGGGCAGAGGATAGCTCGTTGGAAAGCCCTTCAAGTCTAGTTTCTAGATATGCCTTAATTTTCCAAAAGCATGTTCATTTTTCCCCTCAAAATGTCATTCTTAGAAGGCTTCTCATTTACACAACGCCTAGGCCAAAACAGGGGCATAAATGTGATTTTTAGGTAGTTTTTTTTATTTTTTCACTTGTCAAATCTGTAAATGAAGGCTGGAAACATGGTTTTCTGGAATTTATTTTTCCTTAGGAATCAATTAGTGGTCTCCTTTCCCTCAAACAATTCCCCAAACATTTGCGGAGCGCCTAGAGCGTTGCGCAAATGACAGTCAAAGTATGTAAAAATTTGGAATTTTCTGGAAACATTGGCCTTCAAGATGGAGCAATATCTCACTAACCATGAGGTTTTTTTTTAAATGAGATATTTTTTTGTTATTTGGAATTTTTTGAACAAAAAAATCCTCCATTTTCTCAACATTCAATTTTGTTTGGCCACAAGCTTCTCTGCCAAAATGTGTCCCAAACAGGATTTTTCATAGGCATAAAAATAGGATGTGAATATGTGAATATATCTCTTATTCTTTAATACCTATGTAAAAGGTGAGATAGGTTTTTTGTACTTTGATATCCTAGGAAAATGTGCCTTCAAAGATTTTTTCAAATTTTCCCAAACTTTCTTTAAATTTCTTCAAAATTGCTTCAGAATTACTTCAAGGAGACCTGATATGGTATGTTATGCTATCATGGATGCATCAATGATCAAATACAACTTACCCTTCTCTTTTTTCTTAATTAGGGTTCGTAGTTCTGGACCAATTCACAAAAATCAAAGAAGCCCACATGTTTGAAACATGTCACTGCCATAGGAGATGAAAAAATTTATATAGTACTTGTTGGCTCAAGTCTGAGTATTATACCCCTTCTATGTGGCCTTCTAGCCTCTATTTGTTCTCCCTCATTGTATGATATGTTCTCTTCTTTTGGCATGGTGTTTTTATCAAAACCCTAGGGAAGTGGATGATGTGAAATATGTTTTTAAGAATTAGGAATGGGAAAGGGAAAATGAAGGAGATGGTGCTAAGGATGTATGAAATAAGGGAGGGGATAGGGAGTAGTAGTATGATGGGATTTGGGATGGGTTTGGGGATTGGGAGCCTAGGTAAATGTATCACCTAAGGCTTATGGTTTTGGGAGAGAGGTTTAGGGAAAGGGAATTTTATAAAACAATGGTTTGGGAATGAGTATTTGTAATCATGGGAAGGGTATAAAGGTGTTAAGGAGTGTAATTTGGGAATTTTCAAGAATGAAATGAGGATACTAGGGTTATAAAACAACTTTCAAACACTGAATTCTAACCTAAACTTCACAACACTGAACACATGAAATTGATGAAGAGGGTATTCAATGGAATTAGTTGTTACTCATTTTGTATAGGTTGATTAGTAGGTTGATGAAGCTTTGGAAATGATTTTATGCCACTTGAATGCATTTTCGGGGGTTTTCTAGTCATATGCATAGTGCCAGAAGAGTTCGCACCCTCATAGAAGCATTTGCACCCTCACAGAAGCATTTGCACCCTCATAGAAGCATTTGTGCAATGCATTTTTTCATACCACTTTTGGAGGCCTTCCCTGTGTCCACATTGGGCCCAAGATAGCTTGTTGGAAATAATATCTGTCTACTTTCCCAATATTCTTTTAGTTTGTAGAATGGACTTGATTTGACCTGTCAAAACTTGATTCTCCCAGGACTGGTAAAAAAGTGCATAATGAGGGTGAAATAACTAAGTGTTTTGTTGCAGGAAACTTTTGGGGGCCTTAATCAACCCCAAATGGAGCTCAAGATAGCTTATTGTAAATCTCTCTCTCTCTCTAGTTATTATTTTATGCATCAAAAAAGTCATTTGGACACTCCATCTAGGGTAAAGATTGAGTTTTCCAAGGTCACTCCATAAGCGCAGAAAACCTCTTGTAGCACCTGTATTTTTTATATTTCTCGCAAAAAATGATACCTATGTAACACATGAAGGATTTTTTTTTTTGTAGACCTATGATGAACAAAAACCTCTCTCATTTTTATCAAATTCATCTCTTCTTGTTCATAAACATACTTTGAATCAAAACTGGCCCTATGAGTGGCAAATGATTTGACTCTTTGAATGACTTCTTCAAAAATGGTGGGTACATGATGTTTATGAACTGAAATGACCTCATAATTGCTGATATTATCTCCCTTATGCCTCCTCTACTCATATGTCTCTGATTCCACTAGCTCAGTGGCAGAGGAAATTAGGGTTTGGTGCTTGTGGAAAATGATGATCAAGGCACCCTTGGGAAAAGACAACTCCCTTTGACATTTGATCAATTGATGAAATAAAAACTCTTACACTTTGACATGTGCTTGTTTGGCATGTGGAACTGAGTTGGCAGCTTTTGGGCAACTGAGTACTTATTACATTTGAATTGACATAAACTTACATGAATAAAAATAAAATTACATCTTGGAACGAAACTCACATTTGAAATTAAAATTACATGATGAAATAAGAATTTCTCTTTACAAATAATCTTCACATGGTGAAGAGATGTTATTTTATTACCCTTTAATTGTTGGACTTATGCAATGGAATGGAGTTTTATTGGACCATGAAAATGAAACCTAGTTTACCTAATGGGACCTTGGATAACCAAACTCCATGGTTGACTTTGACTAACATAATGACATAGTGAAATGAGATTTTTAGAATTGTTTTATGCTCAGCAAGACATGAAGGTGGGTCAGCAAATGTGAAATTTTGAGGGAGATTTAGGTTTTATGACTAGGGATACCATTAGTTAGTCAATTTTTGTCATGACCTAATGGAATGATAAAAAAATTCTGAGTGGGACCCCTAAAATGAATATGAAAAGAGTGATTTTGGTCACTGATGGAATAATGAAAATTCTGAAACTAACATTCCTTATGAGCAAACCAATCTCCATATCTCACATATTTTATCAACTTCAAAAAGGACTAAGCTTTAGACAATAATCTAGGTGCAACCCCTCCATTTAAAATTTCATATACTATAGGAATGAAAGAGGAGGTGAATTCAAAAATATTTCATTTACTACCTCTTTCCTCACGAGGTATGTCCAACATAACACTAACTGCTTACTCTTATTTACATCGACAATGTTCAGCCCCAACTGATTAAAGTTATCCACATTACAGTAAATAAATAAATATGTGACCAAAGAAGGAAACCTAAAAATGCTAGTGATTGACAAGCTCATAAACTGATTATTGATAACAATCTCTAGATAAGTGGGAATGTCCAATATTACCCTAGGCTTCATCATTAAAGAAAACATTCCTAGAATTGACTTATCTACCACCATGGCATCTTCCCTTGCTATGAATTTGGCCAAAATTTGAAGAAATGGTCATGCATATTCAACAAAGGTATTCAAAGGAAAACTCTCTGGCTCCAAGGAGAATTTTTCTATTTTAGTTAGGAGATAAAATACAATTTTGGTAAATTCAGGTCCTGACAATTCCTGAAAATATGAAGAGAGGGATTCATCATTGAAACTCACATAAGACTCTACCGAGGGACAACATAAATATTGCCTTATCAATTGAGCTCACACCTGGAAAAAAAATTCCCCCAACTGGTCCATGACAAAGCATTTCTAAGGGTACATGGAGAAAACCAACCAATGAATAAACTCAGGAACATGTAGGTATCGGTAAAAAACACTGACAAGACCCCAGACTTAATCAAGGAATAGTAAATTTGAAACTTTTCCTTGTTTAGAACAACATTCTGATAAAAGAGAGGGTGGTCTACTGTGCAGAAAATATCCAAAATTTTTGCTTCTCTGTCCATTAGTGGGATATGAGTTGAAGGCTCAGCAATGGCAGCTTTCTTCATCATTTTGAACAATTGTACAGGAATAGTTAAACAGGTTACCTACTTGCATCGAAATGGATGTTTGTATTGACATTAATATGAGAATTTGGAGGCTTTAGTAGCTCGTGAGGCAGAAGTGGATGCAAATGAGGAAAACCCTCCTTTTATAGCAAAGGAAAATGAATGGGTGGGATAAAAACATATGGAAACAAATTAAATGATGATGTGATTGACAAAAAGTTGGGGGGTGATGTGGAGGATGAGATGGAGGGTGACGTGGAAGGTGACCCGGCTCGCTTGCTGTCGTCGCGGGGTCCGCTATCTGTCATAAAGATGTCATCACTATGGAGGGACTCTGCAATATAGGCTCTATCACAGGGAATTTCCCCGCAAAATATTTGTGCCACACATTCTGGACAACCAACGAGGGTCAAAAATTCTAGTGGAGGAACACCATTGGTTAAATTCTGACTACTTTCTGACTCCTCTCACACTCCATCATGGGAAAAAATTTCAAATGGTGGCATCCATGAAATGAAGAGCTCGTGCTTTAACCCAATGCGCTAAGAGGTGGTACTGCTATCTGAAAAATAACTTCAAATACTGCTTAGTGCTGCTTTTTTTTCAAAATTTAATTTTTGCATATATATATATTAGAATTTTCAAAGTACATAATCTCCCATGTAAAACATATAAGAAATTTAAAAGTAGCCAAAACAAGGTAATTGATAAATTTTTTGAAAGGAGAAAGGTGAAATAATATCTATTACATGTAATCTCTTAGCATCCCACAAATAAAATATCTACATCAAGAATCCCCAAAGCATCTGATCCAAAGATAATAAGAAGCAAAACCTCCCTACAAAAAATGTAAAAGGAATTTACAACAATATAAATATATGATCAAGGAAATTGAGTAATATTGTTCTTAGTTGATTGATTCATTGCTCCAAATTATAAGAGAATTTGACATGTCTAATGTACCATTCCCAAAGTATTCCAACAAAGCAGATGTTTTAATCAATGATGTGTTAAGTCATAGGATCAGTATACAAAATGATATTAGAAAATTAGAAAGATCTAACTTAGAATTAATTTCCAATTTCTTTGTCAAACCACATAACAACTGTGTCATGGTCAAAGAGACGATATCCGTAATAGCATAACATTCATTATTCTTAGACTAAAGTATATACACATGCCAAATTAGTATGGTCTTTAACCAACCATAGTATATTTCTCACATATTGAGAATACATGGGTAATAGAAATCCTTCCTGGAAGCTTCTAGTTCAACCATTCGAAAAAATAATTCATCGAATTTGTTGGAGATCAGAAAAAATTATCTTTTAATTTTCTATTTTTAATTTTGTTGTAAAAAAAGTACGATAGACACTTGAAGTTAAGAGGATTATTTAAATAATATTCATAGATTGTATTACGGGTTCTAATTCTTTGGAAGAAGTATACACTTTGCACAATTGTAAAGTTTATTTTGGAAGAATGGCTTGAACCAATTCATATTTCTAAGTTGTTTTTTATCAATTGAATATGATATTTTGCTATAATTTTTCTTGCTATCTTTTAATGAAATAGAAATATCAATACGTTTCCTTGATATAATCAATATCTTGTATACTTAATTAGTTATTGTTAACTAGTTATTTCATTTGATTATTAGAATGATTAATTGAATGATACATATATGCATGTTGTGAATGTACTCGATTCAATTAACTATTTATTGAATTTTACGTCATTTTCATTCTAGTTTATTTATTTTGTTAGTCTGAAGATATAAATATCAAGCTTATTGATAATATTTCAGAATTCATGCATGATAATAATAATAATCCTAGGATAGAGAAGAGTGATAATACTTTAGTATATATTTTCTTTTGAATAGATATAATTTCAACCTTTATTTTACAAGGTTTCTTCCAAAATATATTTTAGAACCTCATTCATTATAATATTCTTTTAGTATTTCACCATATTTTGGGGAAATTTATTTAGGAGAAAACTGGGGCACATACTAAGAATCGCCATCCAAGATGGATATAACAGGGATCATTTCAAAGGAAAAATCTTTTTCACTATTTCACTATTTCACATTACACTATTTTAGGCCAAGTATGAGAGAAAAATATTGGTTCTGAATGAGGCTACACTGGAGGACAAGCTATAAATCTCCAGGAAATTATCCACATTGTTAAAGAAAGAGTATGTATCACTCCTGGATTCATAGGATATTTTGCAGAGATGGTTGGTATCTAGACAATGGTGCCACATACCATATGAGAAGGGAGTGATCTATTTCAAGCACTTGGATCAACAACTACTAGAAGCGTGGTGAGGTGTGGGATCCAAACTGAAGTAACAATCGGTTCAAGAGAGGGTTCAATTGTATTTGAGTTAGCATTAGGATGGATTTTTTCCTTTCATCATGCTCTATATGTTCCTCGTCTGAGAGTGAATGTGCTCTCCATTTCAGCCTTGGAGGATTAAGGCTATACAGTTGAGTTCAGAGGAGATTCAGTACAGTTATGTCCAGAGGGATTTGTGTATGCTAAGGACTGCATCATACTGGGGATCAGAGAGGGACAATTGTACCTATTATGGGGTCAACCTCTAGTTCGAGAGGGAGATAGAGCTAGTTATGTAGCATTTTTTAGGAGGAAGGAGGACCACCTTAGCAGACCCACTTGGTGGGAATGGACGCAGGTGGAAGATATGGGATACTTCGATGACTTCAGAAGAGCTTTAGCTGGTAGCCATAGCACATATGAGGTTGAGTTTCTAGATTCAAAGGGAGTAGGTTGCTCCAGTTCATAGGGAGCGGGATTTTGAAAAACTTTGTGATTCTACTCTCATTGATAAAAGGTGATATTAGTAATATGTTTAACATGTAGCTCCAAACCAATGTTATGCATGTTTGTTTCATTATTTTTCACCTGAGAATGTCATGGTTACATCAATGCACCTCCCAAGGTGTTTATATCAAGCGTGATCAAGTTAGATGTATATATGGTAGCATTTTGTTTTAGCATGGTCACATTTTTTTTGAAGGAAATAGTTACAAAACCTTACAAAGTGAGGAGCCTACAAGTGTTTAGACCCTCTCTTACATGAAAATATAAATGAAGCTTTCCCTTATATTAAATCTAGGTATATAGCTGCAACTGTTTCCATTACAAAACCATTTAATGACAAGGATACAATGCACGTAATTGATTTTCAAATTTTTCATGGAAGTCACCACGTACTAATAACTCAATCATATGAAGAAGGTGGATCACTCAGTATTAGAGTTTACTCAAGGTCAAGTAATACACATACTTGGCCAAGAATTATCAAATATTATTAAAAATTATCATGTTAATTTTTAATCTCATGTTTTACCTATGTTCTGGCCTAATGTTAGTGTAGATATGCATTATATTGAGCATGGGGAAGCATTGACTGTAAATTTATTTTTACAGTTCCATCATATACCTAATTAGAGTATGAGTACAAGAACCATAAAGATTTTATTTTAGGCTTGTGTCCCATAGAATTATATGCATATTCAAATATATTTCACTCACAGCTCATTGTCCAACAATCACATAGGACTCACATCAATTCTATTAGAGACATAACGAGTTACCACAGTGAGAAATTTTCTATTTCTTTAAAATTTGTTGAATCTCCATTTACACAAAAAAAATGCCAACAAAATTCGGAGGCTGACCACCTGTAAAAAAATGGATTCCAGATGATGGTGGGTACCATACACTATGTTCACACCATTTTTGGTTGAGAGGTTTACCAGGGAAACATAAAATTACCATGAATGTCATTACACCTTAGTTTTTTTTTATGTTTAATATCTATTTTCTTTTTAGTTATATGCTAGATGTTGGACAGTCACTTATCTCAAATAAAAGAGGCATGAACACTACTATTTTTTGAATCCTGGTCACATGTGCTACTTATGCACTATATGTTGATTGTATGCTTCTATTACGTTCTCTTTCCATTTGATTTATTTGTTTATCTCTCTCTACTATCAGAGGGGTGGTCAGTGATTACACCAATTTGAAATCATGTATATGGCACATGAAATGTTGAATATGATGGCATATGCATAACTCATGTAAAATGTTTTTCTATATTTAATAAAATAGTTTATTTTTTCTTCTAGAAAAAAAAGGGCTATCTCCTCTTCCTCTTCGAATGAGGAAAATGACAAGATCAAAATTTAGGATTTATATCACTGAATAATCTCTAGCCAACTACCATGTATTTTATCAACATGGTGAAAAGCGGAAGGAACCAGTCTCAAACTAATCCACATGTGCTTCTGAGGAAGTTCATAATGAAGAAAAATTTATATGTCGATCAATCTGATCCAAAAAATCAAGAGGTTTCTCGTAAAATTAAAAAATAGACTGATTTTTTAAATTATGATTGAGCCACAGACAGAAGATATAAGAGACAAAATAAGAACCATGATGACCCAAATCCATCAACATGGGTTAAGAAACCCATTTAATTGTCCCATTTATTTATTTATGATTTTAATTTTCTCATCCTTCATAAAACAACTTTTTATTTGATAGATTTTTTTGAGGGAGTTTGATCATGATGGTAAGACTATGGGGGTCGACGTTGGTAGCAGCACCTTTTCTCTACTTGTGAATGACAAACTAAACACACTGACCGTCAATGCAACTCCTAAATAGGGTGACATGCCATTATCTTCAACCATTGAACATTGCACAGAAGGATGTGCACATGATGCAAACCATGATTCCATCACCTCTAGTCAAGCAAGCTTTCCTAGTTCTACTCGTGTTAATAGCACAAGAATACTACCAATTAAATTCTTGTTAGTGATAACCACATCCCCATGAGATTATAAAATCTTACAGGTATTTAATAAGTTTTTTACATATTAATTATGATCTAATTTAAATTTATATATAGAGTGTCATTATATTCAAGTAATGATAATATCCTTTTGCAGGAAACAATACATTATATATGTGCTTGAATGAGGAAACCTTGGAACTCTTTGGGCCCACCATTCACACAAGGTGGAATTTTCAAAATTCAAAGTTAAAGGAAGAAATTATCAATAGGTTGGTTGGCCTATTCGAATATTGTACCTTCAACAAAAGTGGAGTTGTTGCGAAGGTAGGCCTATATTTAAAATATTTAGAAGACCAATATAGCGTTCATTTGCAATAGAATCCTAAGCATGAGAACCCTCTAGAAATTTCAAAAAGTGATTGGAAAGCCCTCTTAGAAGATTTAAAGGAGAAAAAAAATTGAAAAGAAGGGCAGACGCCACCCTAACCAGCAAGGTATGAGACACTTTTATTAATTTAATTATGATTCTTTCTCATCAATATTGTGACATGTAATTAATATTATCAATACCATAAATATAGGCTTTCAGATACATCTAAAGCCACGAAGGAGAGAATACAAAAACATGGAAAAAATCATCTTGGCCATGGGGTTTACTCAAAACAGGCCGCAAAAATTAAAAGTATATATAAAAAAAAAAATTGCATCCAAATTTTAGATTCTTAATAATTTTAATTTAATATTACAGAAGAAAAAAGGTCATCATTTCATGCAAAATTGAAGGGTGAAAAATTCAATGAAACTCCCACAGAGGAAGACCTCAATCTTTCTTACAAGAATGAATATGAAGTCATTGTTGAATGTAGGACAAACAAAGGGTCTTCATGTAGTAGTTTCAATCCCCCACCTAACACTGAGGTAAATAAAATGAAGGAAGATAATTTTTAAATTAATACTTGTATACAATCTATTGGTTTTTAGTTTTGGCCATAAATTAATTTGATTGATTGTAAAAAGGAGGTAGATAGTGTAAATGTCGATTTCACAAGCAATGATGGAATACATGAGCTTAGTGAGAGTGGAGTGCAAATTGAAACTGATGTGCAACTCGATTCTGGAGGTATTTCATGTGAATTGTAATTTTTTTTAGTATGGATTATAATTAGAAATATTTAAATGAAAACGGTGCATTAATTATAAATATTCTTAGTTCTATTCTAGACCATGTACAGGATGAGGCCTGTAATATTCCCAAATGGGAAATGCAGCAATATATGAAAGATATGGAGGAAAAATAATGTAGATCGTCAAATTAAGAGCAGGAGGCCAATATGGAGACTCTTCTTTAACATTTACAACAACAAATTAGATGTATAATGAGGCCCATCATAATATGTACAATAAGAAATAGAAGTCTCTAATAGAATAAAATCCTCAAAAAGAGGTGTTGCAACCATGTATTAAGACTGAAAAGAGATTGACAGTGTTTTTTATTAGCTGCAATAGTTTTTGATTACATGTCAGATCTAGAGAAATTCAATGCATGAAATTTCATATGCACTAGATAGGCTCCTCTTTCAGATCCCCTTGGGGTTTTCAACATTACATCAAGTACAAGCAGTAGATCTAAGATTTAAGTCTGTAGATCTACAGAAATATTCAAAAATTCTGAAGTATACAGAAGTATTTAGATCAGATCTAATATGAAAATAAATAGATCTTCATTTAATCAATCTTCAAAGTGGAGGGAAGATCCCCAAAACTTGAAAACTAACTCTCCGACTAATGTACCAAAACACCCTGTAACAACACCTACAGGAATAACACAGTTCTGGAAGCAATAATATGCTATAGGGTTTAGAATATGTTTGGCCACATGCCAATATCATAAAATGAAGCTCCAATCATCTAATACTCTCTTGGCAATGGGGTATAAGACTTCCCCACTGAAAAGGAGCACTAGAATGGTCTAGATCTGAGTAGATCTAGCCTCCACTTGCTACAGATTTCAAATACAACCAAACCCTCAATAGGATCTGCATTGTAGTTGGAAGAAGAAGCTTGGCCTTTAGCTAGATAGTGGACTATGCAATGCAAGACTCTTCCAAGATGCCTCTCAAGGAAAGAGGTGGGATTCCCGATCAGGAACACCCAATGCTAAAAAACATTTTCAATGTAGGCTAAAAAGCCAAATAAAGTTGTATTTCTAATCAGACAATACGTCAGAAATCTAATATCATTCAACGACCTTTTCATGCTACCATCCTCTTCCTTTTATAAGTTAAGAGCTTATAAACCCTAAACAACCTTCAATGAAATAGCTTCTTCCACACAAGCCATCTCCATCTAAAACTGCATTGTGCCTCATTGATGGCCACTCCTCCAATACAGCGCTGTATATTTGGTCATGGTTGACCGAGTCAAAATATCCAACCCCTTTCACAACTAAGGGTGCTTGCTTTCATAGCCAAGATTTAGCCTTTTTCACATTTAGCCTTGATTTATTTGTTGTTTAGGAGTTTTATGAACCTCCTTTACATTTTTATTCATGAAACAGAAGAGCAAACAAAAATGAATATTCCTATTAGCTCATGGCTAATTGGGAATATTACAGTCCTCCCCTCGCAATTGTTGCTTTTCCTCAAGAAATTGATAGGGTGAGTGCTGGAACTCTTCTCCTCCTCCATTAGTGACATCATCATATGATAAGCTTCCTCCATAAGCTAAGTTTTCACCAATCCAGTCCTCCATGAATTTTTCCTCCAGAATTCTTATGATATGTAAATAGTGCATCCCATAAGGAGAAAATAGCTCAAATGAAACAAACATGGCTTGCCCAATGTCATCCCTGAAACATGTAGCATAAGGTACATGGAGAACCTCCATCCCATAGGGCACATACATACCTCCCATCCTCCCTCCATAAATTCCCATAAAAAGCATAAGTACATCATCAATGTATGGGAGCAAAACAATATACATACAAACAAAAATTTGTGCATATGGAGGTGGGTCATAGTCCCACATGTGGAACCAGTGCACTGCATCTCCTACCTGCATCATATCTAGATGTGGTAAGTGGTTTCCCCACCACTTGCTTTCTTCCCATGTTATCTCACTATGGCTGAAAGTGTGAGATATATTTGGTGCCTTAGGAATGCACCCATCATGAAATAAAATATTCCTTTCTTCATAAAGGGAGTGGCCAAATTCAGAAATTTTTGTGGCTCAAGCTTGGCCATGAAGTTCATAAGATACAATACTCCTCCTTGGAGTCATAACTTGCATAAACATGGTGAAATAATGCATACAATAAGAAAATAAAACATGTGTTATATGAGCATGTTCTTCACCAACAGTCCTCCTCATACAAATGGAGTGGTGCATAGATCTATCTCCTCTCTCAAAAGAGGGAGGAGATGGCTGAAATAACTCTTTCATAGAGTAATGTTGCTATCCCAACTCCACATGGTTCAACTCTTGAAAATGTTAATGTAGTTCTCCTTCAAAGCATTCCCAATAAAAGCTCCTTATGATGATGTTGTACATCTTCATGGAAAATATGTGGCTGAAATAGAACTATTTATAAGCTCTTTGTGGCAAATTAGTCTTGAGCTTGAAAGCTCTAGAAAATAATACCCTAACATGATGATAGAAGACTCCTCCTTGGACTAAATAGCCCTCTTTATGCAACTGGTCATCAAGTATCATATTGTGAAGATCCTTGGAATAATCCACCAACAGTTGGGATTTCCAATATGGATTTAAACTGCCCAACAATGACAACATTGATGATGCATCAACATAAATATCTATCATGTTGCTGCTCTCCTCCTTAACATCTCCCATTCCAAAGGTATATTTTGGAAGGCCATTCCTTCCATTGTTCTCCTCCCACAACACAAAATCAGAAATGAGAGTGGGTGATGATGATAAGGGAAGAAGATCTCCCTCCTCCTTGAGCCTACCCAAGCCTCCCAACGTTCTATCACTGTCTTCCAATGCTCCCATCCCTCCTGGATCTGAATTTGAAGCATCATGTGGTGAGAGATATCCCACAAAAACTAAATCAAGTGGCCTCCTAGGTGGTTTTCCACTAGATAAGAGTGCCCCATGTAGCAATATCATGAGCATGATAGATGGGACTGTAAGGTCCTTGCTTCCACTATGAAAATCCATCTCTTTTATTTATGTGGAAGTGGTATGTGAGGGATATGTATGCATGCCTTTGATCATTTGGGTTTCACCACTCTTCTTGTCCACCCATTCCATTTGCAAAGCCTCCCAATTACTGGTGACTTTCCCCAATGTAATCAGCCATTGAACACCCAGAATCACATTGGTGTCAGGTATGTCAACCACAAAGAAGTGATCAACCAAAGTATAATTCCCCATGGTGACTAAAAGTGATGGAACATAATGCATGCATTGCATTTTTCTATCTCCTGGGACCAAAACAGAGAATCCCTCAAAATTATTAGTGGGTATTTCCCTCCTTTGCACTAGATGGACATCAATTAAATTGTGAGTTTCCCCACTATCAATAAAAATAAAGACCCTCTCATTCAATATGGAACTTTGAACTCTTAATGTCAAGTACTTAGGTACTCCTCTCAAAGATGAAAGAGCCCCTCCAATAGGATAAAATGCTCCATCCCCATCTCTTGATGGTGTTGGTTCTCTTCCTACAGTATCGGTGTTGTGACCTCTTCTTGGTTCATCTTCTTCTTCCTCCTCAACATCTGAGAAGACCTCTATGTAATGTACTTTTCCAGCAGCACATCTATGTCCAGATGCCCATGATTCTTGGCAAGTGAAGCATAGATTAATTTTTCTTAGATCTCTCTGAGATTCATCATCAAGAGGCTTCTTGTATGAGCTCTCCTTGGAAGGAGAAACTTTATCTTCCTTTCCCTTTGAAGGAAAAGAGGGCTTATGCTGAAAGCTTGCCTTTATTTTTTGCAAGGCATCTTGAAGGTCTCTATCCCTTTCAATAGAATCATGAAGGAAAGTGGTCTTGGTAGATTTAACCAACCCATGAAGAGGTTCATCTAAGCCATCAATGAACATGTACACCCTTCTTGCTGCAGACAAATCAGGAACCATAACAGATAATCTTAAAAATTCAGAAATGTAAGACTCTGTATTACCTGATTGTTTCAACTTTCCAAGGCTCACGAAAGGTGCCTTTGGATCTCTTCTATCAAATATTTCCACTAGCCTTCTAGTGAAATATGAGTAAGTATTCACATTGGAATTACCAAATGTAGACAAGCCATGGAACCACCAATTGTGTGCTTCACCTTCAAAGTGCAGCGCTGCAATCTTAATAGCCTCCATCTCTCGGCCCTTGTTCAATTGAAATTATATGTCAATTTTTTCTACCCATGGTTTGGCAGAATACTTGGATGAGCCATCAAAGTTGGGTAAAAATAATCTTCCCATAGAGTGATGCCGATCATGATTCTGAATGAATCCACCACCTCTATGATGATGCCCTGGTATTCTTTTGTCCTTGAGGTGACAAAACTCCTGAAAACTCAAGTGATCTTTCAATATATAATTTTGAGACTCATATTATTCAAAATAGTCTTCAAGGGATTCTTTCACTTGAAACCCTTCATTTCCCACAGCCAAAAAGGTAGGCGTGGTAGAGCGTTGGGAAAAATGTGGCTGATGCACTGGTTGATCATTCCAGTGATGAGACATGCTAGAGATTTCTCCAAGATGGAATCCTTTAGGGGATTCTTTGATTCTGTCCAATCTCATCTCTTTGATCTCTCTAGAAATATCTTGCATGGCTTTCAAAAGGATCTTAGGAAAATCCTTTTCTTCTTCTTCACTTCCATATTCAGGGGCTTTACCCTTGTCTTCATTGTCATTGGTGTAATCAAACTTCTTCTTCTGCCTTCTCTTTAGATACCTCTTATATCTTTCAGTAAGAGGTTCTTCTTCTTCATAAGACATATTGGCTTCTTAGAAAGCACATTTTGTGCCAAGATGATTCTCTAATACCACTGTAATATTTCCAAATGGGGAATGTAGCAATATATGAAAGATATGCAGGAAAAATAATGCAGATCATAAAATTAAGAGAAGAAGGCCAATATGGAGACTCTTATTTAAAATTTACAACAGAAAATTAGATGTATAATGAGGCCCATAAGATGTACAATAGGAAATAGAAGTCTCCAATAGAATAAAATCCTCAAAAAGAGGTGTTGCAACCATGTATTAAGACTAAAAAGAGCTTGACAACGTTATTTTATTGGCTGCAACAGCTGTTGATTACATGTCAGATATAGAGCAAATCAGTTCATGAAAATTCAGATCTATAACAAATCCATACACTAGATAGGCTCCCCTTTCAGATCCCCTTGGGGTTTTTAGCATTACATCAAGTACAAGCAGTAGATCTAAGATCTAAGTCTGAAGATCTGCAGAAATATTCAAAAATTCTGAAGTATACAAAAGTATTCAAATCATGACTTATATGACAAGAAATAGATCTTCCTTTAATGGATCTTCAAAGTGGAGGGCATATCCCCAACACTTGAAAACCAACTCTCTAACTGATGTACCAAAACACCCTACAACATCACCTACAAGAATAATGCAGTTCTGGAAGCAATACTACACTGTAGGGTTTAGAATAAGTTTGGCCACATGCCAAGATCATAAAATGAAGGTCCAATCATCCAATACTCTCTTTCCAATGGGGTGGAAGACTTCCCCATTGAAAAGTAGCACTAGAATGGTATAGATCTGAGTAGATATAGCCTCCTCTTGCTGCAGCTTTCAAATACAACCAAACCCTCAACAGGATCTGCATTGTAGTTGGAAGAAGAAGCTTGGCCTTCAGCCAGATAGTGGACTATGCAATACAAGACTCTTCCAAGAGGCCTCTCAAGGAAAGAGGTGAGATTCCCGATCAGGAACACCCAATGCTAAAAAATATTTGCAATCTAGGCTAAATAGTCAAAGAAAGCTATATGTCGAAATAGAAAATACTTCAAAAATATAATATCATTCAACAACATTTTCATGCTTCCATCCTCTTCCTTTTATAAGTTAAGAGCTTGTAAACCCTAAACCACCTTCAATGAAATAACTTCTTCCACACAAGCCATCTCCATATAAAACTGTGTCGTGCCTCATTGATGGCCACTCCTCCAATATAGCGTTGTAGATTTGGTCATGGTTGACCGAGTCAAATATCCATCCCCTTTCACACCTAAGTGTACTTGCTTTCATAGCCAAGATTTATCCTTTTTCACATTTGGCCTTGATTTATTTTCTGCTTAGGAGTTGTATGAACCTCCTTTACATTTCTATTCATGAAAAAAAAAAGTAAAAAAAAATGAATATTCCCTTTAGCTCATGGCTAATTGGGAATATTACAAGGCCAGACAAGAGGAGGAACCTATGGCCACATCTGAAAGTATCTCGCTTCCCTCTACTATCGAAGCAAGTAGCGAACACTCTAATACTTTTTTATTAATAAAACACTTGTATTAATAATTACTATAAAATAAGAATTTAATATTTTATTCTTATTGTAGTTGATGCTCTCCTGCCCTTACAACACCATAGACATTTGACCAAGTTGGGAGAAAGACATATTACAATTGAAGGGGATTACGCGCTTAATTCATACATGTAAAATTTCAACAAACCAAAGAATAATTGATTGTACGTGTCATTTAGTTAGAATGACCTTGTTTCAGATTATGTATAGCATTCAGTTTATTTTAATCATACAAAGATGAAATATTTTTTAAACTCTACAAATAATGAATGAATGCATGTTTACTATTTATTTCTTTATTTAGGATGTATCTTAATATATTTCCTTAAAATATTTTCGAGTATATAAATTTGGTACTCGGGAATTGAGAGTGACATGAGTGGTAGGAGGGGCCATGATAGGTTCGACCTTCATGTGGTTGTTCCTGTTCAGTAGAGAATAAATTAATATTTGGAAAATCTTTGAGTAAAACTATGAGATCCAATAGAGAAACAACAAGGTCAATGTTGAATTTGTTGTTGTTTCTTCGAGTGGAGGGAGGTTTTCTCCAAGATTAAACTACACTAATAATTTATTCTTGAAACCAAGAGGAGCTCATTCAGGTATTCATACACTCAAGTTTTTTAATTATTATTTATTGGCACAATTAAATTTAATAATTGGTCAAATCTAATCTATGTTTGCCTCATCGGCCTCATGAATATGGGTAGGACAACCTGTGTCGATTTGGATGTTGAAGAGTAACAACTATCGGTATAAAAATATCTAAAAAAGGTAACATTTCATTTAGCATATACACGATAAGTCTTGAATACACAATATGTACATTGAGATATGTAGTGCAAGCAAGAACTTGTACATCTTTTAGAAAAGCATAAATAAGACATGACAGAGATGTATTTCACACATTGACCAACTAAGAGAAAGTAATGTTCAATAAGGATGAACTTACATGTTTTCAATAGGTTGAATGGAAATTTTACAATGAATCAATACAATCATATGAATTTGTATGTCCACATGGAGCAATACAATAGTTGTACAACTTCTGTGTTTCTTTTTTGTGTATATCATATACCTCATTTTGAGATGTTTATGATGACCATGCAATTTTTATTTTAGTATCTTATAGAGGTTTCCTTGAGGTATGCAGAGCTGATGTTGAGAAGAAATTACTTATGTATCTACATAATTCTTTTATTCTTCCACTACTTAAATTTTGAGTTATTGTGTGATTGATTCTATGATCTCGAAGTGATTTATACATTATATTAAATTGATAAATTTATCTATTTATATAGGATCATATGGATAATAGTCACGTAGGGTTGAGTTTTTGTAATGTACTTAACCCAGATACCTCATGTTATCCAATATAACCATTAGTTTTTTTTAGTCATAATTTAGTTAGGATCAATCAATTAGGTTTAAATAAGGTCTTTGGAATTCAATTTTTTTTTTAAAATGCACATATGAGGGGGTCTTGAAAGTCATTTTGCATGTGATAGGGATCATGTAATTTTATAATAAAGTGTGTTTATGATTATTAATCATAGGACATATGGTTAATTATCATATCACTTATAAAGTGGCACTATGTAATAAAGTTGGCACGTGAAATATATTTCCCACAGGTTTAAAGGGATAATATCGGGTGAAATCATATCAACGCCTTTTTAGCACTCTATAATTTCCGAGGGTTGAAAAATAAATCTCAAAGGTAACGACAAAATCACTTTGAAGTTTAGGATCTATCCCTCCTAAACTTAAAGAGGGACCTGTCTCTCATATTTAACTTTGTTTATTGGGAATTTTGGGCTAGTTATGAATTCTTAGTTGCTTGATTTATTGTTTATGATTTATTTCAATTGTTCTTGTTTATTAATTTATTGAACTTCCATGTGATATGGAGTCTATAAAATAACATGGATCTGTTTCATATTTTCAAAGGAGTTTCAGAAAGCAAGGTAGGTGGACTAAATAGATCTTTTAGAGCAGTTAAGAATTATTTAACTTGATATGAGAGGATAACATTGAAATAACCTACATCCAAAATAAGAGTGCATGTTTCAACAAATTATTTTCATCATAGTTTCTATGAAGTAATTCAGATTTAAGAACACATAAGGATGGAAATGAATAAATAAACACATATACAATGAGAGAAACACATCACCAAATAATTCAACAGCTGAATCATGTGAATAAGTCCCTTTTCACACCGACCAACCCGTCAAAAGGAAAAGTACAATAGCTCCTGGAGTTCAAAGGTAAACCCTCAATAATTTGAAAATTGAAGTATTTATACAAATATTTACAAAATATCATTTCATAATTGATCAGGATATATTTTAGGAAAAATTAGAACAAATTATATCTCCTATTAGAAACTAATAGGGCTAGTTGGAATTGTTCAAAAGGTGGCCCTGATCTGAAGGAGGTTGTTTTTTATATGTCACTTTGGTCCTTACTATGATGTTCTTTCTCTAACTAAAGATAAATTTTCTCACTTATTCTAGTAACACACACAATTTCTAGCATCTTTCTTCATCTGGAATTGGCATTTTAGTCACCCTCTTATAAACCTCCTCCACTTCAGTATAGTTGGAAAAAGTAGGCTTGACTACAAAAATATGATTCACCTCATTATTTATGTAAAAATAATTCCCTAGTGCCTCAAGAAAATTATTTTCTTGTTAAGCTACCCTTTATTCCAACAAACTTAGAGTTGTCTCTGGGCACGACTTTCAATTTCCCGATGTAGTCCTCTTTTGTGATTAATTTATCATTTATTACAAATAAATTGGGCAGACCCTTCTTGTTCAATATTTCAACTCTGCTAAAAAATCTGTTGACAAAAATCTCTAATCCCTGACATTTTTCTTCCAACTGTAGAATGACGTTATTTTTGGTCAAAAATTTCTTCACTTCAAGTATATTTTCAGTTTTTTCTTCAATTCCCTCTTCCTCGAGCTCATATTTGTTCTTAGAATTCATGAATATAATAATATCAATGGTTTCAATGGGTTTATCACCCAAATTTTCTTTGATGTATGTAATTGTTGATGTAGCTTTCTGTATCAATTCATTTTGTTGAAAAATTAATTGTATAGAAGGAAACATATCATTCATGGAGTTAAGGATATCTATCCATATGTTATCCTTAGCTTGGGCCAATGTCTATCCAATCGCTGACTCTTTTTCCATTCCCAGTATCCTTTCCCACAACATTTGGGACCTTTGTGCCTCTACTAAGTGTGAAGTTCCACTTATTTTCTTCTGCTCGTGTAAGGCTTTTACATGTCCTTGTAGTCTTTTGATTTCTTCAGTTTATATTGACATATCCTCCATTTCTTTTGTAAGTTTGATTGCAGAATTTTTAGGTTTTACTGGAAGTTTTGTTGATGTAGAAGCACATGTAGTTTTTATTTCTGTGAGAGGCACTTCATCAAAGGAATCATGGTGAACTATGCATTTTCTTCCTTCTCCTTGATGAACTTATCCATTTTTTCCTCCATGTTTTTAATTTTAGCATTATGTTCCATGATAAGCTTAATCATATCTTATTTTTGGGTCCCTGACCCTTCTATATCATCAGTTTTTGGGTCCTCTGTTATTGGAACCTTCAATTTCTTTCTAAGGGTAGAAATATCTGCATTTTTCTTCTTTATCAATTCTTCAATTGCCTTAAAATTCTATGGATTATATCTCATATTTATGAAAAGATATTCTAATGATTTTATTCTGGTGTATTTTTCTAGAGACGAGAGCTTTCCAATCTTGAGATGATATTAAATATTTCTAAGAGATACCTACAATTTTGAAACATTCATTGAACTGTTAGTCAAGGTGGAAAATAAAGTTTCTCTGGACTTCTTATGCATATCCATCTGATTGATGAGATGAATATCCTTTGCATAAAATTCAAAGGAGGTATCCTTATAGTATGTAGCTGAATTTGGTTGTGTAATCTGAGCCTGTAAGAATGCCATTTATATTCTTCCCTTCTCTTTATGAAAGGTTGATAGAAGCCTGCTTTGAGAACTAGCATATGTTTCCAGAATTGTGTGTATTTAGTTATTTTATGTCTTTCATTTTTAAGTTTATCTCTTTGTATCTATCAAAAATACTTTTCGCTTTTTCTCCCTCAATGAGTTGAGATGTTTGGGTTGTGTCCTGCTGGCCTTGTGATGCAGATGATGTTGCTTAAGATTCTGTAAATTTGGTTCCTGATGGTGCTAAAATGGATCTTTGATGACTATGGGAGCTTGTTGTTCCCATGTTTCTTTTTCTAAATCTCTTTTAGGACCTCTCTTAGCCCTCTTCCTATAGATGTGGTTGAAATCCTTTGGTGTTCTCCCTAAAGTTGAAGCAGATCCTTCCTCTCTTTGTATCTTCCCTGTCTTCTCTTGAGGAGTAGGGGTCTGTGAAATAGAGGTGGACATGAGTAGCTCCTATGCTTCCTTCAAGGTGTTATCTATCCATTTCAACTAATTCATATACCTCTCAATCTCTGGCCTCTGTGTGTGCACATAAGGAGTGGTTTTATGTTCCACCCTTAGCTTGGAGATTAGGCCCAAAGGGTCATAAGACCATGTAAATCTTATATTAAATTTTATTTGTTTCATCATATTGTATAATTCTTCACCTACTGCTCTGATGTTACAAATGAAAGGGAAAACCTGTTTTTCATTATGAACTAAGAATTTTTCTTTTTTGAGACAAAATGAATTTCATCCGAATTTATCATTTGTCTTTTATAATCCAGATCAAATGCTCTCATTGGGAGGTATTTCGGAAAATTTTATGGTGGGAGGTCACATTCATAGACCCTAATCTCTTTGTAGTTTTCATAGAGGTACCAATATCCTATATTGTCCTGCTCTATCAGGTGCAAGATCTTCTTAATTTCTTCACTTGTTCTTAGCTCTACATTTTTGGTTAGTAGGATCATGACTGGATGAATGAAATTTTCTATGTACTATTTGAAGGTGTACTGATCTGAATCTTTCCTCACCAATGAGGTCTAGAAAATTATTAACTGTGGGTTCCCTTCTTCATCCAATTTCTACAATGAAAATGGGAATCTATATGCTTGAAAATAAATGAACATATATACAATAATGGAAGCATATTTGAATACTCATTCATTTGGTAAATTTATGAGTTGTTCATGTATTCTTCCAACGACAAATTAAGTAAAATTAAAAACAACTAAAGAATTTTGATTGGTAGATAAAATTAACATCTAGAGTGGGTTCATTAATCCACTCATCATAGTAATAACCTAGAAGGTGTGAAAACACATAAATGATGTGTTTTGCCTGATCAGGGAACATGGTAGAAGCATATGGTAGATTCTTCTTGGGAAATCAGGCATTCTCATGCAGGAAAATGTCGAGAAATTGTATTCTCTTGGAGAAATCTAATTTCTGATATAGTTCATTCAAGGCGTCTACAGAAAATGGTGCACCAACTTCAATAGGAGGGACCTACATCATTTGTTCAATGGTTTAAGAAAGGGTGGTGAATAATATTTCTCCATTTGGGGCTACAATGGCTCTTTAATTTTGTAAGAAAAAGGCATGACATTTTCTAATGAATTTTCGGAAATCATGGGTTTGGGGGAAGATGTAATGAGGTAAATGGGACTCCGAGAGTCCAATTTCATCAGTTTGGTCAATGAATTTATATTTGAGCCAATATTAGAGTTCAAAAAGGTCGAACTCACACTTAGTCTCTACAATTTTGCAATCCCTGTTTGCAAGAGGGATATGATCAAGATCAACAAGGGGAGCAAGCATTGGGTTGATTGAGTCTTTATTATTGTTGTTTTTAGGAGGAATCTTACTAGCTTTAATCACAGTAACAGGAAGGTAATGGTGAATTAACAGGGATTTTATCTATGAGTTGAAATCAGTGCTCTGTCGGGTATGATGGTTCACTGCAATGACAGAGCTTTGGCAATGAAGGAAGGGTGAGCGATCTGCAAAAAATAAGGAATTAAAATGGTGTCGAAAGATATTTTTATAGTTATAGAGTAGTTTCTGTTAGGGGCATGGGTCTGTTGAAATTTAAAATGGTTATCCTAGGAATGAATTTAATTTGGTAACCGTCTATGCCAGGTGTCAAGTGATGAATGGAGGGAGGCACGGGGGAAAGCTGGGAGGAAAGGATGGCAGAGAAGTGGTTTTAGGAGGGGTTTCAAGGCATTTAATTGTTTATGGGGGGCGAGGTGTGAAATGTGGTGGTGTTGACACGTTAGGTAGGTCCAATGGGGAGGAAAACCACATTTCGAACCCAAGCCCCAATGGTAAAGGGAGGATGGAAAGGGGGGGCCAAAAACATCTGTGGAGCATTTATTTAGTGGAGGAATAATATGATGGGTAGGAGAAACTCGAGGTTTAATCACATGTGACAAGCACTTTTTTTTGTTTACCAAACTTAATACAAGCGTGGTGAAAATTTACATAAAGCATATGCCTTCCAAAGTTTTGATAACACATATGAAAATAATATTTTAGGCTATAGCGCATATATTCAAAAGCTTTCTAACTTAGGATAAAGACATATGATGTAAAATTTACCCCACTATATACACCTTCTATATGCTTGTTCTTACTTTGGATGATGAAGGGTTCTCAGGCTTAATGGATTTAAAATGCATATAGCGTCTCGAACTGGTGGATATGGGGCTATAGGTGTTAACCTTTGATATATGCAGATAATTTGATCTCCATGAATGAGATGCTTGATCCTAGATGGAATATTGTAATATCTCAACCTTTTTAATCCACCAAAGACTCTATGAAATTCTATATAACCAATATATTTTTAATTATGAAGAGGTTTTATGCAACCATGCATCACATTTACTAATTTCATGGAACAATTTTTAACTTCAGAATGCAAGAAACACCACAAATTTGGGCCTTACTACGTTGAAATGTCATAACATCCTTACACAAGGATATTGGTAATGGACAAGATTTGGTGCTTTGTTGGGATTTTCATTCCTCTTCAATGTTTTGTGTTGTTTAACTTTTCTCTTGCATATCTAAATGGTGAGTTTATTAAGTAAACACATACCTTCCATTCTCTTTTTTGTTTATATCTATTTTATCAAATCATTTCCAATATGAAATGATATGGGATTTGTTTCTATGCATCTCTTGGGAAACCTAAAGCTGTCATTTCTTAAGAAAATTATGAAGAAATGAAATCCCAATAGAATGGTGTAGAGTAAGGGCTCAATACAAGACCATCAAGGTTAAGAAGAGGATTTTTTCATGTTTTTTGTCTTTTGCAAATACCCATAATACTTGTAAGAAAATTGTTAACCATTTATTTCTCAAATTTTGTTTAACATATTGAATTGTAACATAACTAAATTTTATATTATTCCATGATTTTCAATTCTATAATTTTCTTTCAATGGTTATGGAGTCAAAATGAAAATTAGACAAATAAGCATCCAATCAGCTAATGTAGTAGGCAATAATGAGTTGGCTTTGGAGGATTCAACATGAATTGCTCCAAATCGAGGAATGATTTTTCCATTTCAACCACTATCCATGTCTTATGAAAATGTAAAATACTATGTTGACATGCTCCTTGTATGGAACTTGAGCCTTAATATTGATATATTATGTGATCCAACTATTGCCAACTTTTTTGGATTCTCGTACTTGATGAATTTGGCTGGCTAATTTGGAATCATCTGCAGGAAAAGAGGGAATAGGAAGTGACTAAAGATAGACTTCAATTGCTTTGTTATAGGTGCACTCATACTTGATTTTCTTACGACATTTATGGGGGTGTAGGGAAGACAACTCTCATGGATGTCTTAGATATAAAGAAGATTAGAGGATATATTGAGGGTGATAACTAGATATATGGATTTCCTAAAAGTAAGGGAACCTTTGCTCTAATTTTCCTGATTGATCTCATGAATATGGGTAGGATAATCTGTGTTGATTTAGATTTTGAAGAGGAACAAATATCGGAAGAAAATATCTCAAAAAGGTAACATTACATTTCGCATCCAATTTTTTTTATTTTTATTAGAAAATTGTTTGTTGTTATTATTTGAGAAACCTGTGTTTTAGCCCTTTTATATATTTTCATGTGTATCCTATTTTTTAGAATAAGAGATACTTGTCCTCTCTATCTATTCATTATTTCCTGGTTTTCAAGCTAATGTTTAGGAAAATGGAGGAGGCTCCAAGGAATGGTCGTTAAATTTAACAAGGTATTTTCCTTTTGAAGCTATGAAAATTTTTATTTCAAACTAACTTAGCCTAGGCCTTTAATGTAGATGTAGCCCAATTACTCAAATTATGGTTCAAGCAACAAAAATTGGAGAATGTGTAATCGTCATGTATTTCAATACAAGAATTTTCTCAAATGAAATAATGTACATGGGATGTGAGGTTTAGCAATGTTGTGCCAGAAGAGGATTGTACTACAATTCTATGTATATTTCATGCCAATCCTCTTTTGGCACAACATTCCTGAAGCTCGCATCCCATGTACATTATTTAATTTTAGCGAATTATTGAATTGAAACACATGACAATTACACATTCTCCATTTTTTTCTTCCTGAACCATAATCTGAGTAATTGGGTTACATCTACGTTAAAGGTCTAGACTGATTTAGTTTTAAATCAAATTTTCCAAAATTCAAAAGGAAAATACCTTGTTAAATTTAACGACCATTCCTTGGAGCATATTCCATTATTTTTCAATAATAACCCGTCGGATATTTGACATACATTTAACAAGTTTCAGATATTCGTCAACCCTCATCTACGAACTAGTGTCAGTTATTTGTCCCCTGTCTGATGCAAAATATTTTCACATTCATAGCATCTTCGTTGAATGAAAATTCATGACACCAGTTAAATAACATATGATTGTTGCATATTCAATAAAAACATCAGACAGATGTATGTGAGGTATTCGACCTTGGTTACAAATTAAAGGGTTACCTATTTGGCAACTATACATCGACCAAAATGTCACCTATTCAATTAATATACATCAAACAAAACGTTGCTTATTCAACGAATAGACATTGAAAAAATGCTCGGTTAGCCAAGGGTTTATTTGATATCAAGGTACCAGGAGATGTTCATTCTACTGGTACCAAGGTACCAGACGAAGTCCGAAGGGCAGTCTGTGGAGCAACCAGTGCCATCCATGGTACCAGGAGATGTTCGTTCTACTGCAGAAGATTTAATAAACATGGTACTAGTGGAAGAGAAATCCTTATCAATAGTAGAAGGGGAAGAAGTGGCAAGTAAGGGATCAGAAGAATTGAGCAACTCTTCAAGGATTTATATGATATCAAGGATGACAGATATCTGACGTACATGTCTGACTATTTCCTGGTGGTCTAATATCCGATGAAATCCCTTTGAAAATATCTATGTCTTGGGTTCATTGGATAGTGGATGAAGTCGAGTTGTATAACTGATTAAGTGACAACATATTTTTGCCCCATTTGTACTAGTGAATGTAGGCATCAGTTCGACCCACTTAGTGAAATAATTCATTGCAATAATAATATAATCATACCCCCTGTTTGAGTGTGGGTTACATGTCATAAAGTTGATATCCCATTTAGAGAATGCTCCAATAATGACTACTTGGCTTAATGGAGCTGGCGAAGCATGATCTTTGCGAGTTTATATATGGAACGCATGACACTTTTGGATGACCAAGATACAATCTATGAAAAAGGTAGGAAAAATTTAACAAACTTGCAGGATTTTCTGAGTGATAGCATAATCAAACATACATCAGCTGCATGCTACAACGTAATAGTCACTAAGGGATTTCCTAGCTTCCTCATGTGTGAGACAATGTCAAAAACTAATTTCGAAACCGTGACGATAAAGATTATCACTGATTATAATATAGTGTTGAGCTTAGTATTAAACACAATTTTGGTCAGAATGAGTTAATTGGGGTTGTAAATTATGGGTTTGGATATAAACAATTATACCCCCATACCATGGATCGAAAGAGCTAATCAAAAACAATGTTTTATGAGGAATAATATCTTTCTCGATTATTTCTGCATCAGGGTGGGGGAAGTCGAATATAAATCCAAAAAGGACTAGTGAACTATTAGATTTGGATTTAAAAAATTCCAAATTGAACTCTTGGAGAATTATAATCCACTTCGAGTACTTGAACCCAAGTATTTTTCACAATAGTACATAACCCATGGGGTTGCATTCATAAACAACAATAGTCTTGGGATGCAATATATAATGGTTAAATATTTGAACAACACGTACTATTTCCAAATATAACTTTTATACATGTGAATACTTGATGTTGGTATTTGTCAATTTTTTACTCAAGTAATAAATGACATTTTTGTCGTCTGAGTCATCCTCCTGTAGTAATATGACTGGGATAGTACCATTAGATGCAACAAGATATAAGAAGTAATCCTAGTATTAATTAGGGGAATGTAAAAATCATGCATTAGTTTACACTTTTCAAGGAAAAAAAATTATTTTGGGAAGCATCATCCCAATGGAAGGGCACCCCTTTTTTTAACAGTCAGGTTAGCCCCTTACTGTAGTTTTTTCGTAATTAGGGACAAACTAGCATAGTTGAAATAATTGCTTTCCTTGTAAACATGGAAGCTAAATGAGGTTTGAAGGTGAAGGAAAATCAAGGATTCCTTGAACCTTTAATGGATGGATGTGGATTCCATTCTTATAATTAATGAAGCCAAGGAGTCGACTAGATTCTAAACAAAAGAAAAATTTTGTGGATTAAAACATATTTTGTAATATCGGCATTGGAATAAAATCACTAGAGGATGCATAGGGTGATCTTGAGAATGTTTTGAATAGGAAGGTAGATAATAAATATATGGTTGCATGATGTGCTTAATATCATGAAAAGCGTAATTCATGGATCATTGAAACGTTTCCCGTGCATTTTTTAGTCCGAAGGGGAGTTTCGATAATAAAATGTGCCCCACGTACAAATGAACATAGTTTTATGTTGGTCAAAGGTAAGTATATATATTGTATTGTAGCCAGAAAATCCACCCATAAATAAAAATACTTCGCTTCTAGTAATCATTAATAATATGGTCGATAATGAAAGTCAAATAATTTACCTTAGGACAATCTTGATTAATATCCTTATAATTGGCACACATGTGAATGGTAACCTATTTCTTCATCATTGGGATTATATTTGAAACCCAATCAGTTAATGGAATAAATAATATAAAATTAGCTCATAGAAGTTTTTCAACTTCTACTTTGATGGCAACAACTTTTCTCCAATGTACTCGACATAATTATTATTTAACATGTTATTCATCCATGTACGTCTTGATTTTAGTACCATAATTTTCAGATCAATTCCTAGCATCTCTTCATATGTCCAAGCGAATATATCATGAAATTATTCAAATAAGGCCTGATAAATTTTAATCTCATCAGGAGAAGAAGAGGATCATATGTGAACATTTTCAACAGTTTTGAGCTTCACTGAGATGTTGAGTGGGTTATTTTTCTAAATAATCCCCAAATTATTTTCAAAAATGACTTCATATATGAAAATAGGATACTAGGGATGCTAGGTAATCTGAAGTGAAAATAAGTCATTGAAATTATTCTCAAGGATCTCCAGCTCAGGTAAAAATGAGGAACGATGATGGTTATCGTTCCACAATTTATCATATGAAAACATGATTTCCATGATGCTATCATTAGTACCAAGGACATCATTGAAATGGTCACAACATGAAATGGAAATTAACTCTGAATCCTTAGAATATTCATCAACCACTTTCACTTATTTGTCTATTTGAGTAATTGTTGGGCAAGCCAAGTGACTAGCTTCAAAGGGTAATTCAATAGGGTTGTGCGACATCCAGTCATTGAAATTTTTGATATTATAGTCATTAGGTACTATCCATGGATCGTACATTTATTGAAATGGGATAGTACTAGAAGTGATCATATGGATTGGGGTGACTATATTAGAAATGTCGAGAGGAGGAAGTGGAAAAGTTCCCATTAAATATGAATCTATTAACCCTACCCCAAAACTATCATAAGGAAGAAAAAATTTATCCACAAGTGGAATATTGCTACTGGTTTGGGAATAAACAACATAAAAGTTGAGATGGTCAATATTCATGATGTTTCCTTGATGAGGGAAGAGGATCATTTAGAAATATGACGAGGGTACATATGCCATAGTGTAAGTCTAGTCATGACCTAGTAAGAGGTTTTATTCTAATGGTCCATTGACAACTTCTACCTCTACTCACACTATTTTACTTAATAATTCGATGGGTAAAGAGTTGAGGATTCCATACGGCTTGAATCCTCTCTTGTAAAATTCTTTGAGTGTCGTTGGGGACCGATTGATTGGTGGAGAGTCCAAAGCTTTCCAACACGATAACGAAATTCTGAAGTGGATTCACCTTCATCACTACACTGTTCAGAACACATTATTTCCTCCAAAAACAACTTCAATAATGAACACAAGTTCATGTGGAATTATGGGACTATTTTTTTCTAAATTTCAAATAGTGAAGCCTGAATCATAAGGATCCACCCCTCCAATTATTGCTAATAATGATTCCCTATGTGTAGGAAAATTATGTAAGACTTCAAGGGTCGACATAGTTGAAGGAGCCCGAGCCATATATTCATCTATGTTCTTATTCTAGGCAACTGTCACATTAGGATTAAACTTATGGATAATTTTTTTAGGAGAAGGTTTAATTTCAATTTCAGTAGTTGGTCTCTCAATTTGTAGAGGACCTGAACCAAGTGGATTAGAAGTGGAAGGTTGATCAACAGCCTTTGAATTTGGATGATTCAAGGAACCATAGTCCTTATTTTAGGTAGCCACCTAAACATATTCTTGATACATCAGTATGTTGGAATAATTTTGGGAAGAGGAGGATGGTTCTGGTCTAACCATTTTGGTATCCTAATTTGATAAAGGATTTATAACCACAGCGGGTGCAACCTTGAAGATTCAATTTATTTCGGCACAATGTATACATTCCTTAGTTAAATGATAGTTGTTGCAAATGAGATGAGGATAACGTGGTTTTCGCTTCTTGTCAAGAGGCTGAGTTTTTTCTTTATCTTGTGGAGAAATTTCCTTTTTGGCTTTTATTTTGCCCTTCATTTCAGTTTCTAGTTGTTGAGATGTTCCTTTAGTAGATTGAATGGAATCAATATCGGAAGTATTCACTGGTGTAGGAGGAGATGGAATTTAAGTTATCACATGAGAAGGCTTCAGACTGGATCGACCAGAGTGCTTATTCACTGGTTTTTAACCAATCAAACTAATCACACCATAAACATCATGTAATTCCATTGAAAGAGTGGGTGGAATAGTGCGAGATGGTCGGAGGGCATTAGGTATTTTTTGGTAGAGCGTGCTTGATTGGGTATAGGAGAGGTATAAATACTGAGTGTGAAAAATAACTTGGTCTTAAGTAATGGATCCTCACTTGAAAGCATCTTTAGTGATATCAAGTAGAAATTATTGAACAAAAAAGTTTACTAATAAATGATCTAGGGTATAGGTTTTAACCAAATGACAATGACATATTGTAACAACTCCCACTAACCATTTTTTTTTCCTTTTCATGCTATATTTATCTCAATTAACATGCTGGTCCTCTCAACCTTACTGGTCATTATAACCGTGTCTTGGTGATAGCCAAAATTAAATTGGATTTAATTACCATTCCCTATATTTCTCTCCCTAGGAATTAATTGTTTTATTTTATAACTATTCTCATTCATATAGCTATATGATTTGTCTCTCCTCTAACCCTATATTTTTCATTTGAATTACCTCTCCCTTCAAATACATTTACCATATCCTTTCTGAAATTGCACTAAATATGAATTATGTTAACTCTTTTATATTAGTAATACTTCCATAATATGACAATTATCCCCTCATCGACATTGAAGTAATGTATTACAGCTATGGTTAAGCAGAAATATTTTAATTGGTGGTTTCATTGAAATTCACATCGGATGTTAAGTATGGAAGTTATAAAATTTTCTTTTAATTAAACCCACCTTCATCTACCTCATTGTCTTGCAACAAGCCTTCCACGCATCCCCATTCACACGGCCTCACCTATTGTATTGGTTCCTTTATTTTGACACGTGTACGCATGAGATTAATTGAATTTTATGGTGGAGATCTCAGGAAAATACCCTAAGGTTTTTGGACTAACCCCCTCTTGGATCATTTGTCATTTTGATTTCGCTTGCAGCATTGGAGCTACTCTCTGGTGTCTTCCCTCGTGAAATATCTCAGATCTTTTCATTTTGGGCAAGGACTATTACCTTTTGCCTTACATTTCTCATAACGATAATAGTTATTTCAGCCTCATGACTTGGTGGTTGTCTTCCATTTTGTTTTAATTTTACTGTTACTCAAAAATTCGACAGAGATCTCCTTTCATATCTTAGGTATTCATTGTTGTTTTTATGAATTTACGATTCCATTTTATCTTCTCTTCCTTATAAATTAAGTTTTGAACATTATGGTTTTAACACCTTACCACAACTTTTGTTTTTCTTTTTACAGAGCCCCAACACTGTATTGGCATTACGCATGGCCTTCCTCAACCAACTATTGAATATCCGGCTCTTTGGAAGAGTTGTAAGCTTGAAAAGTATAGCCTACCTTAGAATATGAAAACCTTGGGTTTCCAAAAGGCATTCTCGTCGTTTTACAAGGTTTCCTCGAACTCGGATTTAGCCAATTTTCTGTGTGCAAATAATTTTAGTTTTCTTGCTACACATTAAGAAACCTTTGGGCTTTGGGGGTTCTTTGGAAATCCTAATCTTGAAGTTTAGTATTTCGGATTTAATATTTCATGTGTTCGAATCCCCAACTTTACAAGGTCCTTTTTTTCTTTGAAACCTCTATTCCAATTACATTCAATAGTCAATCTCTTTTTTTTTAATTTCAGATAATTTTTTTTCTCATAATGAGGTTCTTCCCTCACGCAGGGTATACTCCAATTTCATCTTCATTCGAGGATGACTGTAGATATTATGTTTTCATGTAATTCAATTTTATATATATTCAGAGAGCGACAATGCCCTCTTCTTAAATTTATAATGAGAAATCAAAGAATCTCTTTGGTGTTAACTTCAAAGTTAATTCTAAATAGCAGAGGCTCATCCTATTGTAATAAGAAATCATGCTCGTTAGTCTTTCTATTCTATTACCCTCTCCTCTTATATGATGCCTCTCCGTATATGATGAGTTTTGTAATATTTTTTATTTTATTTAAGACAATATTAATTGTCATTCCCTCTATATGGGACTAAATTTTGACTTACATCATCAAAGGTGACTCTCATCCCTTGGAAATTTTTCATTCAACTCATACTATATTAAATCCTCCCAACTTCATATTATTTTGTTTATGTCCAACCTTGACGTAAGTCTGTATGGTTATTCGTCACCTATTTTTATATGACTTTTCTTTCCCTATAAGTTATATTTGTATTAATTACATTAATATTATAATTATAATGAATTTATACTGCCTATATTAGATTATAATGGAAGGTTTTCCTTTTTTTTGATAAATACATATATTATTGACTATCCAGTCTTACTTCATTGTGTTTCAATTCGTTCAGAATTTGAGTCAAATGAGGTAGCATGATAATTACTTGTTTGATGTCTGAATTTATTTACATTTTCCACTTTTTCTCATTATTTACATCCACTGTAATATTTGTTATTAAATTTTAATTAATACAATTCTTATTATATTCCCTTGCTCTAGCATTTGTTCATTGAATTTATATAAGAATCTCTGAATATATAAATATAGCAATAATTTTGGGTTTCTCGATTTCCAGATTTAAATTTGTTTAGATTTATAGTAACGTATGACTAGGAGGAAATGAAATAACTTACAACAGACACATTTAACATTTCTCATCATGATTATTCCTTCAACCAAAGGAATTATATGCATGATATGCAAGTAAATATTTTCCGTATATGATTTATTATTTAGTATGTGATGAGGGTAATATGCATACCTTACCATTCCAGTACCGTGAATACCTCTTCACTCCCTTTAGAAGGTAATTACATATATATTTCGATACTATGTTTTTAAAATTTATCTTTAATTCTTCTATAAAAGTAACACAGGTTTTATTACCCGGACTTTTGTGCTTCTTTGAAGATTACCCCACACTTCGAAAAATATGTCCGCTCTAATTCCCAAATTCGAGATTTAATTTATTCTGACTTCTTTGTTAATGGTTTTCTATGAATTGTCAATTTTCAAATCAGATATATTTATATTATTTTCTTATTGTAGGTGTAAGAAGAAGACCAAACACCAAAGATTATTCTTAGGTACTTCCTTTTAATTCAATATTCTTATTAATATGATCTATTTCCTTCATTTTATTTTCTTATAATATTAGTATGATATTCATTTCAGTTTCACTATTTATTTCATGTTTTCTATTATGTACTCTACACAATAAAATGTACATCGTTGTCATCAATCACTTCATCTAACACACAATATTTCTAATTCACAGGTTGATCACTAGATAAATGAAGACGCTACAGTGTCCTCTCTATTCTGTATGTCTTGTAGTAGTTATTTAATATTTTACTAGCGTTGTGACCCTAATTTAATTATAAATTTCAGTGTACAATTCTATGATTTTTGTATTATGAATAGTCATATCCTCCATTCCTCTTGAGGATTTATAATTGAGAGTTTTTTTATAAATTTTTTGAATAATACAGATTTTATTTCCATCTATATTGTGTTGGCACATGTAAGTCTTGAGCTTTGAATTATAAATTATTTAATACTTGTTCAAATAGAAAAAATTTATGCAAAATCTCCGTTTTACATTTCTATCTAAGTTTATAACATCATTGTAAAATCTCCTGATATGTGATTTACTGTACTATCTCTCTCATTTATTTGACATATAGTGTTATTTTTCTATTTATTTCCATACATGTTTAGAACTAAACATCAGATTTAGACACTCTTCTTGGGTTTAGAGATTCTGCTAGTTTATCCCATGGAACATCCTGAGCCTATGTAACAGAAATTGAGACTTAACTATATTAATTTATAGCTGAGACTTTATGAAATACATATGGAAGAATAGATACTGAAATGAATATTATACACTACATAGAAAATCCTTTGATTAACCTTGTATAACAGTTTATAATAATTCAATTCTAATAACATGCAATGGAAAACTATCATTCTTAGTTCTTATTTTTATTTAACCTCTGATTACACTTTCAAATTTAGTGTAAACTCCTAACAATAGAACTAAAATTGAATTTCTAATAGACATATAAATTCACAGGAATTACATACCAATGTATAAAGACTATTTTCCTCCCAACAACGATCTTATTCCACAACTCTCCCCCGAGTAGAGACCAATTATTACCCTCTGTAGACAACCCCTTTGTCACACTAGGAATGGCTTATTTAAGATTGCTTTCCCTCAGCTTGTTTCCATAATGACGTTCCACTATTTTGGGATGATCTTTCCCTTAGCCTAGGTTTTGCTTTTATTTTTTTTCCATAAAAGATTCTTTTAAAACTAGATTTTCCTTAGCCTAATTTTATTCTTACCCTTCTCAATAAATTTCCACTTTGCTGTGGATTTTATTAGACCTTTTTCTCCCATCTAATAAATTTTTTTTTTCTCCAAGGATTTCTCGAGAATTTGGGTAAAGTCTGGGGATTCTAGTCCATCCTCATGGATAATAATTTATGCTCTCAATTTACTATTTCTTTACAAATTAATATTAATTCTACACGTATTTATAAATTTAAAAAATAATATTTCCATACATAACTATTCCATAGGTCCACGTAAACCTTAGGTTTATTCACTAATTATATAATCTGTAATAGGGGTATTACATAATCCCCCTAAAACAAAAACACCTTCCTTAGCATTGCAGATATTTTTTTTTTATTAACTAAACAATGATGGGTATGTTTATTTCATAATTTCTTCCCTCTCCCAAGTAGCTTCCTCATGTGCAAAGTGCTACCACTGCACTTTCACCCGAGCTACTATTCTATTCCAGAGCACAATTTACTCCCGCTCCAATATACGAGATGGTTTTGGAAGAAATTCCCCTTCTATTTCCACCTGTATCAAAAATCTAGTAAATCACATGAGAAGGGTCATGTACATACTTCTTCAATAATGAAACATGAAAAATATTATGAACTTTACTATGACTAGGTAGAGCCAACTTGTAAGCTACTGGCCCCGCTCTCTCCAAAACCTCAAAGGGTCCGCAGTAACGAGGTGCTAACATAGCACAACTACTGGTATGAAAGGTACTTTTGTGAGGTTTAATCCTTAGGTACACATGATACCCAACTTTCAATTCTCTGTGAATTATTTTCTTATTTGGATAAATATTCTCACGGTCTTCAGCTACTTTAATGTTCTTATGAATTTGTTTCACAGTCAGTTCCATCTCAAGTAGTGTTTATGGTT
Organism: Pinus albicaulis; assembly: GCA_034641835.2. Classification (NCBI taxonomy): domain Eukaryota; kingdom Viridiplantae; phylum Streptophyta; class Pinopsida; order Pinales; family Pinaceae; genus Pinus; species Pinus albicaulis. Next base: position 1,218,228,111 of record CM076580.1, read on the forward strand.
CAAGGACCAATTTCTCCTCTGGTTGACTCTAGCTAAGTGGAGTGTGAAATTTTCTACCATACAAGGTTTCAAATAGACTCATTTTAATGGAAGCATGATAACTGTTATTGTAAAAAAAAAAATTCCAAATGAGGAAATTCTTCCCACTTGGCAGGTCTATCCATCACATACATGTGCAACATGTCTTCCAATATTTCATTTTTTCTCTCTACCTGTCCTTCTTTTTTAGGATGGTAAGCTGTACTAAAGTTCAGATTTGTCCCCATTCCTCCAAATAGGGTTTTCCAAAAGGAAGATTTAAACTTTTCATCTCTATCAGAGAATCATTTTTGGTATTCGGTGGAGTTTAAATATTTATTTCATGAAAATATTGGCCACTTGTGCTATTCCAAAAGTGGACTGGACATGCAGAAACTTTGTTGCTTTGGTTAATATTTCTACTACAACCATAATTGAATCATGTTGGTACTTGTCACGTAGTAGACTTGTAATAAATTCCATTGACACCACTTCCCACTTCCAATAATTAATGGGGAGAGGATTCGATAGACTAAGAGGATATTGATGTTCTACTTTAACTTGTTGACACTCTAAACACCTTGCCAAGTAATCAATTACCTCCTTCTTTATTCCTAGAAAAAAACATGTTTTTCTCCAACGTTGTTATAATATTTTGATAACCTGGATGACCTGCATAAGGTCTTTTATGGTATTCATCTAATATTTCATGTTTTAATGTGGATAAATTCAAAATATACAATATTTTCTTATACTTGATCAATCCTTTTGGATTTATAGTATATCATGCAATTTCAGCTTGCTATAATTTTTCCTGCAATTTTACATATTTAGGTCCTTACGATAATACTCCTTGAATTTGTTCTTCCACATCAAATGTTACACTACTCCCTACATATGTCAATTTTTTATGGGAATGTCTACTTAAGGCATCATGAATTCATTTTTCTTTCCCTTTTCTATGTTTGATTTCCATATCAAACTCACCGACGAAAGCTAACCATCTTGCTTGTATTGCATTTAAATTTGCTTGGCTAAAGAAATGCTTTAAACTTATATGATCTGTCATTAATTTAAATTTCTTTCCCAACAGCTAATGTTTCCACATTTTTAGTGCATGTATAGAAATAGCCAATTCGATGTCATATACTGCATAAACCTTTTCATGCTTCTTCAATTTTCGAGACCCACAAGCTATTACTGCATTATCATGTAGCAATACTCCTCCTAACCCTTCTTTACAAGCATCAGTACACACAAAAACTCTTTACTTAGATCAACAATTTTTAGGATAGGTGCAATAGTTAATTTATGTTTCATTTTTTAAAAGCTACCTTGACACTTGGCTATCCACTCAAATTTCACTCATTTTTTCTGCAATGATGTGATGGGGTAAGCCAATGTAGAAAATCATTCCACAAATCTGTGGTAATATCATCCAATACCCATAAATGATTGTATTGATGGTATATCGGTGGGTACATGCCAATTCATGATGTCTTGTACATTTTTCAGATCTACTTCCAATCCTTCCTTAGAAATGACATGTCTCAGGTATTGAATCTTGGGTTTGGAAAACTCACATTTTCTGAGTTTTGCATATAGTTGATGTTCTATAACAATTTGTAGTATTATCCTAAGATGTTCCTGGTGTTCTTATATTCTTTTGGAGTATACCGAAATATCATCTATGAATACTAATACAAAATTATCCATATGGTTATGTAGAACAATTTTTAGGTGACACATGAAGGTAGCAAGGGAGTTTGTGATTCCGAAGGGTAAAACTACAAACTCATAACGTCCATATCAAGTTAGGAAGGTTGTCTTATGGATGTCTTTATCCTTAGTACGAAGTTGATGATAGCCAGTTCTAAAGTCAAGTTTTGAGAATATGATTGGCCTTCTTACTTGATCAAATATATCACCTATTCATGGAAGAGGGTACCAGTTCTTGATGGTGAACTTGTTTAACAGTCTGTAATATATACACATATGGAAGGTGCCATCCTTCTTTTTGACAAACAAAACTGGTGCTCCCCACAGAGACACACTTGGTCTAATGTAACCTTTGTCTAAGAATTCATGTAACTGAAGTTTTAGTTCTATTAGTTCGGGATTACTCATTCTATAAGATTCCCTGGAAAATGGGGTAGATCATGGTACTATCTCAATAGAAAATTCAATGTCTCTTCGAGGGGGGAGATGAGGAATTTCCTCTGGAAATACATCCTAAAATTCCTTGATTACAGGTAAGTCTTCTACAGATTCACATTCTGTTGGTTGTGTCAAATCTTCCATCTAGATAGCATATACTGGATATCCTTTCCTTGTTGTCCATTTCAATTGTAATGCAAAAATCTTCCTAAAAAACATTGATTTTGGTTTCCCTTTGACCACTACATATTTTCCTACAACATTAGTGCAAGTCATTGTTTTTTCTAAGCAATTCACTATTGGTTTCTGTTGTTCCATCCAATCCATTCCAACTAGGAGATCATAAGATCCTAAAATAAGGATTTTTAATTGGAGATATATATCATATCCATTTAAATTTACATAAGTTTTGGATAGTTTATGAGTGACTTTCGTCTTTGTTCCTGTAGCCAAATGTACAAGAGAAACGTGTTGAAATTTTTTTGTTTAAAATTTAGACTTCTCCACTACCTCGGGCCTTATATAACTTAAATTTTCTCCTGGATTAATTATAACATACACAGGTTGGTCAAAGATAATACCTTCAATTTCAATCATGGTTGATTGATGTTCAACCAGTCTATCTTCTAATGCTACACTAATCCAGGGAATATTTCAGGCAATATCATTCACTCCGGTCGCTTCTCGTACTACTTTAATGTTATGTTGTGTGGGCAATCCCACAACATATGAGGCTACCCACATCCCCAACATTTCAATGGTTATTTGGATTTTAACACCCATTCTCACTTGTTTTTCCCTTACATGGGCTTGGAACCAGTGTTAGAATGTGCTGTCTTATTTTCTCCACTCTTATTAAACTTTTTTCGCTAGTGGTTTTTTCCAAATTCTTCAGATACGATGGTTTTTATATTTTTCTGCTTGCTTACACCTGCCCCTTCTCCTTATTCTGCCATTTTTTAGTTGTTCATTCCCGCCTTTAAATTTTTGGTAGCACATTCGTGCTTTTTGAATAGCCTCATCCATAGTTTTAGGATTGTCAAAATAAATTATTTCTTTATAGACGGTGGGAAAATAGTTCAAAAATCAATGTATCTTAGCTTTTTCTTCCCTTATGTATGGCACGAAGTAAGTTGGTTAATTTCGTCACAAATTCATCCATACTGAGGTTGTCGAAGGCTTAGCTCATGCAATTCTTTTGCCCTACCATCATAATACCTCTCATTGAGGTATCGAGATTTGAATTTCTCCTAAAATTCTTCCCATGAAACATTTTTTTCATGAAGAAAGTAAATGATTTGGTCTCTTCCCACCAAAGTGTGGCTTTACCTTACAGCTGGTAAATTTCCAATATTGCTTTCAGATTACTTCCTTATTGATATACCTGAAATTATTTGACCATGTTCAAGAGCAAGGCTTCCACACCCACTTCCTTATCCCCATCAAATTTTGGAGGCTTAATCTTTCAGAATTCTCCTTGAAACTCATTTTTCTTTTTTGACCTTGCACTAGGTTCTCCCCACTCCCAGAAATCTCTGAGTTGGGTCCTGTTTCTTTCCTTTTTCTTTCTGGGTATTTGCGATGATGACTAGAATTAGAGGGTAATTCCCTTATCAACCTCTCTTGATCAATACTAGCTTGGAGTAAATGTTCATCTCTAGTCCTTAATTGAAGCATTTCCTGCTACAAATTCTTTATAATTTCCAGCATTTGAGCATTTGGATCTGCCAGGGCCCCTCCACCCCCCAGTTCCACATACAACTCTTCTCTATCAGCCATGACAATAGCTGAAACTTTTCTTCACTTCCATATGATGTACATAAAATAATTAACATTCATAAACAACAATTAAATTGACATTATAATTTTTTTTTTTGATATCATCATTTTATGCTGTGTTGGAACCCATAATCCCATAGTTTTAACATGGGCTTTGATACCACTTGTAACAACTCCCACTGACCATTTTTTCTTTTTCTTTCATGCTATATTTCTCATAATTAACATGCTGGCCCTCTCAATCTTACTGGTCATTATAGCCATATCTTGACGATATTCAAAATTAAAATGGATTTAATTTCCATTCCCTATATTCCTTTCCCTAGGAACTATTTGTTTTATTTTATAACTATTATCGTTCGTATAACTATATGATTTGTCTCTCCTCTAACCCCATATTCTTAATTTGAATTACATCTCCCTTCAAATACATTTACCATATCCTTTCCGACATTCCACTAAATTAGAATTATGTTAAATCTATTATATTAATAATACTTCCATAATATGACAATTATACCCTCATCCACATTGAAGTAATGTATTAGAGATATGGCTAAGTACGAAGATTTTAATTGGTGGTTTAAATGAAATTCACATCGAATTTTAAGCACGAAAGTTATAAATTTTTATTTTAATGAAACCCACCTTCATCTACCTCGTTGCCTTGCAATGGGCCTTCCACTCATCCCTGTTCACATGGCCTCACATGGGGTACTGGTACCTTTCACTTGCCACATGTATGCATGAGATTAATTGAATTTTATGGTGGAGATATCAGGAAAAAACCCTAAGGATTTTTTACTAACACCCTCTTGGATCATTTTTCATTTTGTTTTCCCTTGCGGCGTTGGTGCTGCTCTCTGGTGTCCATTGTCATGACAGAGCTCGAATATTTTCATTTTGGGAAAGGAATATTACCTTCGACCTTACGTTTCTCATAAAAGTATTATTTATTCCAGCCCCGTGACTTGGTGGTTGTCTTGCATTTCATTTTAATTTACAGTGAATCATGAATTTGACAAATATCTCCTTTCATCTCTCAGGTAAGAACTCTCGTTTTTACGAATTTACTGTTCCATTTTATCTTCTCTTCCTTATAATTTACATTATTCACATTATGGTTTTAACACCTTAATATAATTATAATTTTTGTTTATATATAGAGCCCCAACTCTGTATTGGCATTAAGGAAGACCTTCCTCAACCAACGTATTGAATTCTCAGCTCTTTGGTAGAGAGGTAAGCTTGAAAACTCCATCCTACCTTATAATATGAAAACCCTGGGTTTCCAAAAGTCATCATCGTCATTTTACAAGTTTTCCTTGAGCTTGGATTTACCCATTTTTCTGCATGTAAATAATTTCACTTTTCTTGCTACACATTAAGAAAACTCTGGGTTTTGGGGGTTCTTTGGAAATCACAATCCTGAAGTTTAGTATTTCGTATTTAATATTTAATTTTTTTGAAACCCCAACTTTATGAGACCCTAATTTTCTTTGAAACCTCTCTTCTAGTTACATTCAACAGTCGATCTCACTTTATTTAAATTTTGTATTAATTTTCTTCTCATATTGAGGTTCTTCCCTCACGTAGGCTATAATCTATTTTCCTCTTCATTTGAGGATGACTGTAGCTATTCCATTTTCATGTAATTCAATTTTATATATATATAGAGAGGGTTAATTCCCTCTTCTTAAATATATAATGATAAATCACCAATTCTCTTTGGTGTTATATTTATTTTAATTTTAAATAGAATAGGCTCACCCTAATAATACATCGTGCTCATTAGTCTTTCTATTCTATTTCCCTATTCCCTTATACATCGCATCTACGTATATGATGAGTTTTGTAATACTTTTGATTTTATTTAGGACAATATTAATTTTTATTCCCTCTATATGGCGACTAAATTTTGACTTACATGCTCAGAGATGACTCTCATCCCATCGTAATTTCTCATTCAACTCGTACTGTATTAACTTCTCCCAACTTCATATTATTTTTTTTATGTTCAAACTTTACATAAGTATGTATGGTTATTCGTCATCTATTTTTAAATGGATTTTCTTTCCCTATAAGTTATTTATATATTCATTACATTAATATTATAACTATAATGCATTTCTATTGCCTATATTAGAGTAGAATGAAAGGTTTTCCTTTCTTTTTGATACATGCATGTATTATTGATTATCCAATATTTCTTCACTGTAAGTCAATTCATTTAGAATTTGTGTCAAATCTGGTAGCATGATAATTACTTGTTTGACATCTGAATTTATTTAATTTTTCAAATTTTTCTCATTATCTACATCCACTGTAGTCTTTACTATTAAATTTTATTTAATATAATTCCTATTATACTCCCTTGCTATAGCCTTCCTTCATTAAATTTATGTAAGAATTTTTTAATATATTAGTATAGAAATAGTTATTGGTTTCTCCATTTCCAGATTTAAAATTTTTTAGATTTCTAGTAATGTATGACTACGAGGAAATGAATGAACTTACAATAGTCACATTTAACATTTCTCATCATGATTATTCCTTCAACACAAGGACTTATATGTATAATATGTATGTAAATATTTTCTGTATATGATTTATTATTTAGTGTGTGGTGAACGTAATATGCATAGCTTTCCATTCCAATATTGTGAATATCTCTTCAATCCCTTCCTTTAGAAGGTAGTTAAAATTACATTTTGACACTCTATTTTTAAACTTTGTCTTTAATTCTTTCATGAAAGTAACATGGGTGTCATTACCCAGATTTTTTTCCTTCTTCGAAGATTACCCGACACTTTGACAAATCTATCTGCTCCAATTCCAAGGTTTGGGATTTAATTTATTCTGACTTATTTGTTAATGTTTTTCTATCAATTTTTAAATCATATATACTTATATGCTTTTCTAACTGTAGGTGTAAGAATAATACCAAACACCGAAAATTATTCTTAGGTACTTCCTCTTACCTCATATATTCTTATTAATATGATTTATTTCCTTCCTTTTATTTTCGGATAATATCATTATGATATTAATTTAAGTTTCATTGTTTGTTTCAAGTTTTCTATTATTTACTCTAGACAACTAAATTTCCATCGTTGTCATCAGTCACTTCATCTGACAGAAAATATTTCTAATTCTTAGGTCGGTCACTGGATACATGAAGACACTACAACATCCTCTCTATTTTGCATGCCTTGTATTACTTATTTAATATTTTACTAGGGCTCTGATGCTAATGTAATTATAAATTTCACTCTACAATTCTATAATTTTTGTATTATGAATATTCATTTCCTCCATTTCTCTTAGAAATATTTTGTATAATGAATACTCATATCCTCCATTCCTCTTCATGATTTCTAATTGACAATTTATGTATAGAGATTTTGAATAATACATATTTATTTGCAGCTATATTGCGTTGCCGCATGTAACTCTTGATCTTTGAATTAAAAAATATTTATTACTTGTTCAAATAGACATAATCTATGTAAAATATCTATTTTACATTTATATCTGAGTTTTATATCAGTGGTATCAAATTCCTTGATATCTGATTTATTATACTATCACTGTGATTTATTTTACATATAGTGTTAGTTTTTCAGTTTATTTCCATACTTCTGTTTAGAAATAAACAACAGATTTAGACCCTGTTCTCTATTTTAGAGATTCTTCTAGTTTATCCCATTGAACATCCTGAGCCTATGTAACAGAAATTGAGACTTAAATATATTAATTTATAGTTGATACTCTATCAAATACAGATGGAAAAATAGATACTAGAGTGAATATTATACACTACACAGAAAATCCTTTGATTAACCTTGTATAAAATTTTATAATAATTCACTTCTAATAACATGCAAAAGAAAACTATCATTCTTAGTTTTGATTTCTATTTAACCTATGATTACAATTTCAAATTTAGTGTAAAATCCTAACAGTATAACTAGATTCTAATTTGTAATAGACATATAAATTCACAGGAGTTGCATTCCACTGTATAAAGGTTGTTTCCTCCCAACCACGAGCTTATTCCATAGCTCTCCCTTGAGTAGAGACTAGTTATTCCCCATTATAGACAACCACTTATTCACACTAGGAATGGATTATTTAAGCTTTATTTCCCTCAGCTTGTTTCCATAATGTCGTCCCGCTATTTTGGGATGTTGTTTCCCTTACCCTAGGATTTTTTTTTCTTTTTTTTTCCCAATATCTTCTTTTAAAATTATCTTTTCCTTAGCCCAGTTTTTTTCTTACCCCTTCTCAGTAACTTTCCACTTTACTGAGGAGTGTATTAGATCTTTTTCTCGCATCTAATAAAATTATATATTTAATTTTTTCTCCAAGGATTTCTCGATAATTTTGGGAAAGTATTGGGATTCTAGTCCATGCTCATAGATAATAATTTTTGGTCTCAATTTACTCTATATTTGCACTTTAATATTAATTCCACAATTATTTATTAATTTCAAAACTACTATTTCCATACATAACTATTCCCAAGTTCCACTTGAACCTTAGCTTTATTCACTAATTATAGAAGTTGTAAATAGAGGTATTACACATATCCACTCATTTATATGCTCAGATATGTGATTAGAATCAAATTATTTTAAAGAGGTCAAAAATTATGTACTAGTTTCATAAGAAAATGGTAATTAAAAATGGATCAAAAAATTTGTATCCAATGCATTGAAGTTACTAAGAGAAGCTCTCGGTAATTCGACAAACCCTTTTGTTTCGAGACCTATAAGAGTTTGTTGGAAAATACACAAATAAATAGAATCCTAATTTAAATAGTTCCAAGAAAAATGCAAATGATAAGTCATACCATGGTTTTATGGGTATTCTCCAAGGTTTCCATTGAATTTTGGAATATCACTCATAAATTTAGCTGGAATAATTGGCCACCAAGAAGGATGGTAGATTGAATTGTTGGTAAGTTGGGAGAGGTTTGGTAACTTTGATTTTTGGATAAATTAAAACCTCATATTAAATACCAATTTAAGGTTCTCGTAACCTTGTGAATAAATATTATCTACTAGCAGGGGTTACCTTGCATAAAGTAGAACTGGTTGGGCCATCGGGATTTGCATTCCATTAGAGTAAGTAGTGGTCTGAAAACCAGGATAACTCTAACCACAATTCCCTACTCTAGGAATTTCTTAATAATGTGGAAACAATGGTGTTATTATGAATCTTAATCGTAAGCATACGAAAAGGCTCACTTTAGCCGCACATAAGAAACAACCCTAACAACAAAGATGGCTTCCAATATCTTTAGATATGCAATTAGTTGACCAAGACAAATGCTGCAAAAATCTGTATCTATGCACTAAAATACATTAACCAGTAAATAAAAGGAAGAGTTGCACCATGCATCCAATAGACAATACGAGATTTTTTTAAAGATTTTTTTGTATTTATGACACCTTGGAGGAGAAAATAGAAAGATGTTACCAGTCCTCCTCAATGGGATGGGTTCTTGTAATTCCTCACAACTTCAGATCTAAAATCACTCTCTCTTGATGGTGCATAAAATCCAGACATAAATGTAACTCAAAGGGAGCTCAAAAGAAAATTGGTAGCAAAATATGACAATGATGGTGGATCAAAGTCAGACCAAAAGTATAGATCCAGAGTGATATTTTGGCAAAAAAAGGTAGTGAATGAATGGAAAAACCCTTCTATTTATAGAAAAATATTGAGTTACTCTAGATATTGGTGCATAATTAAAATATTATTAACCAAATCTAGATCCAACTTTTATGGGATATTTTATTATATTTGTTCGAGGGAAAAATAATTTGACTTGGGTCAAATCCATTTATTTTTAAATAATAAATTAAAAAAAGATTTATTTATTATTTTAAGGATGTGGTTAAGTAATAATCAAATAAATAATGATTTATTTAATTATTAATGAATGATTTATTCATACTTAAGAGGAATATTATTTAAATAAGGTTTAAATAATTATTACTAGAAAATAATAAGATAAATAATAATTTATCTACTTCATTTTCCTGTTTTGGGTTAAATGTGACCAAGAATATTAATTAAACTATTGTTTAACTAATTATTCCTTGAGGAAAATCAAACAAATTTGAATTTATTTAATATTTCCTCATGGGGTTTCTTGTTTAGACCATAAAAAAATTAATAAAGGTGGTTTACTAAGCTATTTTTCATAGTGAAAGCAATTTTACTTAGGTTAAAATTGGTCTTACATGGGAAAATGGTGTAACAGATTGCCCCTCAGTGTGCGAGCGTTAGGAGCTAATCGTATGACTGAAGTACGTTTTAAGAACTCACTCACTAGACACCGGAGGGGAAGTCAGAGAGAGAGAAATACGAGGGAGACCAAAGCGCTACAGGACTAGACCCTGAGGAGGCAAGACTTACAAGTGTGACAAGTCTCTTTATGAGTGAGTACCTGTGCTATAGGCGGCAGGGGAGGCATACCTATGCCCACCGAGACAAAGTACAAATAATAATGCATCCAGTAAATAAGGGAGTGAACTATATAGGACATGCTGGCATAAATATGAGCCAGGTAAAAACATGATAATGAATCCCACATACATATTGTGCCTAGGATAACAGCTAGGACTTTTATAACAATATCTGAGTACATGAGATATAAGTACAACCAAAGTTCACCTTTAAATAGGAAAGGGCTCTGAAAATCTAACTAATACATGCAAACTAAAAGGCATTGCAAGCGGCTGATGCCGACATCATCAAATCTATGGAGCTGCATCAAAGGTTATACTGAAGAGGTCATATGGGCATGTGGGGGGCTACCTGAAAGGCCACCCCGTCATGAGGTCTGAAAACATGTCACACACACCCGGGGATCACTAGTATTATCTGATACATCACTGCCCCATCAAAACGGATCTCGATCATGCTATAAGGAGCTCAAGCTGAGAAACAATCAATTCAAAGGGAAAAAAGGAGTCCCTTTGCTTGATCCAAGGCACCGAACAAGAGTGGAAGCTGGTACACCACCCTCTAGACCTATCTTCTAGAATAAATGATCTGATGTTGACAAAAGGAGGTCTTCCATAGGTGAGGCAATGAGGTGTCCTCAACTAAGGCATGAGAGAAAATAGTAGAGCGACTGATAGACTGATACTAGGGATGATGATGAAATGGGGGGTACTGTGTAGTGGACGGATGACTTCCCTTGTTAGAGCATAAAGGGCATGGATGACCTAGCAACAAGTGACACAATATCAAAGGGGACATGGGATAGTAAGACTGAAGGCCATAATGTGTGACAGGAGAGAGGAACCAAGCAATGAAGGATAGAGGAATATAGTGGGATACAAAGGGACTTAGGATAGATTCCATGGATGCGATGATGACTCAACTCAGATGCTATAAACAAGGGTGACTTGATGATGCTACTACACAGAAAAGGTCCAATGGGGACCATAAAAACATGAGTATAGGGTGGATACTCATGACAAAATTTGACACGAGCATGGAAAAGTATGGAGGCAAAGTGGTGCCCCAAGTACAAGTGTTGCAAGTGAAGAAATTCGATTTTGAGGAGTGGTGAAGTGACGCTCCTTGGAAAAAATGTGTCCTGTTGAAGTATTAAATTGCAAAATTTTAACAGATACCCATTTGAGAGCTCGGTGAGAGCTTCCAATGGTATAGATGGTTTGTCAAAATGAGCTACGGTTTGGTTTTAGAAGGAAAAAGAAAAATCTAGGGTTTCTCTTTTAATAAGGCATTGCCCCTTCAAATTCACACATTTTCAAGTGTAGCTGTGGTGAATGTAGAGAGGAGAGAAGGCCTTAAATCTTGCAGCGATCATAGCAGACAAACTGACCATTAGAATCGAGATCCATCGGTTGTAGGTAAGAGGCTAAACCCTAATCTTTCAATTAAGGGGATCAAAATTTCATTTTAGGTACCCAGAGCTCATGAACAGGCTAGGTCACACTTTTTGGGGTATGTTCTACAACCTGGGTAGCAGGTAATGGGTAGAAAACTGCGACCTGTCCCAGAAAAAGACATGAAAAGTGCGACTTGTCAGGGAAATGGGGTTTCAGTGTTGTTTTTGGCTGAGATCTTGAATTTTTATGGTTGAGGGGCATAGGTGCCTTCAAGAATTTTGTTGTCATGCCAAAATTTATTTAGAAAAAGGGGAACATAAACACATTTAAATGATGTGGTGTGTCATTTGTTTGTGTTATGGCTATGCAGTTTTGAGAAAGGGAATGAAGGATTACAATCTCTTTTGGTACTGCATATATGAAGCAAATGCACTAAGCTTATGGGTTGGCATACATGGTGTCACTATCCCCAAGAGTGGATTTGAGATAATGAACTGGGGCTCTCCTAGAAAACCCACAAGTTGGTCAACAACAATGTCTAGGGGACTAGTTTGCTGATGTAAGATGAAGGAATGATGAGGGGCATCATCCCTAGTGTGATCTGAAGTGATATGGAACTCTCAAGGTGCTTCTAAATGGGGAATAATAAGGGTAATAGAGTTGACATGACTAGATACACTAAGAGAGTTGTGGAGAATTGCTTCTCCTGGTCTCTCAAATATGGGTTCCCCCTTACCCAAACATTGGGTGTCAATATAATGGCCACAAGGTGTATGTGATTCAAATGCATGGGTTTGATGTAAGGGGGGATAGATAAAGTCAGGGGTGGTGACTACTTCCATAATGTTATCATCATAATAGAATATGGGGTGACTGGTGGAAGAAAGACCACCTAGCACGATGAAGCTACCTGACTCATCTTCATGAGAAGAGAGGCTCACATGCGCATCATCACAAGGGATGACGGAAGAAGAAGAAGATAAGGGATCCACTAATTTTGAGCCCGGGGTGATCACTGAAGGGAGGTTAAGCGAAACAGAAGGGAAAGTCCCAAAGGGAGATTCCACCATGGATCTCATGAATGATGATAGGTAGAGGATGGTGGCCGCAGGTTTCGTCATCTCGACATCAAGAGGGTGAATTTCAATGTGAGTGAGTGAATCCTCAGGATGGCTCGAAGAATAATGCGCAAATATGGGAGAGGCGGATTGGTTCTGTTCAATCTCGTACTCCCAAACTACCTCCAAAGAGGCATGGTAATGTGTGAGGCGGGGACACTGGTCAAAATAATGGCCATGGAGATCACACAAAGCACAAGGTTGGTTGGTGTGAATAGTCTTAAGGTCAGGGATAATTTTAAGAACCCCCCTAAATTTATATATATATAAAATAGGCGAATCCCCATGATACATAGGAAAAATGGAAGGCGATTTTATTAATAATATAATATGTATATATAATTTTTTGGCGAATCTCTCACGAGATTATATTATCCTGTAAAATCATGGAGAATCACCAGTACAAATGGCGAATCACTACTACAAAATGGTGAATCTTTGTCTAGTGGAGTTCAGAGTGTTGGTTCCAATGAAGATATGGTAATTGAACCAGGAGTATAAGGAAGAGAACCACCAAGACCAAGCATGGCACATGGTGACTCGTGAGGGAAGTAGTTCTCGTGTAGTTTGGAAAACGCGTTCTTCTAGTTCTGCTAAGCGTAGTGTTGTTTGTCATGCTACTACTAGCACTGATATTGAGGTTGGAGAGGAGTTTAAGGAAAGGTAGCAGTGGTGGAGAATTACAAAGAGTACCCCATGATGGACTCCATTTTTCCCTTTGGTATTTGTGTCTGCAAGACCTTCTGTCCATTGAACCAACAATTAGCCATTCAACCAACAATCAACTTGACTGAGTTGATTAGGTACGAGTCAACTTAGACTAATCTTCAAAACTATGATTTGCACTATCCCATATTTATCACACTAATGCTACACAACATTGTGCATTTGCACCTAACTCTCAATAATTCTTTTCCAAGAAAAATCTATAATAAGAAAAATATTTTACTATATTCTAAAAGGTGAAGATGTTGAAATCATGCCACAAAGTGAAAGGAAATAAAATATCTTTCCTCAAACCACCAAATATATAAAGAAAACAATAATGATTATAATAATAGAACTAGATCTATCGATATATGCATGATATGAGAACCATAAGCATTCAAGAGACTAATTTCAAACTCAACAAAATCCTCTAAACAAGCAACAAACAAACCACTAAGATTTTCAAAGATATCAAGGCTAGACATTAACACAATTTCATGTACTTGAATAAGCCCATTGTTGCTTAGCGTTAGACTTCTTAAATTAGTTCTTTATCATTTAATACTAAGACACTATCTATGTGAAAAGAAATAGGTCCCAACTTCATCAAATCTGATTTCATTTCCAATCAAAGATCAAAACTAGCTTCGTTTCCAATACCAATATAAAATCACACATTTTCCAAATATCAATAATTATTTTCCAAGAAAATATAAAACTCGAAACTTAGCAAAATTCCCCAAACACAAGCAACATATATACCATTAAAAGTGATTTCTCTTCTCTTTGATAATTGTTTGTGATGTATTTTTACTTCTTTTAGTTAGCTTCTTCCTTTAGTTATTATTATTAGTGTTTTTCCATCATCAAATAGCTACAAAACCATAAATAACAATAAGTAAAAGGACACAAGATATAGGTGATCATCCAGGGCCAAAACCTCTCCAATCTTGAGAGGAAAACCCACACGAATTCCTCTTCTTATAGAATCTTCAATTGATGAATTCCAAGACCTAGACCCTTGACCAAAAACTCCTCCAAGACCAAGTCAACTTTGCCTCTTTTTCCAAATCAAACGAGCTACTTCTTCCTTGTCTTCAGTTTTGGCTTGACATCACCTTGATTGCAACTTCATCCTTCCCTTCTGCAATTTCAGTCTTCCTGCAACTTCTGCACTTTTCGGCCCTTATTTCGGAAACCCTAGGCCGCACGTGTGAGAGGAAAATGGATATTTTTTTCCTCTTTTTCCTTCGCTAGGCATCCTTCTTGTTCTTAGAGAACTTGGTCCTTAAAATAGTGCTTACTTGCCCCAATCCTTAACACCTTGTTGGATCTATAACTCGGCTTCCTTACAAAAAATTGAAGCCCTAATTTCTTCGCACATGTCAAGAGAAGTAGCCCAAAAGAATTCAGAAATCACGTCCTTCTTTTCTTCCTTCGTTCTCTTTCTTTTTCACACCTTTTCCTCCTTATGATCGAACTAGGAATGAGTGAAGTGTGTCTCTCAAGTGTGGTCGAAGTCTTCCTTTTATAGGCTTTCTTGTCCATGAAAGCAAGTCGACTTGTAACTGTCTCTAGGCCAACTTGTCTTTGGGAAGGCCAACTTGTAGCTTGCACATTTGATGAGGTCTTGGAGGGTCTTTTGACTCAACTATGACTCAAATAAACTCTTTTACAATATTTAATATGCCCAAATGGGTCATTCATACATGACAATGACTTTCTTGACTTGTAGAATAGCTAACAAGCCCTAGGAGCTCACAATGGGAGCTAGAGCTAAAAAATAAATTTCCTTGAGCATGAAACCCATGCCTCAACAACAATAATAAATTTATTTTTTTCATTACATCAAATACATAAAATCATGATTACATATGTCATTATGAAGACCAAACCTAGTTACATATTTCAACACTCCCTCTTAACTAGGGAGGCATTCATAATCCTTACAAGGTACTCGGACATTCTCAATCTGAAGAATTCTCGTAAGAGTCGAATTGGTAACCCATCTGTTTAGCATCATATCAACCATCATTGTCACATAACAAGGCTTTGACTAATAGCTCTATCTCTCCATAAGAATAGAGCACAATGTTGGAAAGACCAATGATTTATAGACACCATCATCATTGTCTCTCAAGGCACATACCCCACCTAGGTGTTCACAGGGTATGTCCTCCCAGGACTATTCTTATCCTGGATTCCCAGTCCTCAAAGAATATCAGTCCTTTACCACTACTCTTGTTGTGGATTCCCTACCACATCCTCGAAGAGTATCGGATGCCAGATGCTTACCCAATCCTCCATTCTTTCTTCCAAAGTGAAGACAAGAATGATGTGTCTATCTCTCCCTCTTAACTAGGGAGGGTATACCCATTCTTATGAAGGAATGTACCCATTCCTATAAAGGAATGTACCCAAGCTCCATCCAAACTAAGGACTTGATTTCCAATAGCAGCTCTTTGGTGGAGATTATGGTACTTTCAGCTGCTTGAAGAGATCCTATATTCCATGTCATGAATTTCATCTTTAACATTATGCAACTTTCATCTTTTGGGGCTTCTTCATAGGGCATTGACCATCCATCACTTTCATTCATGAACCATGTTAGTCATGTCATCCTTCCTTTCATCAGAAAGTGATATGCTAGTCCATATATGGCTTTCCTTCATACATCTACCTTTTCCACATCATGCGTCCTTCGGGATCTTTCATCCACCACATGAGTACTAGTTGTAGGTGACATCCACAACTCCCTTTTAGTAGCCCTATATTAGCCCATCCAAACATGTTCAAAAATGAAAAATGAACATCAAACAAAATTTACCTTTTGTGATGGTCCTTCATCATGACATTTGCTTATTGTAATATCAACTTTTTGCATACATATTGACACATCTCCAAGATATTCAATTGTTAAGGGTCTTCTTTCTTTTTATACTTTCCCAAGGTTTACATATCTTTCCCATGGAGATATCATGGTCAATTCTACTAGTCATCAAATGTTGATTTCCTTTTCCATGCGACCATAGTTGCATCTTTCATGATCTCTTCTTTTCTCTATTCACATATCACATCCTAGGAACTTCTAATCATATTTCCTCCATCTTTGTCAACCACCTCATATTTCATATGAGGACATATTATGTTGATTTCTTCTAGTCAATATGTGAACCATACCCCTTCATGCATCTTTCCAACAAAAGAGAACCCTTTCCTTTGATAAAATTCATGAGGTAGAGTATCAATCCCAATTATCTGCAACTACATGATGACATGACCTAACTTATCAAACATATCCATACACACCTACTTCCTTCTTTTCGTCATCTAGACTTCCTTCAGCAACTTATTTTCCTTGATTGAGAGTACTTAAATAAAAAATGATAAAGAGTTTGCTAACCCTAAAAAAATGATAAAGAGTCTGCTAACATTAAAAAAAATGATAAAGAGGCATCTTGCAAGAGAAGATAGTTGTTTAAGACTTTCACAAGACAAAATTTCTACCCATAAGTTGATAAATTTTACTAAATTCTTAATAATGTTAATAATAATCTAATTTTAAGGTCACAGCCAACCATACGCTAAATTGGTGTATAAGAGTCGTTTGTTTGTGGGACAAGGGACTTGCCTCTGCATAGCAATTTCACTGCTAAAGTCTGCAAAAGTGTGCATACTCTACCCCCCTTTGGATTTGAACTTGTGACATTGTCCCCTTTTCATTTAAACTTGTGACGTCTTACGAGGAACCACATGTTCTTAACCATTAGGTCTGGTATTTGGAGACAAGGAACACGACAACGTGCAAAATGTCTATACCTACAAGGTTAACATTGATATCCACAACACGTCCTTCTTTAAGGATGGCTCAAGAACCTATTTAGAGGTAGTTGACTCGTCACAAAGTGAACCAATAGCCTTTGTACATTTTGCATGTACACCCTAGTTAAATATCAATGGGAATTCATTGAGATATCAAGGGAATTAATAGGTGTTTTTCTTAATAGAGTAAGTCAATAAGTGGACAAATTCAGCATTTTTGGTAAGTTTATTTTTCCAGTTTATTTATTCAGCAAAGCAAATTTTCTCTTTGGTCTATTCATTTTTCAAAATTTGGATGATGTGGATAGTCTTAAAATAGGTCAAAACCTTTAAAAGAAAATTTCCAAAGCCAAAATTTCCATCAATTAAGTGGAACTATAACTTCCAATCAAAATTTTACCCGATTAAGGGAAGAGTTTCATTAAAAAAAGATTGACTTCATCCACTAATTAACTTACTCCTTTCCAACCTAGAGTAGCATCTAATTTCACCTCTTCAAACTTGGGTGAAAAAAAGTGTAATTTGATTTCTTGGTGCCATCTATGTGATAAAGAAAATTAGGGTTCTCAAGTATCTTCTTTTGTAACCCTTAATATTGCTTTTATTCAATGGCTGTTACAAGCGTGTTGTGCCATGGAGGTCTTGTTATACTATAAACTCATAACAAAGGGGTTTTTTGGCATACAGTTTTCTTAGTGTGAAAAGTTCCAACTTATCCTGACGGTTATAAGGCAAGATTGTCTTTAAATGAAAAATTTTAATGAGAAATCAAGCCCATGTTTTTTCAGCGACATCTCTTTCATTGAGATTATTTCTGTTAATATTGATTTTTTGGTAGCTATGGTCTCATCCCAACCATTTTGGGAGGCAATTGAAGTACCAAGTGATCCAAAGATGGATATGAATATTTATACAACAGATTATTATAAGCATTTGGATACAATACATTTCTGTGTGTGGCTTATATAAATATATATGTTACCAAAATAAATACCATGAAATATAACATATCCAAGATTGTTATAACAATTATAACCTAAATAATTTATTTGGGATCTTTACTACTTTTTGGAGGTTTCACATTTTAACATGTTTACTCCTAGTTGTATTTGAAAAGGCATTGTCATCTCATATAAGCATAAACTTGTTTTGCATCAATTCAAAAGTCATGAATGCAATTGAGGTCAGAAAATACCATGGTTGTTTGTCTTTCTCTATACCTATGAAACATTTGCCTCGTGGTTAGTTATCACTCTCATTGTTTCTATAGTTTTGTTGCAAGTTATTTTTATGTTTTTCTGGGGGACACATTCAATTACTAAGCCCTCTAAAGGAGAGATAACTACAAAATCCATAACATTGTTTCATTACACAATACTTTTACTAAAACTACATAAGAACAATCATCAGGATCTCAGTTCAGCAGATTTCAGCTAGTGGCATGTCATGCAACCCAAAAAACTACAATTCCCCCATTACATGAGATGTGCAGATGGGAGCAAATACAAACCCTAGTTGACTTTGACAAAATAATAACCCCTTGTCATAACAACTTAGCCACATGAATGTGCTTGTGTTAAGCCCCTTGGGGGTTGTTTCAACTTTCACATGCACAAGTGAACCAATTATGGTGCCTCGCCTCTTTGGGCCAACTATAATGCTTCTATTAAGTTTAAAGGAAGCACTTTCAAAAAAAACCTATATAAGAATATAAGGATTTCAATTGTAAGCCTACAAACATCTTTACACTGTATGAAAAGTGCATTGAACAAATCATTTACCAGTTAACCATTGAGTGAGTTGGTGTTCTCTTTATGTTATTAAACCATTAACTATTCAGGATTGTGTAGATATTGTCAAGAAAACTAACATAAAAAAATACTATGAAAGATCTCAATACCTTTTTAACAGGCTTTC
The DNA here is from genome assembly GCA_034641835.2 of Pinus albicaulis. Taxonomy (NCBI): domain Eukaryota; kingdom Viridiplantae; phylum Streptophyta; class Pinopsida; order Pinales; family Pinaceae; genus Pinus; species Pinus albicaulis. Next base: position 1,218,247,507 of record CM076580.1, read on the forward strand.
TCTTAATTATACTTGAAAGGCTAGTGTCATTTTTATTATTAGGGTTTTTCTTCTTATTTTAAACTTTTACTGGATATGAGATAGATTGTGTTTAACCCATATTCAGGTTACATCCAGGTTGTATCATGTAGCATCGATATCTTATACAATTTTATACAAATCAAGGTGGAAAAGAAAGCAGGCCTAGTGACATAATTGTGGTATGTAGACTAGCAAAAGTGATGCATTTTAATTTGAGTTCAAAAGAATGAACAATTGCATAATAATGCTAGACAACAAGCCAAGGTTTGGATGTTTTTAGAGAGTCTTACTGTCAAAATGATCTCATCTACTCTTCTTATTAAGGCTTTTATATCCCTAACCTAGACCAGCTACTCAATTCAGCTAAGGAGATTTGAATTTCTCTACCTCACGAAGCTTGTTACAATTTCACCATGTTAGGTTAATAGAAAAACTATTTACAATTTAAAATAAATAGAAAACAAATGGAGGCAACTAGCATTTTTATGGTGCTTGATTCAGCCATCCTAAAAACATGTATCCAGTCCCAAATTACTTCTCTATAAAGGAGATTAATCTCAAAAACTAGGCACAAAAGCATCCTAAATGCATTCAGACTCCAAGGCAGTAGTTGAGTACTCATTGGAAATTTTATATATTATTGAGAATACAGTGCGAGTTGATTTGGTTCTGCTGCCTGAAAACCTAATAATTAACAAGTAGCTATCTTGATGTTGAAGCCTTGAGTTTATTACTTAGGATGGAGGGATATTATTTCTTCTTAATTTCTGATAACCATTCCACAATGGCAGTAACACCATGGAAAATAGGTAAGAACCAACTACAGTAATTTGCATAAGACCGAACAACTAAAGAAAATATGATAGTATTAGCTTGATCGGGATAACTAAAACAAAGAGAACAGATTAAAGAGTCAAGAAGTTTCTCAAAGAAAATCAGACAACAAACAGAAGCATAGCAACAAGTAGCAAAGCAAAGAGGAAATCTTCAAAATAATGTTTAAGGAATGACCTTACAACTAGACTACTTGGATAGTTGGTTCTTAACTAGATCCCAGCGGTCAAAGATATGCTCCACCCCTCAAGCCTAACAAATGGTTGCTGTTTGGTTTCACAAAGTAACATGTGTTGTGGGAATGTCGAGTTGCTAGAGCATTTTGGGAATGGGTTACCGCTGAGTACAACAATCTCTTTGTCAGTCATCTTCTTTGGGAGGGCGTCAGTTTGGTGATGGATGGATGATCAGGAAGTCTAGCAGAGGTGTATAGAACATCTAAGCATCTCTTTTGAGCGAAAATAGATGTTGTGCTACCTAATGAGAATGCCTCCCCCTCCATGTGAGAAAGATTGCAAATGCTAAATCAATGTTAGCAGCGTAGATTTCAGCCAGAATTGGAATTTTATAAAGAGTGTAGAACCTCTCTTCAGAATATAGGCCAAAGAAGATATACTTGCATTCCTTGCATATGTAGGGAGAGGTAGACTATAACCAAAGCTTGGCCCAATGATACATACTACTTTATGTACTCTTCTATCATTCATAAACGAAATATGAGATGCAATTTCATGAAAAAACACAAACGAATATCAAGGAAATACTGTGAACCCGCAATAAATGTTATAAATTCCTTAGAGAAATGGATAATGTAACTCCATGTTCTTATCCAAGTGGCGGATATGAGTCCTTTTGAAGAACCAAGAAAAGAGGTCAAAGCACTCACTAAAATTGACACACTCATCTTGGATCTGCAAGGAACATTTTTACCAAATGTAAAATTACTACTTAGGACAGGTAGAATTCCATTATATATTTGAATTTTCCATTATACTAAATAATAAAATAGTTGCTCATTGAAATTTATGGAGGAAAAAAATATGGCTCAACTAAGGTTGCTTTCAATGCCAATTGAGTAACCCAGTTGAAATACACTGGTATAAATTTTAGTGTCACAGATGCAGTATTTTGTCCACTGAGGTTCATTTTTTTGGCAACCATCCTAGAAAAGGCACATAAGTTAGTTTCTTCTATCAGAGTTTAACATCACTCCAGTCCATCTTTCAAATAATGTCTCTTCCACGAAGGGTCAGAAAAAGAGACCTGCAATACTCATGGATGGAATTAAAGTATCAATGTATGTTATTTATGAAATAATGTCTGTATATATGTTATAGTAGAAAGATAAAAGCAATATTCTGGAATGTTAAACCTTCTGTAAGTGTAGATTTAAATGCAGAACATAAACACACAGTAAAAATTTTCATGAATTGCAATAAATATATTATTTCACAAGAGTTAGACTTTCTAATTACATATTATATGAAAGTTAGTTGTGACATCTACCAGGAATTGAGAGCTTTGCAATATTATTGTAACAAAAAGGAGTAAGCCACATAACTTTGCGTTATTTGTCAACTCAACTGGAGATGCAATGTTGCAATTTTGATCTGGATCATCCAGAAGCACATCTAACCATCTCTCAATATTGTCTTCAGTCATGTCATTGAAATTCTCAGATGATGTTTCAGATGGCAGTTTTAAGTTTGTGTTATTTTCACCTTCTTGCAAAACTGGTGATTGACGCTCACTATAGAATGTTTGAGCCAGATTGCCAGGTAAGGTGTTGTTATTTGCACCATATGAATCATTTTTCTCAGTTGGGGCAACAGACTGGTCACCACTTTTTGTTACTAATCCATTTTTCTTGACGACGCGACATAAGACAAAAGAAACCTGTAAAAGTAATTCCATCAATACTTCCTATTGAAACAGTTCTTAATGACATTTAAAGAGATCTGAAATAAGTTATAACTAAAGAAACTCCCCAAGAGACAGTATCTCGTAATACCAACAACTTTAATGGTGCAGAGAGACTCAACATTATCATATACTTCCCACAGGTTTAATGGCTACAAATGAAAAATATCAACATCCAAAGAAGAAGAGACAGACAAGAAACACGTAAACCTACTGCTTGGCACTGCTTCTCATCAAGCCGATACTCATGCATAACCCAATCTGTCCTTTCTCCAAATGGAGCACGACCCCTATAGAATACTAGTGTCTTTTTTGATCCAATTGTACTCCGCTGAGATGTAACTTTCCGGTCCTTTCCAGTGCTTCAGTGGCCCTATTATTACGTGAGCCATTTGGATACTTCCTATCGCATGGACTAAAGAAATTCCATTATAGATCTTTGCTTGGGAGGCAAATTTTATCTGCCAAAGAACAAGATATTTAAGTCAGCCCAGTAACCAGCAGAATTATTGGTGTTCCAGTGACTACAGAGCATAGTTATCCAAAATAGCAGGACAATCAAATTCAAAATAACATGTTACTTAGCAACCAGAAACCTGAACAGAGAAGATAAAGTTCAATTATTGAATAGTCAAGCTGCTGAAGAAACGTACACTTGTTTTAATTGTCTACCAATATGTGATGCATGCACACACGGAGCTAAAAAACAAAATCACTAGACTGCTCAAACTTAATTTAAGGCAGCCTTACCTTAAGGATAAAGTATATAAAAATCTTAAACTAACTTGAAGATAAAAGGCCTAAAACATTACAGAAAACAAAAGAAATAGAAACAAAATATAACCTACCAGGCAAATCCCACGGTCCAATCTTGTAAAGGTCCACCTCAGAAATAATGTCAAGCTCAATCTTATGGCCATGTACTTTCCTCTTCAAGTAATAAGCAACAAGTTCTTCATCTATTGGGTGTAAAACAAAGCCAGGAGGCAACGAAAATGGTGCCATCGAATTGAAAGAAATCTACCTGTGTAAGAAAATTAATGTTTGAGCAATCTATATGAAAATTAAGAACAAAAAGAAGATGAAAACCACTTCAAATCTGCAAAAGGAAATTAAGGATTTTGAGTATCAGTCAATTTCATCCCAAAACAAAATCCTTTGCTCAATAAATTCAGAATGAGCCAAATCACATGCAAAAGTATGAAGAATTACAAAGAGTTTCAATTCGACTATCTTTCCTATAAACTAGCTAGACGACTATTTAAAACCTGGCACTATTCTAGATTTCATTTTTCCTGGAAAACGTTAGGAGTTATAAGAATTCCTGCATAAGACCGTGTTCATGGCCAGGATAGTTAAGTCACTAGCATAAATTTAATGATTTTGAGGAAGTTCCAACTCAGGCTCCATCCTAGAAAACAGAAAAGGACAAATAAACTCTGAAAAGAGGATACAATCAAAGCTTATCTTTGTCCATGAAATGGGGACTGGACAGTTCATAAACTCCACCCAAGGAAGATCCTCCAGGCTAAGGATTGGACATGAGCATGAGGTCATGAGAGAACCCATAAAACACAGAAACCAAAACCTTACAATTGCTGAAAATATGTATAATATTCTTCAAAAATGTTAATGTTGAAGAAAACTTCCTCAGGTCCTATCGCCAAGGAGAAAATGTTATTTTCACAATGCAGTTTTGATGGAGTAGAATTCATGGTCACCTGCAGAAAGAATAACAAAGCATGGGCCCCTTCAAACGACATAATGTTGTCAGACTTGATGGGAAAGTGAATAGAGCCCATTCAAAACAAAAAAGACACAAGTAGATACTCCTCTTTAGTCATTTCCTTTTCTGTGTGACCTAGAGATTTTTGGATACTTCCTAGATTATTATCCTCAAATTTTATTATTTCCTTCTTGCATAAAATTATGTACTTTGTCTGCATCCCATGATAGGGGAAAGTAGATGCATGCATATGCATCTTAGCTCTTATACATTGGACTATCTTAATAAAATCCACAGCTAAGAAAAAGAAAATAGAATAAGACAAAGGAAAGTACCATCCTCCGTAACAAGCTTCTAAAACAGTCTTTAATGTGCAATGGGATACAATCTAAGTTATAACTAGATAAGGAAGTTAACCTAAATCATAAATCCAAACAAAATTCAGTTGCATCCGCAGAAACCAAGTTTTGGTTGCCAAATTCCCTAGAATTACTAGCAAAAAGCATTATGCCCACTTTGAATCTTCTTAAGTCCTCTGGAAATTCTCCACACCATGAATATTTGAATCCCTAGAAGGCTAACAAATTAGAGGCCTACCATTGTGACCAAAAGCAACAATAGCACAATTCAGCAAAAACTAAAAGCCTTCACTAGCATAGTCACAATAAAGCAAAGCCTTCATTAGCATATTCACAATAGAGCAAAGCCTCCACAAGTTTGCACCCAGGTTAAAGGAAATAATACATTTCTGACAGCACAGGCACTCTTGATATGGAATCATCATTAAAGCTAAAAGAAGATAAAGACTGTAGACAAGTTCCTTGAAGAAAATAGAGTATGCAATATGTGGCACTAAATAGGTAACCAACATAGGCAGTGAAGTAAATAAAGTTAATATCCCATATAATATTTATTGTTGCATTAAAATTGTGTTGTCACCTGAATGCATTCATTTAATGAGCTTAACATATTTGTAAGGACCTCTGTTCCCGGTTCCTGTTAAGGCACATAAACTGTGTCAGCTCCAATCGAGTGCAAATAGACATTATCAAGAGGCATTGAAATCATATATCTTTAAGCTAATGAACTATACATAATGAAAAGTTTGAAAATTTTAAAAAAGCTTGTTTTCTCACCTTATGTAATGCTTCAACAAGGGATGAAATAATATAGTCCAAGAGTTGCTTAATATATGACTCATTACATCCCTATGCTTGTTCTTTATCCATGGCCAATTTTCCAGCTCGAAGAAGTTCTGGCATGCATGTTTAAACAACAACTGGTGATAAGTTTCTGGACATCTTTGACTCAAACTTATTTGTCCTCCATTAGAGACAATATATAAAACACCTGAAACTGCAACCATCCGAACTTCCTCGTGAAAATAGAACTTCAATAATGGAACAAGAATTGGCACAACCTGTCATCAAACCAAAATTGGTTACATAATTTAATAAAGAAAAGTGTCACCTACATTTACTAACAATGATTAATTCCATCAAATACCATCCCAATCCATGGATAGAATCCTTCTTTCAATTCATCAGCGTAACAACAAAGCATGTTACATGCAGTAACCTTTTCTTCCAGTACACTTGTTCAGATGCCTATCCTTTTGTCCCCAATAGTGATGGTCTCCACACTGTAGTTCAAAAAGATTAGTAAGGGTATCATCTTTCACTAGAACATACTTTATGAACACCTTTTGTAGAATGGAATTCAAAACAACATTGGAGATTCCCTTCACAGCAAAAGATTCTAAACCTATGAGATATATATAAAAAATTCATTCTGCATCGTAGATCTAAGTAAATTAGTGGATCAGTAACTGCAAACATCTTAGATTCCATCAGTTTCTCACTTTTGAAATAGACATGAGATATATGTAAAGGCATATGTACCATACTACAGCAAAAGGGAAGGGTTCAACAGTTCAACAACGCCAAAATCCAATTCCTACAATGCAATCACAATTGTTTCCTTGATCATTTCTCTCTTGAAATTAATTTCATCGACTTACCATGTCAGGATGCATATCAGCTTCTTTGCTGTAGGATTTTTGGAAAACAAAAGCAGCACAGTATGACCTAAATGTTTATCTTTTGTTTATTGTTTCTTACAAAGATGATGGCTTTAAAATAAAGAGGCTCTCCTTTACTCATGTCAATTTGTAGGTTTGTAATTCAATGATATTTATAAGACAACTGTTACTAATAAATTTGAACATCAGAAGCTAAGATAAGATGATGATACCAGTAGTTGATTTGCATTTCAGAATTAACTACTGGTTTATCTACTGGTTTATTCCTCTAGTTACTTGAAGCTCTTGATGATGATACCAGTGTAGACATAAAAATTATAAATATAAGATTCTTGTAGCTGTTATAAATACAAGTTGCTGCATAAGAAAGACTGGAGATGGGTATGCTGAAATACAAGTCTGGTAACCTCTGGGCAACAAATGGCCCAGCAAGTGCTAATACCATAACTGTAAAATTAAAGAGGATACATACCCTCTAGTAAGGTTATTGATATACCTTGACCTACTAATTCTCAATGATACTGGTCAGATGCTTCAAGATATATCTTTGATTAATCCGGTTGCCCAATTCAAAGGGTTTCTAGTCTTTACCAGGGATATTTTCAACAACAACTCAAAGACCTGATCTGAAACTGAATCTAACATGATCAGATTTGAAAGCATACGAAAAAATAGTTTGTGTTTTGTTCTTAGCTCAATACACGAGTATATGAAAGACTGGATAAATTCATTAGTACCAGCCCTTCCCTGGAAAGGGGAAATGCAAATTAATGCAAAAGCATGAGAGAATGAAATTCAGTGATTTTGCTGAATCCAGGCACAACAGGAAGTCGATGAATTGACAAAATGGGACAACCTTCTTACATGTCATCTAGACTGAACTTTGTAGGTTCAGTTTCAAGTATTTTGTAAAATTTCTTGTCTATCTCAACAAAGGATTCATTTTAGAAAATTTGAAAGTTTTATCCCTTGCAGCCTACAGGTGTAGATCATATCTAAGGCTCAATGCTATCAATAAAGCTGCATACTAAAAGCCAGGCCAACTGGACCCTGGTTCACTGGTGAGGTCAATAGAATATTAAACCAGCACCATGGATCTATTCAACTTTGTGGTTTGCCTCAGCCAAATAGGATGCACTTCAAAGGGATGATGCCAGGTGCAAGTCCAGGGCAATTTTGGTGGAACAGTTACACCTCCGACCCTGCACTTGGAGTGAAACAAAATCTGCTATATGTGGTGCAACACTTTTAATGGTAAAGAATAAGAAGACCATAAATTTGTAAAATAGTTGACAGAAGATTCACTAAAGAAAAATTCCATGCATAGCAATCTCACGGTGGACAAAAGAATACAGAGACACACCTGAACAATTCTTGCAAAAGAGTTTCTGCATCCATGAGTCGCTCTAAGAGGCACAATGGCAACAGACATTACAATTCTATTGGCATTACAAAGTGACAACCCCAGAGCCATCATGACAACAACTTTGGCTCTCTCTGATGTGAGAAAATCCATCAATTTTGATGGCCTTGAGGCATCTCTAAGTGCACTTAATCCAATACCATCATCTTGGAAACCTATATCGGCTCCTAATGCCGCATGTGTGCAAACATGATGTGCGAAAATCCTTGGCCTAAACACCCCTAATCTGCTACATTTGTTTATGGGCTTGTCAACAATTAAATTTGCACCTATAACCATCTTTTGGCTTGTGGAATTTTTTAACTTTAGCAGGCCCTTCTTAGCCTGCCGGTTGACTTGATCCTCCAATGCTGAATTCAGAGCAAGTAAAGAAGATTGTTTATGTTCGATTCTTGCTACATCTCCGGAACTAGAACTCGATTGAAGATTCTTGTTGCCCTAATGCCCTAATCAATGCGTGCAGAACCAAATCTTGGCACGCTGCATAGAATCCGGCACTGTGCACCTCCTGGGAACTAGAACTCGATTCCTATTGCCCTAATCTCCTCATGCGTGCAGAACCAGATCTTGGAATTCTACATATAATCTGGCACCGTGCACCTCTAACAGTCAACTTCCAGGCCCCATCCAAACCCCAACAGTTGAAATGGGGGCGAATGCCTCCTCGACCCAGTAATTTGGGAAAATGCCAGTAAATTTGGGCAAATGCCATTAAATTTTTGTTGAACCTCCAACTTCCAAGCCCCAACCAGTGAAAATGGGGGCGAATCACTCGAATCCCTCTCCTGACCCAGTAAAATCCAGGCGAATTCCATTGAAATCAGCTCCAAACTAGAAAATCGGGAGGCGAAATTCACTGTTTAAGTTTTAGGCGCATTTATTTTGTTAGGCTAACACTTAATAATTAATTATTTTTAAAATAATTATAGGGAAAACTATATAAAACTATAGAAAATGGGTTTTATATAAAAAATTCGCCCGACCAAAATTTAAAATCCCTTAAAATTCGCCTTTGGGCTAAAATTTGCCCCTAAAATTTTCCCTGCTTAAGGTTCTTGGCTGTAGTCGAGGAAGAAACAGAGGCTTCAGGGATTGTAGAATCAGGGAACACAACATTAACTATGGGCTTGATACGGGGCAACTCAGGATAGGTATGGGTGGCATGACAGACGACATCACACAAATCACAAGGCTTTAGAGGTGGAGGAGGAGCAGGGTTAGTCGAGGAAGCCTTGTCTTTTGATGCCCTCTTGTAAGCTTTGCCCTTTTTACCCGAAGTTGTAGCAACAAGAGAAGGTTCCTATTGAGGTGGCTGAGGCACTGTAGCAATGGGAGAAGTCATAGGGACCAATTGAACCAGGGTCAAAGCAAGATAAGGTTTGGGTTGACCAGGCGGGGTAGCGACCGGGGGATCGAGGTACCAGATGGGAATCCCCAGGTTTAGGTTAGGAATGGATAGGGTAGCCATGACAAGTACCGAGAACACTCCAATAGGGGGAGCTAGGAATGGTATCTGACCAGAGTGGTACTGGCCATGCAGGACGGCTCCGTGATGGTTAAGGCTTGGAGGAACTATTCCAGGAGGGTAGAGAGGCTCATGGATACCAGTTATAGGTGAAGGGTCAGGAGGAGGAGGTCCAGAAGGCTGAATTGAAGGGCTGGAGTAGGCTGCGGAGGGCAATGCTACCGACTAGCCAAAGTAGGTTGCTTAAGGGAAGCCCAAGATGATTGCATCATGCAAACATTCGATGAGATGGGATCAAATATAGGAGGAGGAATACTAGGTAATGTACCAAAAAAAGAGGAGTATTTGTAGGCTCTGGGTGAGACACTTGTCAAGGGATCGACGGTTTTCTTATTGGCCACTGAAGATATGATGGACTCAGGGGAGGTCTAAGACTTCAGTTTGTAATATGTCAATTGGTAAATGGTGACTATCTTTCCATTATGGGGAAAGGACATCTTGCGGTGAACCGCAGATGGTACAGCAAACATCGCATAGGTGTAGCTACAGTCCAATAGAATGTTGTAATATAAGGGGGCATAAATGACTTCTATGTCAACGCAAAAAATCTTACCCACAAGAGTAACAGGACAATTATGGAATAGGCCAATGGGCTAGGAGGCGTGGCCATCCAATTCTCAGAGAGTGATCGTGGAAGGGGCCAACTCAGGTGATCCAAGTTGCTTCCAAACTGAAGCGGAAATCACACAGGTGGATTCCCCCTCATCAATTATTCAACAGTAAATGTTGGCGTTCCAGACATTGACTGGGATTTAGAAGGGGGAAAAAGTAGGAAAAGGAGGATGTTCTGACTGGTCAACATCGAAGAGGATCAATTGATCATCTGAAGGATCTAAAGAAGCCATGGCAGAGAGTAGAGATTTTTTTTATGAAGGGCATGACTAAAGGAGTTCCAGCATTGAGATGGCAGCAGGATATTGCACCAAATCATGTACTATACTATACGAATGGGCAGCTTTTCCAGAAGCAGCATTTCAACTTAATGGTCCCTTAGGGATCTTGGTATGAACCTCTACCTTAGGCTGAGGGATCTATAAATGACCATTAGTTATCAAAAGAGGCTTTATAGAACTTGAAGAAGGGGGCTCGGGGGCAGACATAGCGGGAGGCTTATTGTACTCATGGGACCGAGTCTGAAGGTTGAGGTCTATGCTAATAGGATGCTCAGAGTTCATCATGATAATCTGGTAGTTAGAGGTACTAGATGGAAGAGGTTGAGTGTCCACTTGAACTTAAGGTGGTTGGGTAGCAACGAATCCTTGCTGAGGGAAAGGATTAGTAAACATAGCTGGCTGACTAGGCATAGCATTAGGAGGGATGGAATGGGAGGCTTGTTGTCCTCGCAATGTTTCTTGAGTCTCCCACATCTGCCGCATCTGTGGTAAAAGAGGATAATCGTGAGTGTAATGACCATAAACACCACAACAAGAATAAGGCTTATTTGTGTTAACATGCCTATCCTGCTTGGGTTGAGTGCCCTATTGTTGGTTAGCAGTGTTAGGTGCATTATTTTGAGGATTAGGTCTAGGATGATGGGGGAAGATTGATTTTGAGTGCATTTCCTCTTCTTTTTGGAAGGAGGAGGATTAGTAGCGCCCTATTGTGCATACACCTACCCCTGAGGGGAAGGTGGATGTTGTTGTTGGGGTTGAGAAGGTAAGGGAGGTGGAGGTGCTCATGCTTGAGGAGTTGTAGCACTAGGTTGTGGATACAGATAATAAGGAGGTTGGGTAACATTGTGGTAAATAGGAGGTTGGGCAAAAAGAGGATGCTTGCCGTTTCCTAGATACATGCTACTGGGAGTGGGAAAAGTGCAGAAGGTGTTGGACCCTCCCTAAGGGAAACCATAGCCTATGGGAGGCTAAGCGTTTGGGTACGAGAGAGCTCCAATGATACCGTCGGTGTCATGAGATGCCCGTGGTGAGTTGGCACCACTGGGTCTAGGAAGATTAGGTATAAAAGTACAAACATAACCTCACTAAGCATAGATCAGGTCATATTTTAACACAATCTGGAGAGCGGCTTCTTTGGTTTGAGGGAAATGTGATGCGACATCTTTGCCGATAATAGGTAAAAGGGATATAAGGAACCAATCCATGTACATACGGTCTTCAAAGGTAGGGGATTGACATAGGCTCTTTCTTCTCTACCATTCTTGGACATGATCGGATATGCGGGTCACAGACGATTGACGGAAATAAGTCAAAAGTTTGGTACCAGTGTCATAACGAAGGGGCAGCTAGAAATAAGATAGAAAATCCTGGGCAAGAGTCACAAAGATGGTATGAGAGGATGAGGCCTGATCAACATACCACTTAGAAGCTTCGCCAATAAGCGTACGTTGGAAAAACCGAAGACGGACATAGTCATCGTTAATGGAGTTAGACGAACACCACATGTGGAAAGATCGAACATGATTTTTAGGATCTTCTCTAGCAAGGCCTTCAAACTTGGGGATGTCAGAAGGGAGCTTGGTCAGCATAGCAGGCCAACTATCATCATGGTTTATAGGGTCATTGATCAACTGGATAAAATTGTGAAGATTGAGGCCTGCTATATAGGGGAGCAAGGGTGCAGCCAGGGTAGTTCGTGTTGCAATCCCACTAGTAGTATAACCAGCATTAGGGACAGGGTTACTACCAGCTTTAGGTCTTGAACCAGACATGGTGAAGGTGACAGGAGGAGAACCGGGGGCGGAACCAGAAGGGGAACCCAATGAACCAAAAGAGGAATTGGACTATGGACTCAGTGGAGGACTAACTCGAATCCTACGTGAAGGAGTAAGTCTTCCTACCGGAAATTGAGGATGAAGGCGAAGAAGTCTTTGGGATAAACGCCTTGGTGGCACAATGGTGAAGGAAAAAACATGACACAAAGGGAAGAGATACTAACAAGGGCGAAGTGGTGCAGTATCAACTGATTACAATGTTGAAATAAGGGCAGAGAGGTGCAAGATCAATTGATTTCAATGTTAAATTATTTTCTTGGCAGTGTTAACCAAACTCTTCTTCTCATAGGGTGTCTGTGTAAAGTGTGTAAATTTTAATTTTTAAACCGAGACATTTGTAGAGAAAAATAAAAAGTGTGTTGTGTAACTGTAAATAAACCTACAAATAACATTATATGAAACTGAAATAACAGAAAATAAACAACTAATTATGCACTAATATAAGCCCAAGGAGGCAGGCCTCTCAACAACTAGTCTGTAGGTGGGCAAAAATATATTAAAAACACACCAAAATAGCCAAGAGATATAAATTTGGGAGGGACAATGATCTAAAGGTCAGATCTATTGGAAATAGGTGTAGACAAACAACAAAAAATCTGAGGAAAAATTGTTGTAAATGAGGTGGCGAAAAGCCATAACCTAGAGGGAGGCGGAGGGGACCCTAGAGGAAAACCCAAAAAAAAATAAAAGGAGGTGTTTTGGATGGATAAATAGCCAATATAAAGTGGATTTTAAGGTAAGGGATCTGATCTAAAAAAAATTTGAACACTCTGAAATTTCAGACAACTTGTAGCAGCTAAAACTCTTCCATAAAAGGTGGAGGGTACTAAAGCCCTAGGGGGATAGGTTCCCATTTTGATGAGAAAAATAGAAAAAATACAAGTCCAAAATGGGTGGAGATAGAGGTCATACAACCCTGAACAGAGGTCCAAACAAACCCAGAAAAATCTCAGAAAAATTCCCGCAAAAAGTTCAAGTCATAGTTTCTAACCTCCTTTATGTAGAGGTTACAGGTTTTGGATGGTTTTCTACACCCTGGAGGTCGAAGTCATAGGTTTTAGCCCAAAAAATGTGACCTGCACTTCTAGCACTCTCGGGAGCAGGTTTTAGAAGAATGTGTCATCTTAGCTGCAACTGATGCCTGTCACCTGTGCAATAGGTCCGAAAACACACAGAAGTTAGAATTTTCAATGTTTTAGGGTTTTATAGGTTAAAAAAAACATCAAGAAAAGCAAAAAAAGAAGATGAAGAGAAATCCTAGGGTTTGAAGTAGTTAGATATGCAATGATCTACAAAACGATAGAGGTCGTAATCGTAATCCCTTGTGGAGTCGCCAGTTGTTAGTATGAATCTTAATCGCAAGCGTACAAAAATTTCTCACTTTAGCCACGCATAACAAACAACCCTAACAGGAAATATGGCTGCCAATATCTTTATATCTGCAAATAGTTGACCAAGATAAATGTTGCAAAAATCTAGATCTATGCATTAAAAGACATTAAGCAACAAATAAAAGAAAGAGTTGCTCCATGCATCCAATAGACAAGACAAGATAGTTTTAAAGATTTTTTTTGTATTTATAACACCTTGGAGGAGAACATAGAAATATGTTACTAGTCCTCCTTGATGGGATGGATTCTTGTAATTCCTCAGCACTTCAGATCTAAAATCCCTCTCACTTGATGGTGTAGAAAACCAAGACAAAAATGGAACTGAAAGGGAGCTCACAAGAAAAATGGTAGCAAAATATGACAATGATGGTGAATCAAAGTCAAACCAAAAGTATAGATCCAGAGTGATCTTTTGTCAAAAAAGGTAGTGAGTGAATGGAAAAACCCTTCTATTTATAAAAAAATATTGAGTTAGTCTATATATTGGTGCATAATTAAAATATTATTAACCAAATCTAGATCCAAATTTTATGGGATATTTTATTATATTTGTTGGAGGGAAAAATAATTTGACTTGGGTCAAATCCCCTTATTTGTAAATAATAAATAAATAAATGATTTATTTATTATTTTAAGGATGCGATTAAGTAATAATCAAAGAAATAATGATTTATTTAATTATTAATGAATTATTTAGTCATATTTAACAAGGAATATTATTTAAATAAGGTTTAAATAATTATTCCTAGAAAATAATACGATAAATAATAATTTATCTAATTAATTTTCCTGTTTTCAGTTAAATATGACCACGAATATTAATTAAACTATTGTTTAACTAATTATTCCTAGAGGAAAATCAAACAAATGTGGATTTATTTAATATTTCCTCATGGGGTTTCCTGTTTAGACCATAAAAAACTTAATAAAGGTGGTTTAGTAAGCTATTTTTCATAGTGAAAGCAATTTTACTTAGGGTAAAATTGGTCTTACTTGGTGTACTTAGGTCCATCTAATAGTAACAAGTTAGATGACCAAAAAATGGTGTAACAGATGGGACTTGGATGTATTGACCTTGATGATGTAAATCAATTATGGTCACCTTTTTTCAAAACACGACCTGCGATATAGCTTGGAAAGGTTGTCCATATGGAATCTGTGACATCCTGTGAATAGGTTGACCAACTTGAACTTGAGGGAAAAACCGACCAAGTATCACTAAGAAATGATAGGAAGATGATATTTTAAGTATCGCTTGTACTGGTTGACTAGTTTGTGTTCGAGGTATGACCTGAACAAATTGACTAGTTTGAGGTATAACGTAGAGAGTTTGACTAGTAGGAACTTGATTTGGAACGTCATCAAGTTGACAAGTAGTAATGGAAAAATTAGAAGGAGTCTTAGCCATTCCTAGAAATGGGGAACTAGTGAACTATAATATATTGTTAGGTATGTTGAGGAAATATCCCTGAATTTTTTGTTCGATGTATCACAAATGACAAGGTAATCAACTAGATTACCTAGGGCTAGTTTGAAACCTAATGGGGACTTCTAATATATATGTGAGGGTACGTAGAACCTTCCTATATAACCAAAGGTACGTGGAAGAATGATCCTATGTAATTCAAAGAACATGGAAAATTGACCATCCCTGGTATCTAATGCAAACAATTAACGAAGACTCTTTTGTTTATAGATGGAAGAACACATATTCAAACCTAGAAAAACTAAACGTGTTTTTAATGTTTCAAATTCTCCTTGGATTCATTGGTATATTTTAAATTTTCCTCTTGATTAATGTTTTTTTTTTATCTTAAAAGAGAAACATTCATATGACTTTTTAGCATGTAGATAATATGATAGAAATCATTTCAATTTAATGAATATGTAACTAGAAAAAATGGAGAGGTTTAAATTCAACAATGCAAAAAACAAATCTTCTAAACAATACCTTCAAAGACACTATTCCAATTTAGTGATTTCAAATCCCTTATGCACAAGAAAATTCAATTTTATTTTTTCCCTTTTTTTGGTAAAAGAAAAATGAAAGTATTACTATATTACTGAAATAAAAGTAATTCACGTGGATAATCACCATAACTAGTGAACCAATAATCAAGCCATATGTTAAACACTCTAACAGACAAGAAAAAATTAATTTATTACAAAAGAGAAATCAAACTCAAATTTCACAACAATTATTGGCTTAAAAGAAAAAAAGATAGACCATAGGCTCAGAAAACCACAGCAAATAAGATACAATTCAAAGAAAGACAAGGAAGTAATTATTTTTTTCACTTTTGAGAAATCATCACATAGTAGTGTATATGAACCAATTCGATGGGTGACACTTACTAAACTCAAAAACAACTATACATCACACTGTCATAGAAAATAAAGTGTGATGGCTATGATTCACACAAAAAAATGAGGAAGAAACCTCGATCAAGCTTGAAATATAGTTTTCTAAAGTCAAAATATAGTTTGAACAAGACAAAAAAGGTCAATTATAGAGGTATTTATATAGAGATATTTCTATAGCTTTTATCCTGAAATTAGAGGGTGCAAACTATCTAAAACAAGCAAAGAGATAAATATATAAAAACTTATATACTCAAATATCCCTAAATAAGATATCAAGGAGCCTTATTCTACACATGTATAATCAAAGACATGATGTATGGGAAAAACAATGCACTTTGTATTAATTATAATAGAGAAAGATTACAACACTTGTTGAGTCCTTGATTTTGCAAATCTATTCCAGTATTCTTGTCCTTTATTTTCCATAATAATAAATAATTAAATATAACCAATTCATAATGATATATTATTGACTTGCATACTCAAATTGACAACATAAGGGTAGAATCGGAGTCCCAAAAATCCAACCTATACTTTGTAGCATGTATTTCTTTTATAAGGAAAATGTGGATCTTTTAGATCCACCATATTAGGGCTAGATCCACCTTGAAAGGAGGTAAGTCCCATGAGATAAAGGATATACTCTCATTAGTATATTCGAGATCAGAGTCCAACGAAAATGGATGAATAACCTCCCGAATATTGTAAAGGGTGAAGCATTAAAATCATATTTTATTTTTCCCCATTTATAGGTGTGATCACACTTTTAGTAAAGGAAACCTTCATTTACTAGCAAAAGTTTCATGTATGAAACATGCGCCATCGCAAATTTTCATGAGGCTAAGTGAAATAGAGTCTTAAATTAGGGCTTTGAGCTAATGTAGTCCAACATTCTTATAACTTTTGGAAATATTTTTTCTTTTGGTCTTGCAAGAGATTGATGCAAAGTGCAATGGATGATGAGAGATACGAATTTCGGTCCTTTGTAATAAGTGTTACAAAATGTGTTATAGCACTTATGTTTTGGCTTGTAGGTAATATGCAGGATTTTAAGCAAAAACTCAAGGAGAAGAAAAACAAACTCATATACCTCTAGAATGAGCATGTATATAGAATAAACAAGAGTTTGAACCAAAGAAAGAATGACATTACACTATTTTGAGATCTTTCTTCTCAAATCACAACCACAAGAGGGTTGGAAATTATTGTACTCAGGTAGACTTATTTTTTTTAAATAAAAGTTGTGGATAATTTTTCAAGGCCTATAAATAGTTGGAGAAATATATTTTATGTGTATGGAGAATTATATATAGTATATTTGTATTTTTACTCTTTCTCCATTTCTGCAAATTGCAATTTGTCAAATTATTTGTTATAATTGAACATTAGAATGCATGTGTCTTTTCTTTAGAATTATTTATTCATATGTTTTATTGAGTATTTTAAAGAATTTAATATTAGTTGTTAACCTTTAACATATTTGTGTTTTGTAATATTATATTCACCCTATTAGTATTGAGAGTTTCTCTCATTTTCAAGATAGTTTTATTTCTACAAATTAGATTAGACTGGATGCAAGTAAATCTAAGAAAACATAAAAATATATTTTTTTAATCTCTTTCAAAAGACCATACTTTTTAGGTGGCCCACATTTTAGTAAAAATTATTACTATCTCAAATAATTGTAGAATTTTCGCAGGTTTTCATTTGGAAAATCTCTCCATCCCTATTACTGATTATAGAGAGTTTATAAAACACCAATATTTTTTATCAGATTAAGTAATAGTTAGATTTAAATATCTAAGATAATAATATTATATTAGTTTGAGGTAATATATTTCACTAATTAGATTAATTTTTTATGTATATATATTTTAGGTTAGAATAGTACAAAAAATTGGGCCTTTATACCAGAGAGTACCACCATTCCAAATGAATAGAGGTCCAATTGGGACCTTGATAAGGTAATAACTCCATGTTGTAGGTGAATTGTTTCTAACTGTAAACACTTTCCCAACAAACTCCCCCCCCCCCCATTTCTCTCTTTTCCCTAACCCTCTCCCTCTCCTTCTCCTTCTCCTTCTCTATGTCGCTTTATTTATCTCTCCCCCAAATCCCTCCTCTCCATACCCATTTATGTCTCTCCTCCTATATTTGTCTCCATTTTTACCTCTATCTCCATTTCATTATTATCTCTCTTTCTCTCTCTCACTTCCTTTTCCCATATCCCTATCTCTCCCTATGTGTCCCTATTTCTCTCTCTCTCTCTCTCTCTTCCTTTTCCCATATCTATATCTCTCACTTTGTATCCATGTTTCTTTCTCTCCCCCCCACCCCTGATCTCTCTCTCTATGTCTCTCTTCATTCCCCTATAACAACCTTGGTGAAAATTCCATGTAATAAAATTTAATAAAGTAAAAATAATAACCAAGGTCATGGGACATGTATTCCAAGCTGAAAATTGGAAAAAACATGTTAGTGTGGGTACTCATATGGTTTATTATGGCTATTTAAATTGGAAAAGGCAATGACTAAGGCTTTGGAAAGGAAAAGTGGCATTTACTAGAATTTATTTATGAAAATAATGGAAAATAGGAGAAAAGGGAAGTGAAAGGTCATAGGTTGAATGAGAGGAGGAAAATGAGGGAAAATAATGGAAAATTGAATAAATTAGAGGCCTCATTGATAAAAAGGCTTCTAAAAATGAGTTCACAGACTTTTGTTAGTTCAGTTTTGGAGCTCTCATTTTCTCTCTCTCTCTCTCATACTCTTGGACACTGAATTTTATTGTAGCACTCTTTGAGAAGTGTGGTTCACTTGAAATTTTTAGTTGGAAGGAAAAGGAAGAGAAGTAAAGCATAAGAGGACATCGGGATTAGCAGCTGCAATGGGTTTTTTTTGTAGGTAAGGAGTTGCATGTATTATTTCGTCACTATTTTTGGCATGCGTGACATGTGCACGTGGTTATTCGTTTATGATCTATCATTGGCATGGAGGATTGCCTAGATTGACAATGATTTTTCCTATCCTTTCCATTTCCTAGATAACCATGGTGTTGTGGTTTTAATTATTTTTTTCGTTCGTTTTCATGTTCCTATGGTTGTGGGTTGAGTTATTAGTTCTTATAAGCGTTGTTTGGACAAACACTCTGGAAGCCTTGTAACATCTTGGGTTCAGTTACTAGTCCTCAAAGCCTTGATTATAAAAACACTCTGGAAGCCCTTAGTGGGTTGAGTTACTAGTCCTCGAAGCCCTGGTTGGAAAAACACTCTGGAAGCCTAGAAATGACTCTAGGTTGAGTTACTAGTCGTGGAAGCCATTGTTGGAGCACACTATCAGAACCCTAGACAACTTGGGTAAATATTGATCTGGTGATGGTTATTGATGTCCAACCATGAGGTGGAATCACTAGTTGAGGGTTGAGGTGGTTGGCCTTTGGAATCCTTGGTTCAGGTTTTGATTGATGTGCTTTAAGAAAGCCCACATTCATGCTTCTAATATGGCACGGGGGTGATTAACTGAAGAGATATTTCTCTAAGCCATGTCTATGGTTCAGTGGTACATGGAAGTCCCATGCTTAGTTGCATTTTTCTTAAGGAAATAGGAGCTCTTTCCTCTTGTATTGATGGGTAAAGATGTTTTTCATTATGTGGCTTATGTGGATGATATATCCTTGTCATTTATGTTCTTTATATGTTGGTTATGAATGTGTTCTATGATAGTGATGATGTATGGATCTCATCATGTTTTGATTTGTAAACGAATGAAAAATTAATGTATGACATAATTGATGATAATTAATCTAATGGGATAAGGAAAAAATTCTTCTTAGTGATTCCCAAATAAGTACGAGGCCCCTATGGTCATATTTGTTGTTTAAACCTGTAGATTACATATTTTTGACATGTTTGACAAAACTTTTATCATGGCTAGTCGGGCTCCAGCCAATTCCTTGTTCAAGTGATTACATTACATCATTATTCCACTATTATCTTTTATTTCTAGAAGTTTCATGGAGTTATGGGTAGTGACATGAGCCCTAGGCTTGTAAAAGTGGCAGATAAATCTAGTTCGTAGGATCATAAATACCTAAAAAATTCCCCATTTGCACAAATTCTCACGTTGTGCAAGAAAAATGAGGTTTGCAATCGCACTCTTTCCCATATCAAGGGAGAGACTAGGGGATTGATACTAAAAGGTCAATTTTTCTCAGGGGCTAGCCACTTAGAAGGTTTGGATGGCTCCTGGGTGTCCTACACCAAGTGTAGATGGCATGTGAATTTTTTGTTATAGCATCATTTTTCACCTCTATATGCTTGATGATCTATGTATTGGCCTTGGGAAGCCCTTTCCATTCAAAATTGGTCCTTTACTTTAAAAACAATATTTTAAATTCCATACGTGACTTTTCCCTATAAAAAAGGTCCACTCATATCTGACCCACGTATATAATTTAAAATATTAAAAAAATATAAAACTCCCTATTATATGGGATGGATTTATGGGTTACACCAGAAGCCCACCTACAAGATCCTGTGGCCAAACTATTTCCTAGCTAAAAATATTGTTTTGAGGAAGTATAAATACACTTCATGGGAAGGCCTAAAGGGAGGATAGAGATTGATATTTATACTATAGCCTGTTAGTCCCATATCAAGTCTGATTATCCTTGTGCCTCCTGAAATTCCCAAGTTCAAGAAATCCTTGTTTCCTTCTTTGAGATGTTCACCTCGTTTATGGGACATCCTTGTGCACCTTTATGGAAGAAGATTTTTGAGGCCTGGACTAGATGGATCCAGAGGATATTTTCTCTTGGAGCCATGACTGAATTCAGGTGGTATTGATCCACATATTTTACATACATCTATAAAGAATATTTTCCCCATTCTTGATGTCATGATATTTAATGCTTTTTACACATGTTAAAGATCTTGTAATAATTTATTTCATGTTATTTTCTATAAGCTTATATGATCTTACTACTAAAATCTATGATATATATGCCATTAAAACTGGTCTGTGTGATTTTTCTTGAATGAGTTGCAGTTTTTGAAGCATGTGGAGAAGCATAGGGTTTGAACCCTGTGGAAACTGCCTCAAATGTAGGACATACGGGTAATGTCATCTCTCCCAAGTTTCCTATTTTAAGCATTTGGACCATTAGTTTGATTGCTTCTTGTTGTTGTATGCCTTATGCTCTATTAGGGTCCTCAAACCAGACCCTAGGGTAGTTTCTCTCATAACAGAATCAATGACTCCACTAGGGATTGCATCCATGTAATTCCTAGTTCTAGTTAATTATCTTTGGATTTTGTTTCCTTAATTGGTATGACCGCTTTCCGAGTCTTATCTGTTCTTTATCGATCCAGGAAAAAGTCTTGATCTTCTAGATCAAACTTGGATTTTTTATCTTTTCTTTACTGCCTATTTTATATACATTTTATAATGCACACAGTCACGTATATACACATTTTGGTCCAAAGAAACATGTGTATACGTGGGTTTCCTTAGACACAGTCACGTATGCACGCTCGTTATTCACTGCGAATCTATGTATGGTGAGTTTCAAATGAAAATTTGATTTTTGGAGTCTTGTAAAGTCTTTTTGCCTATTCTTGGCCACTATTGTAGAACCTTTGATATGTCTAGATAGTTTTTATATCTGTCATGTATCAATTTCTGTTTCTTTCTTGAAAGCCTAGTCAACCTAGAGTTTACCTTGCTTGGTGAAGTTTCAGTTTTGGATTTTGCACCAAGACTTCTTTCTGAGTTTCTTGGTTGCTCTGACATTTTAGATCAATGAGTTTGTGTCATTTTTCTCATGCTTGGCCTTGTCATTGATTCACTTTTTGGTTTTTTTCATGTTGAATTTTTTGGTTTTCTTGGTTTCTTAAGAAGAGCTTTTCTACAAAATCTTGAATTGTCTTCTTGGTTTCTTGAAGTTTATTAGATTGCTAGAGTTTTATATTGCAATTCAAACCATTTGATTGATTTAGTTACTTAATTCTATTTGTTAAGTCCTATCATGAAAGAAATTGTTGGATTAAGGATTTTGAGGTACCTTGTTTGCTCAATTTGCTCATTTTAAGTCTCTCGTAGTTTATGCTTTCTCAAAGAAATTTTTCTTCTTCCTTAAAAAGGAGAAGGCTCAAATAACATTGTTGTTTTCCTTTTTCTTTTCTTTTTTCTTTTTATTTTTTTAGTTTTTCATCATTTTGGGAGCAAGTTGTAGTTTGTCATTTTGGTCTGATTTGCTTGGTTTTGAGGGAATTTCTGGAGTGAATTTTTCTCTTCTTCTATCAACTTGCTTTTTGGAATTTTGTTAAAGGAAGTTTCTTGTTTTGGAATTGTTTTCTCTTCTATGTCAAAGTGATCATACCTATTTTTTGAGAAACTCACTTTCCTCCTTGTTTAGAAGTAGTCCTAGAATCAGGCATTTGATATTGGTATTTTTGCATCAGTATAGTTTCATTGTTAAGCATATTTAGACTTTTGATATTTTTTGATTGTGTGAGCATCGTATTGAAAAGAAAAGAAAGCTTCTTTCTTTTATTAGTTTTTTGTAGAACCTAATTAGAAATCTCTTTCATCGAAGAAAAATTTGCACATGCATGTGGCATTTTTATATTTATTTCTCTTTTTTGTCAAAACATCACAAGTTTCATTCTCCATTTACCCTTGAATTTAAAATAACAACCCTTAAAATAAAGTGCATATTTTAAAATGAAACAGAACTTTTGAGTTGTCATTAATATACACCAACTAGTCTAGGTCATTAAGGCCTTGGAATAGGTGAGTGGAGAGTTAACTCTCCAAAGCCACTCAAAATTTCAGACTTAGAAGTTGATTAATGAGTGAAATCCAACCTCGTTAAGTGGACTGGGTCAACTTTCCTCTAGAGAGTCAAGCGCGAGGGTGAGTGAAAGGAGAGAAGAGAGATACCCCATCTCCTATTTGTTGGATCCCAACCAAATACTGTTCCTCTCAGCTTCCGATACAAACTGGTGTCCATAGTTTCTATTCGTAGGTATCACATAGGTGACTGCGGGGAGGGGAATACTCATGGTACTTGAGGCAGATGTTGCATCACTCTCATTATTACTTCTTGAGGGTGCCCTTGCAAAGCTTGGGTACTTGCATCGGAAAAGGATTTTTTTTGGAGGTCAGCGTAACTAAAGTTTTGTTACCTTCGTTGGTAGGCCTAGGGTGTAATTACCCTAGACTATTCTCGAAAGGTCCTTATTTTCACTTTCTTGTATTTTGATGTCTGTTCCTAATAACCCGAAGTGGAAATACCTAAGAGCTGCTTGATTGCTGAATCTTAGGGATATTTTTGTAGAGAGTTCTCTTTCCTCTTAGATTTTCATAGCTTTGTAATTTTTTGAGCCTATATAAATTCTCATAATAATTAAAAGTGGTTGACCAATCGGTTCATTGATCAAGGATGCTTCATGGGATTTCTCTTATGAGTGTCGAGCCTTCTTCTAGAAGGTGTACGAGCAATTCAACTGGTGATTTCCGATCGGTAGCACCAATCACATCAAAGAGTGATCCTCCACTTGTGCGTATTATTTCTTAGGGTAGTCTTGGTGCTAGTCATGATTTAGAGAGGAGTACTCCACTCCTTTCTTGGGTCCTCTTTCCAGCAGAAGAAGTTGAGGTTGAATAAATTACTGAACCTCCGATTACTCCTTCCTCTCATCTTCCTGCTATTTTTCTAGACATTTTATTATACGTTGGACCTTCGTCTCATAGACTGACTAGCCCTAATATTTCTCCTTATTTTATTTCAATGGACACACCTCAGAACACAACTTCGGCTATGATTATTTCAAGTGTGCATAATCCTCTTTCGAGAGAGGAAGGAGGTACCATTTCTATTTCAACCATCACACCTAGTACTGCAACTATTTTCTCTTCCTCCATTCTGTCTATGAGTGGGGGCACCAAAGATTTTTCTTCCCATACTAGTCCCTATTCATTTTGGATGCCTTCTAGAGCAATTCCTTCAATTTCTTCCACTGCTTCATCTTCTCTCTCCATGTCCATGTCTTCTATGGCTAGTGTCTCAGCTTCTTTTCAATTTTTTCCCTTCGGAAATGGTCATATCCCACATTCAAACCCTTCCTTAGTTTCTATGCCTTTCTCCACGAAAGTTCAATGTTTTGAATCCTTTTCTAGGAGTTAAAATCTATAATTATTTTCAAGGTCAGAACCTTTCTTTCAATCGGTTGGGAACTAAGAATCAGTTCATGTATGGTCAGCACGGGAAAATTCCTCACTCCTCCATAGGTACTTCTCAGGGTTTCTCTCCTTTCAGTAATGCATGGAATCCTTACCAAGGGGTTTCATCTTTGTTTAATACTTTGATTGAGGGAAAATTCCTATTTATGGTAACCCTATGGTGGGGGGAGTTCCTAATCCAAATATTTTTGTGCCACAAGGTTTTTCTTATGACCTAGCTTCTTCTACGGACAGTCCATGGAAACCTGGCACCTCAAAAAATCTAGGTTATTCTTTTCAAAATGTTGGGAATCCATCCCTTGGTGGATGTATTTCTCAGGGTCCTTTGCACTTACCATTCATGGAAAACTTAAATTTTCCAGATGTATAAAAGCTGACCAATGATATTATCCAGTATATCCCTGGTTAGCCTTTGTTCCATACTAAAATTCCATCAAATATTCTGAAATTTGAAGGGAACACTGGTGAGGATCCAACCAAACATGTTACCACATTCAATTTATGGTGCTCATTGAACTCCCTTATTGATTATTCGATTAGGTTGAGGTTATTTCAACACACCCTAGCTAGAAACAATGCTAAATAGTACATTGTGCTTACTGGGGGCAATTTTTCTTCATTTGGTGAGTTGGCTACCATGTTTTTGAACCATTTTCAATTGCCTGTTAGTTACAATGTTGGGACTATGCTTCTAGCCAATTTCTTGTAGGATAAGGTAACGTACATTTCTGATCATATTCAAGAATGGATGAGAAGGAAGAGGCTCATTAAACCATATATTCCCAATGAATTATTCCTTTAATGGTTCCTCAAATCCTTATAGCTAGAAATATTAAAGGATGTATCTCTTTCTCAAGTATTCACTCAGGAGAAAGCTATCTTTTTATCCCAACAGTTGGAACTAATCTATTCTCATTATGGGATTCTTAATAAGATCTTACATGATGGTCGTCATTCCAAAATATATTTAGCCAAACCAAAACTAGGTCTTCATGCTTACAGGCTTGTCGATTTGATCGATAGTAGCATGACAAACCTTTTGAATCAATTTCGACAATTGTCTCTACAATCTGCTCCTTCTATTCAAGCTATGCCATCAATGTCTACTCCTCCCTAGCCCTTAATGATTAATGTTTTTGAATATTCTAACCCCAAAGGAAATCAACAATCTGATGGGAAGAGGAAGGGACAAAATAATAACAAGAAAGATAAGGATGGGAAGGGTAATGCGAAAAAATCCAACGAAAATGTTGGAGAGTGTAAGAGAGAGTCAAAGAACAACGTCAAGTTTCCTTGTAAGTTATGAACTGGAGACAATCTCACTCATCTCTAACTAAGATTCAGGATGCTTAATGCTTGTTAGCTCAGCAGGGTTCCTCCATTTCCCAGGTTGTCCTGACTAACCCTTTTCCCCAAGGGAAACAAATGCTTACTAGCATGAATGAAAATATTGGAGCTTCCAAAGGGAGCAACCAGGAAGGGAAAAAATCTTAAAATTTATATATGATGAGTGCTCACATTTATGCCGCCATGAGATCACGTGATTATGGTGAATTAAAATCTTCAAAGGCTAAGGTCGCTCCTGATACTTCCGAGCCACTCTGTAGTATACCTAGGAGGGATAATATAGGGTACAGAGGGAGGTACTCAAGGGAATAATATGATGTAATAAAATAAGAATGATAAATAATTAGGCCATAGTTAATAAATAAAGTGGTTAACCCAGATTATGTAAGGGACCACATGTAGCTAGGGAATAAAATGATAAGCCCATTGTATTGGATGTATGGTATTGAGAGACCCATGGTAACTACCCATGGTATTGCATGTATGAAACCTATATAGAGGCTAGATACTCTCCATGGAGATATGTCAAGGATTATTGTATGGGAAATCCTATGGCTTGTGGAGTTATATCCTTGAGTGAATGTATGGTGTTGCCCTACCTTAAGGGTTTTGATATTAATGAAAATCTACAGTTTTTTCTTCTATGGTGTTATTTATTAGGAATATTTTCTATTTCTATACATTTTCTTGTCAAATCTACTACAAGTGGTATCAGAGCAAAGAAAATGTATAGAAATAGAAAATATTCCCAATAAATAACATCATAGAAGACAAAACTTCAGCTCTTCATTAATATCAAAACCCTTGAGGTAGGGCAACACCATACATTCACTCCTTAAGGAAGGAGATCACTCCACAAGCCATATTATTTCCCATAAAATAATCCTTGACATCTCTTAATGGAAAGTCTCTAGCCTCTATATAGGTTTCATACATGCAATACCATGGGTAGTTACCATGGGTCTCTCAATACCATACATCCAATACAATGGGCTTATCACTTTATTCCCTAGCTACATGTGGTCCCTTACATAATATGGGTTAACCACTTTAGTTATTAACTATGGCCCAATTATTTATCATTCTTATATTATTACATCATATTATTCCCTTGGGTGCCTCCCTCTATACCCTATATTATCCCTCCTAGGTATACTACATTACACCCCCTTAAACATGTTTCGTCCCCGAAACATAAGAAGAACACAAATAATAAGATATACTCAAAACAGTATTCCACTGGTATCATTCATGTGCATCTAGCCATCCCAGAGAAAGGTGAACAATCGATCTAGTCGATGTCTTGCTCGCTTGAGATGGAAGTGCGTTCTGGTGGTTCTTCTATGTTGATGTGTTGTGAGTGGATCGCCACACCTCTCTATGTGTCATCCAGGGGTTGTTGTCCTTGTTGCTAATTTGCTGCCACCTTGTTGGTTATTGTTTTGTTGGGTTATGTGGGTGGTGATATGTTGAAGCTTTAATTTATGGAATAGCTTTCATTAATTCCTCCATTATTGGTGATGGAGTGGTGTCTGGTTCTTTTGTTGGTACTTGCTTTGATGTATGTGTTTGGTTGTCTACCATCAAAGGCTCATCATCTGATGTGTCTATGTCGTTAGAGATTTGCTCTTCTTCCTCCCTAGTCTCTGCATGGTTCCTAATGCAAATATTGTGCAATGTAATTTTCTTCTTTTTATACCAGAGCTTCATGAATTTCTTTTGCACATTAAAATTGAAAGTACCAACGGATTCCATCCAAGGCTGTCCCAAAACACATCCACAACAACCATATCTGAAGCATAAAAATCAGAATGCAACACATACTTATCCATATAAATCTTCAAATATTTATAAATCTAAACACCTTCATTATCAACCTATGTGTTTTCAATATGTTTTGCTGGAACTTGTAATTTTTTAGCCAAATTAACATTGATACAATTATGCTTGCAATGAGGAATGATAGACACAATGATGTTCTCTTTCTGAATACTTCCATTAACCTGTAATATGGAAATATTAGTAGAAAATAAATCTTTATGTCTCTTAGTGTCCTTCTTTCCGGCTTCAAACCACTTGTCCAAAATGACTTTTTCAAGTTTTTTCTCGGGAAGTTTCCTCACTGCGTTGTCAAGTGAGGTCCACCATTTATTTTCCTCATCTTTCATATGAAGCCCTATGGAGCATATCCAAAAATTTCAGTATTGAGCCTTGTGATATTGTAAAAAATCTTCAATAGTAGGGCAATCATATTTTCCTGTAAACTTCATCTTGCGAGAATCTATAAAATAAAGTAAGGGTTTTGAAGAAAATCACTTACTTTGGAAAAAAATTAAAATGGACATTACTCAGTCAATATAACTCATAATCCTTAATATAACCCATTTTCGAAAATGGAATAGCCATTTTTCATCTAACCATGTCACTAAAATCCCAATCTAGGCACTCTGGAAACACAGATTTGCGCTGCAATTATCCTGCCGTCACAAAATTTCTGAAAAAATGGCTGATTTTAAATCAGTGGTAACTCCCTCATCCAGAATCCGGTTTGACCGATTTGTTTTTTGAAATCGAGCGATTTTTCAAGGGTAGCTCAGATCTATAATTATTTGTATGAAATTTTGCACCAGAATATACAAAAAATGTCAAGTGATCCACCGTACACAAATTTCCATCAGAAACATTTCTACAACATAGCTGAATTTAAATCAGCGATATAACTCTCATCCGGACTCCGATTCGATTGATTTTTTTTTTGAAATTGGGTATTTTTGCATAACAAATGCCAAAATTTTTAGATCTTCTCTACAAACTTGCCGCCCAAAAATTTCCTCCAAAAAAATGAAAAAAAAAATCTCCAAACTCTGCCCAAGAAAGTGCTCTGATACCACTTGTAGTAGATATGACAAGAAAATGTATAGAAATAGAAAATATGCCCAATAAATAACATCATAGAAGAAAAAACTTCAGATCTTCATTAATATCAAAACCCTTGAGGTAGGGCAACACCATACATTCACTCCTTAAGGAAGGAGATCACTCCACAAGCCATATGCTTGCCCATACAATAATCCTTGACATCTCTCAATAGACAGTCTGTAGCCTCTATATAGGTTTCATACATGCAATACCATGGGTCTCTCAATACCATACATCCAATACAATGGGCTTATCACTTTATTCCCTTGCTACATGTAGTCCCTCACATAATCTAGGTTAACCACTTTATTTATTAACTATGGCCCAATTATTTATCATTCTTATATTATTACATCATATTATTCCCTTGGGTGCCTCCTTCTATACCCTATATTATCCCTCCTAGGTATACTGCATTCATATTCATAGGCCCACATTTGATCCTATACCTCTCATGCCAAAAGGTTATGATAAACATTTGACAATCAACTGTAATGCCAAAGAAGCCAAAAACTACTCCATTATAGAAGATCCGGCTCAGAGTCATTGTGTTATGTCTACGATGGAGGTACTCTAGTCATACCCAACATAAATGAGTGCACTCCTCACTATGATCACGGTAATAGATCCAAAGAACTCTCTTATGATCACATTCGATATGTCAAATCTTGAGAAGAGACTTCCTCATCATATGACTTTTTAGATCAAATCTACCTATCATAACATAAATATTTTTCGAATGGTAGTCGATAAAGGCGCTTCCACATGTGTTATGTCTATCTCATGTTGGAAAGCTATTGTATTTCCTCAATTCATTCCTTCACCTACTCTCCTCACTACATTTGAAGGTCATTTTCACAGGCCACATGGAATTGTTCCAGCTTTTCCCATCTGTGTTGGGAGTAAAGTTGTCAATATCGAAGTAGAGATAGTTGATGCAAATTCAGACTACAACCTTCTATTATGGTGAAATTAGATTTATGAGATGGATGACACTGCTTCATCATTATTTCGCATCTTCTGATTGTTATCACTCAGGTTTTCCTTGAAGTTGTGGAAAATGAAAGTATACCCGAGGTAACCACAAACCAACCTTCAGATGCAGAATCTAGCCAATCTGCATCCAGAGAGAGCTCTCTCTTTATAATTTATCTTTGTTCTTAGAAGGTTTTAGGCTAGTTATAGATCCAAGAGTTTGTTTGAAAATGGTGGAATTCACCAACTAAGGGCAAGGTTGAATATTTTCAGGCCATTGGGCTATGGAGTCAAAGGATGGCTTTACTGGATTTCTATTCTACACACAAGATGGCTTTGCAGGGCAAGATAGCCAAACAGAGAACAATTTTTAGAATTTAAAGTGGATGGAATGGGTTTGAAGGGATGAAAGGCAGTTAAGAATCTTTCAACATGTTCAAAAGAAATAAATGAAATGATTACAAATAAAGAGCAGTGACGAATTTTTTATTATAGTAATCAAAATGTTTAAATTAGCGAAGCAAGAGCATTTAAGAATTCGTGCTTATAACCAATTTAGAAGAAAACATTAAGAATAATCACATCTGAAATCAGAGTACAATTAAGTAAATTCTGATTTATTCTTTTATGTCAACTATTCAGAAATGGACACAATGATATTATAAACATATATAAAACTTAAGACATAGGGTAGAAAGACTTATTGAACTGTAGTCCGACACATGAATCCTGCAAAAAGTCCTGAGCTTCAAATTGCCATCCAGCAAGCCACTAGTAAATTTCTCCAAAACACTTTTATTCCAAAAATATCAATGTCACAGCAAAGTAGTGGAATCCACCCCAAATGCTTCCAAGAGTGGAGTATTTATACAAATTCTAAACTAAAATATCTTGAAACAAATATCAAAATTGGTTCACAAATCTCTCCAACTATTTTACATAAATAGAACTTAATTAAAGGACACTAAAACTAATGCATCTCTTTGGCACTATTTTGTATAGATAGGTGATGACAAAGAGGATAATTTGAATTTGATCCAACTCTTAGTTGATGATGAGGCATCCAAGTCACTAACTGCTTCCTTTCTTTGTGCAATCTGCTCCAACAATTCTGCAAACTTGGGGTCCAATGATATCTTTTTATTTCTCAATCCGTAATAGATATGTAAAAATTGAAAGAGGTTATTGTAGATAAATATGTTGGTGAGATAAACCTCTTTCATTTTCCCAAAATTCCTCTCCAGCTATGCATAATAGTCTCTGTAAAACATATGTGTAAAACAGAGTTTTACAGAGTCTGAAAAATGGCCTGTAAAGAGGTGCATTTATCTCTCATTATAAAACCACTGTGCAAAAAATGAGATAGGTTTTTGTAGCTGGGTCTCTTAGGAACAAAAACATCCTTCATTTTTGTAAGATGTATTTCTGATTAGCCACAATATTCTCTGCAAAATGATGTCTTAACAGGAATTTTCTGCAAAAAGTGCTTTCCAACATTGTTTAATATTTTCAAAACCATAATGGCTGTTAGAAAAGTGAGAAAGGTTTTTGTAGATGGCCCTCTTAAGAACATAAACCTCCTTCATTTTTGTAAAATTCATCTTTTATTGATCACAATAGTTTCTGCAAAACTATGACTAAAATATGCAATTTCTGCAAAAATGTTCCTTTTTGTTATGTTTTTTCATCTTTTTACTTTCTTGCTCTTTTGATTGTTTTACTTTCACTTTAGACAAAAATCACTATTGGTGAAAGTATTCTCATCTCTTTTTACCATTTTACTGCCTTCTGTATTTACTTTTACTGTTTACCTTTGACTGCTCTGTAACTTCATTTTAACTTTCACTGACTTTTACCTGATACACTTTAACCACTGATACTCTTTAACTGTTAAAGGAAGATAATATAAATATCAGTGAGGGGCATCCAAGGGTGCAACATTCAGAGCCACAGGAATCTCCATTCCTGGTTCTTGTGGATTCAGAAATGGAAATTTTGGTTTTTAATGAAAAAATTGGCACAAAACAGGTTTGGGAATGTAATTGTGGTTTCGGGATTTGAGGAGTAGGCTAATCAATCAATTCTGAACCTGTTTCAACGAAAGAAAAATGAAAACCAAGTTTTTACAGAGTTCAGAGGGAGTTTCTAGGGTAAATACCTGTTTTCTGAAGGAAACTCGTGTTTAACAGACACTGATGGATGACGGATGGACGCTTGAATACTGGAATGATGGGGGTCTTCAGTAAATTCTGTTAATGGCAGTTTAAAAATCGATTTTCAAATTTTCAGTGTGGAGGGCGCAATTGCTTTCAACAGACAGAATGATAGAAAATACGTGGAATCTTGTTTTATTTGTAAAGTCAACGGGAATTTTTTATTGTTTTCGAAAATGACGTCATCAGTGTACGGGAGGACACGTCACCGGAGTCGAGCGATAAGCGGTAAATTCCGCACCGCTTTCAGGAGCAGGCGGTTTTCCGCGGGGAGGCAGCGATTCCATTAATCGTTTGACACGTGGTCGGAGTACTATTCCAAAACCACCGTGATCCCGCGCGTTAACGATCAGACGATGATGGCTGGCGGAATTACAGCGGACCGTTGATCCGGGAATGGGCGATCGGATGGGTGATATGACGTGAAGAAGGTAGGGGATTTAACACGCGGGCCCAAAGTAATTAATGTTAATATAACTATTCCGGGCGGCGTCTTATTGACTGAGGGATTGGTTATTAATTAATCCGGGTGATTAATTAATCCCGTGTTTAATCAGGGTTGTGGCGGGGTTGTTGGTTTTATAAACCAGAGTTTAGAGTTGGAACTTGAGAACTTTAACTCTAGTTAGGGCGTCGGGTGAAAGGAAAATACCAAGGGGATGGGTTATTTTATTTTTTCGTTTAAAACATATAAATATATGTTCAAAACCCTTTTTCATATATTTTTATTATATAGCAATAAATAAATGTGATTTATCAACCATAGGGGTAGGGAATAATTTACATGGGTATATTTTAACCAAAGGGTTTTTATTATGGGATTTTTATTTTAAAAGGGATTAAATAAACTTTGGCCAAAACTTAGAATAAATGGGTTTTTGGGATATTATTGTAAAAGGGAATTATAGATAATAGGATAAGGTATTTCAATAGGGAATTAATAAATAGATCAGATGTTAATATGACAAAGGGACAAGGAAAACTCAAAATACTTTACACAACTAAGAAAGTGAAGATCTTTGAAGTAAATTACATCATCTCAATTTCAACACTTAAACATAGAATAGCAAGTGATTTTGAGGGTTTATTATGGAAATTGGCATGATTTTCTTAAGTAAAATGAGATTTTACTTAGGAGAAGATTTAAAGTGAATAAGTGTAATGATGAATATCTTTAAATACTAAGGTTTTCTCCAATCATTGGGCCAAGGGTCCAGTCCCTCCAAAAGTCAAGGGAATGCCTTGAGCCCCTTTAATCTTCAAATACCTTAGCACTTTGGGAAATTAGTAAAAATCTTAGGGAGAAATTGATGTGGGAAGTTCATGATTTTGACTTTGCTTTTTGTGAACTTTCCAATGTATTTTCTGCTTCAGTATTTGTGATGAAAGTAAAAGATTAAACACATTTAGTACCATCATTCACCACATGAAACCTTGCAACACCATCTACCTACCCTATCTACTTTACACTACCATTTTCTCTTCTTTATTAGGGTGCATTTAGACTTGCAAACCCTTATCAATCTTCTTTTCTTTTACATGGTAAATCTATCTAATTCTACCCTTATTACATCCAAGGGCTCAGATTAAACTGTTGAGCACCTTTTATTAACTCTACCTATCTACTTATCTGCCAAGATTAAACTGTTTGGTCAAATATTTATTCTCTATTCTACAACATGAAATTGAAAAATGAATGAGTCAAGTTTAAACAGTTTGACTCTTCATAAATTGTGGCAAAAGTTTGACAAGCTGCACACAATTGCTTTATTACAAAAAATGAAATAGTAGTGGCATTTGGACTTGCACACTTTCCTGGTATATTTTTGTTTGGGGTTCATTTCTTTCACTTTTTTGACCATTTTATTCTTTTTACCATTTGATCTTTCTTTTAGGGTATACCCTCTTTACATTTTTTAAATTTTTTGATTTTTTGGTTTTTCAAGAATATGGAACACCTTTGCTCAAGAAAAAGGTTTGAACATATTCCATAGTTCAATGAAGACAATCATGAAAAATGACACCTATTGGTATAGGAGTCTAACACTGGCTCCACTTGGGGATGGATTTTCCTTGTGAAAAGTCAAGAACAGCAGGTCAGTTGCCTCAAAATGTCTTCAAACTAAACCATGTAATCTCCTTCTTCTGGTAGCTTTATTGTATATATGATAGTAAAACTTCTGAAGCTTAGGGCCTTCACTTCGGGCTTCAACTCCAGTAAGTTACTATCCACTCAAAACTTAAAACTTTGTTGCCCAGTTAGGAATTTTATGCCTTGTTCCAATCCCAAACATGAATTTGTTGTGGTTGAAAATCTTGAATTGAATATAGTCCTTTTTCTGCAACCTGAAATCTGATCTAAAACTAAAACAACACACAAATTTTCAAACCAACTTAATGAAAAACTAGCTGAAAATTGAAAAACTAAAAAAAATGCTCAAAATTCTGAGCTTATTAGCACTCATCTACCTACTCAATCTACTGTTCAACTTCTAGTTAGGTAAAATGAAATAGCCAATGCAACCATTCAAGAATTATGTACTTTGATAGATTTTGTTGCATTTTCTTGTTGATTATCAAAATTTTACTCCTGCAACCTATTAGAAACTTGTCAACAAATGAGAGGATACAGAAACACTTGATTTCCTTTGTTGACTCTAGAAACTGTACAAAAGGATCTTCCAAAATATATACACTGATGTTTAACTGATCTGAACAACTGTACATCTGTTCTGGATGGCCTCCATACCATGAATATGAAATGCTATTTTCATATTTATCTCCCTGTAAACTTTCAGATAAGATTTGTGATGATATTCCTACTGATTGTAATGTTTGATTGTTGAATCATTTATCATCTTGATTCTGAAAATCATAGTTAGTTAATAGAGGAATTCTTTGAATGCCTTCAATATTCCACATATCTGCTATTGGATCCTGAAAATCTTGGGAAAATTGTTGGAACCTATGACATATAAAATTCCATGGGACTTCATAAACTTCAACAAGTTTCCCATTCTTTTCTTTAAATATGTTATACCACATTTCCTTTAAAAGCTGAAATGGTTCAAAATATAGTGGTATGGAACTTTCTTGTGTCATTTGATCATTTATTTCAATGGGAACTGATAACTGCAATTGTGAAACTGAAAAATCTTGATCAATAGTTTCATTATCTTCTTTGTTGTCAATCACAATTCCTAAATATTGCTCATTATTGATGGCATGATAGTTTTCTCTAATGAACTGAAATGAAGCAAAACAAAGAGATAAAGAATATTCACTTATTTCCACATTTTCTGCTCTTCCTTCCTCACTCTCATGGCTGATCTGTATTGGCTGATCACTGTCTTCAATCTGCTGAAACTGCATTTCTTCATCCTCCAAACTAGTTTCTGATATCTCTGTAAAGTTAGCTTGACTTTGGAGAACATAACTATCATCATAATGATCATACTTAGGCAAATCATCAAAATAAGGAATGTCATCAAACATACACATTAGAACAACAGATTCCTCTTCCTCATATTGATTTGTAAATTCATTTTCTGATTTATGATAATTTGAATTAAGAGGAATTTGTTCATGGCTATCAACCTCTTCTATTTCTTCATGGTGATTTTGAATAAAAATTTCTTCTTTCATAGTGATCTCCTGTGTTATTTCATCTAGTTTTCTTACCAAAAGGTTGAGTTTTACTTCTGCAATGTTTTTCCTTTCCTCTTCTTCTACTTTCAACTTTTCCTGTTTGATTTGGAGATTAACTTCCACATCAACTGCAATATTTTGCATTTGTACAAGTGTTTTTGGATCTCTTTCTCTTAACCGAAATTCTATTTCTGAATCAAAGGCACTTGGATAATGCAAGAGAGCTGAATCATGAGGAGGTCTAATATTTTCTGGCATTGAATAATAAACTTGATTAAATCTGTCAGAAAATTGTTGTATCGTTTCATTTGAATGTCTTTTTAATTGATTATATTATTCCATGATCACAAAATGATTAACTTTTATTATCCATCTATCAAGGAAAAGTTTGATAAACTGTTGGAAATTTGTGATGTTAGCATTAGGCAGACTTTTGAACCAACTCTTTATTCTATTTTTCAAAGAAAGAGAAAAAAAGTCTGATTTTAACATCATCTTCATCAATTTCAAATAAATCCAAATAATTCTCAAAACCTTGAATATGTTTTTGGGCAGTGATACCATTCTCTCCATCAAATCTAGGAAGATACTTGTAGTATTTTTTAGGAAAATCATGGAGTATAGGAGGTAAAATAAGGGGCTTATATCTATCTGGAACTTTATATGGCACGGGGATATGTACAGGGATTGTAAGATCAGTCTTGATTATTTGAGGCTTCTTAATTGGAAAATGATCATCATTAGATTCATAAGAAAGCTGCTCAAAGAGATTAGGATAATTATTACTTACAAACTTCAAAGGAAAATAACTAAAAACTAATCTAAGATCTTCTATAAAATACAATATACACTGAAAAATTTTCTTAATGAGAAAGAACATAATGTCTTGGATTAAGATCCAAGTTGAAAGCCTGATCTTTCCATATTGTCCTTTGAGGTTCATTCCTCCAGTGGAGTCTTGATTGTGAAATGGATTTGGAGTCGCCAGGTGGATGATTTTAACCTTTGTGTGTCTGATCCCTGTCCACCATCATAGATCAGATCTAAACCTGTAAAACAATTTTGAAGAAAAATTTAGTTCTTCAGGAAACCAAATTTTGAATATTTTATGATTATTTTATTTTTTTTATGAATTTTCAAAACAACTTCTATGATTTCTTTAAGAAATTTAAGATTTTTAATTAAAATTTTCTCAAAGATTTATTGAACTAAAGAGTATGATTGAATGCTTTGAAACCAAAGTTCAGTTTATAAACTAAACCAGAGATAGACTGAAGCAACATTTGTTTACTATGCAGTTGCAGAGCAAAAGCATTTCAAAGGCTACTTGGCTGATCTTCAGACTCTGTCTATAGCTTATAAATCAAACAATAGTATCAATAAAATGATTCAGATCCCCAGTGGAGTCGCCACTATGTTATCACTCAGGTTTTTCTTGAAGTTGTGGAAAATGAAAGTATACCCGAGGTAACCACAAACCAACCTTCAGATGCAGAATCTAGCCAATCTACATCCAGAGAGGGCTCTCTCTTTATAATTTATCTTTGTTCTTAGAAAGTTTTAGGCTAGTTATAAATCCAAGAGTTTGTTTGAAGATGGTGGAATTCGCCAACTAAGGGCAAGGTTGAATATTTTCAGGCCATTGGGCTATGGAGTCAAAGGATGGCTTTACTGGATTTCTATTTTCTACATACAAGATGGCTTTGCAGGGCAAGATAGCCAAACATAGAACAATTTTTAGGAATTAAAGTGGATGGAATGAGTTTTGAAGGGATGAAAGGCACTCAAGAATATTTCAACATGTTCAAAAGAAAGAAATGAAATGATTACAAATAAAGAGCAGTGAAGAATTCTTTATTATAGTAATCAAAATGTTTAAATTAGCGAAGCAAGAGCATTTAAGAATTCGTGCTTATAACCAATTTAGAAGAAAACATTAAGAATAATCACATCTGAAATCAGAGTACAATTAAGTAAATTCTGATTTATTCTTTTATGTCAACTATTCATAAATGGACACAATGATATTATAAACATATATAAAACTTAAGACATAGGGTAGAAAGACTTATTGAACTGTAGTCCGACACATGAATCCTGCAAAAAGTCCTGAGCTTCAAATTGTCATCCAGCAAGCCACAAGTAAATTTCTCCAAAACACTTTTATTCCAAAAATATCAATGTCACAGCAAAGTAGTAGAATCCACCCCAAATTCTTCCAAGAATGGAGTATTTATACAAATTCTAAACTAAAATATCTTGAAACAAATATCAAAATTGGTTCACAAATCTCTCCAACTATTTTACATAAATAGAACTTAATTAAAAGAAACTCAAACTAATGCATCTATTTGGCACTATTTTGTATGGATAGGTGATGATAAAGAGAAGAATTCAAATTTGATCCAACTCTTAGTTGATGATGAGGCATCCAAGTCACTAACTGCTTCCTTTCTTTGTGCAAACTGCTCCAACAATTCTGCAAACTTGGGGTCCAATGATATCTTTTTATTTCTCAATCCGTAATAGATATGTAAAAAGTGAAATATTTTATTGTAGATAAATATGTTAGTGAGATAATCCTCTTTCATTTTCCCAAAATTCCTCTCCATCTATGCATAATAGTCTCTGTAAAAAATATGTGTAAAACAGAGTTTTACAGAGTCTGAAAAATGGCCTGTAACGATGCGCATGTATCTCTCATTATAAAACCACTGTGAAAATACTGAGATAGGTTTTTTTATATGGGTCTCTTAGGAACAAAAACATCCTTTCGTTTTGTAATATGTATTTCTGATTAGCCAGAATATTCTCTGTAAAAGGATGTCTTAACAGGAATTTTCTGCAAACAGTGCTTTCCAACATTGTTTAATATTTTCAAAACCATAATGGTTGTTAGGAAAGAGAGAGAGGTTTTTGTAGATGTCCCTCTTACGAACATAAACCTCCTTCAGTTTGGTAAAATTCATCTTGGATTGATCGCAATAGTTTCTGCAAAACTATGACTAAAATATGCAATTTCTGCAAAAATGTTCCTTCTTGTTATGTTTTTTCATCTTTTTACTTTCTTGCTCTTTTGACTGTTTTACTTTCACTTTAGACAAAAATAACTATTGGTGAAAGTATTCTCATCTCTTTTTACCATTTTACTGCCTTCTGTATTTACTTTTACGGTTTACCTTTGACTGCTCTGTAACTTCATTTTAACTTTCACCGACTTTTACCTGATACACTTTAACCACTGATACTCTTTAATTGTTAAAGGAAGATAATCTAAATATCAGTGAGGGGCATCCAAGGGTGTGACATTCAGAGCCACAGGAATCTCCATTCCTGGTTCTTGTGGATTCAGAAATGGAAATTTTGTTTTTTAATGAAAAAATTGGCACAAAACAGGTTTGGGAATGTAATTGTGGTTTCGGGATTTGAGGAGTAGGCTAATAAATCAATTCTGAACCTGTTTCAACGAAAGAAAAACGAAAACCAAGTTTTTACAGAGTTCAGAGGGAGTTTCTAGGGTGAATACCTATTTTCTGAAGGAAAACCGTGTTTAACAGGTACTGATGGATGACGGATGGACGCTTGAATACTGGAATGATGGGGGTCTTCAGTAAATTCTGTTAATGGCAGTTTAACAATCGATTTTCAAATTTTCAGTGTGGAGGGCGCAATTGCTTTCAACAGAGAGAATGATAGAAAATACGTGGAATCTTGTTTTATTTGCAAAGTCAATGGGAATTTTTTATTGTTTTCGAAAATGACGTCATCAGTGTACGGGAGGACACGTCACCGGGGTCGAGCGGTAAGCGGTAAATTCCGCACCGCTTTCGGGAGCAGGCGGTTTTCAGCGGGGAGGCAGCGATTCCATTAATCGTTTGACATGTGGTCGGAGTACTATTCCAAAACCACCGTGATCCCGCGCGTTAACGATCGGATGATGGATGGCTGGTGGAATTACAGCGGGCCGTTGATCCGGGAATGGGCGATCGGACGGTTGATATGACGTGAAGAAGGTAGGGGATTTAACACGTGGGCCCAAAGTAATTAATGTTAATATAACTATTTCGGGTGGCGTCTTATTGACTGAGGGATTGGTTATTAATTAATCTGGGTGATTAATTAATCTTGTGTTTAATCGGGGTTGTGGCGGGGTTGTTGGTTTTATAAACCAGATTTTAGAGTTGGAACTTGAGAACTTTAACTCTAGTTAGGGCTTCGGGTGAAAGGAAAATACCAAGGGGATGGGTTATTTGATTTTTTTGTTTAAAACATATAAATATATGTTCAAAACCCTTTTTCATATATGTTTATTATATAGCAATAAATAAATGTGATTTATCAACCATAGGGGTAGGGAATAATTTATATGGGTATATTTTAGCCAAAGGGTTTTTATTGTGGGATTTTTATTTTAAAAGGGATTAAATAAACTTTGGCCAAAACTTAGAATAACTGGGTTTTTGGGATATTATTGTAAAAGGGAATTATAGATAATAGGATAAGGTATTTCAATAGGGAATTAATAAATAAATCAGATGTTAATATGTCAAAGGGACAAGGAAAACTCAAAATACTTTACACAACTAAGAAAGTGAAGATCTTTGAAGTAAATTACATCATCTCAATTTCAACACTTAAACATAGAATAGCAAGTGATTTTGAGGGTTTATTATGGAAATTTGCATGATTTTCCTAAGTAAAATAGGATTTTACTTAGGAAAAGGATAAAAGTGAATGATTATAATGATAAATAACTTCAAGTACTTAGGTCTTTTTGATCATTAGGTCGAGGGTCCGGTCCCTCCAAAAGTCAAGGAAATGCCTTGAGCCCCTTTAATCTTCAAATACCTTAGCACTTTGGGGAAATTAGTAAAACTCTTAGGGAGAAAGTGATGTGGGAAGTTAATGATTTTGACTTTGCTTTTTGTGAATTTTCCAATGTATTTTCTGCTTCAGTACTTGTGATGAAAGTAAAGGATTAAACACATTTAGCAGCATCATTCATCACATGAAACTTTGCAACACCATCTACCTATCCTATCTACTTTACACTACCATTTTTTCTTCTTTATTAGGGTGCACTTAGACTGGCAAACCCTTATCAATTTTCTTTTCTTTTACATGGAAATTCTATCTAATTCTCAACTTATTACATCCAAGGGCTCATATTAAACTGTTGAGCACCTTTTATTAACTCTACCTATCTACTTATCTGCCAAAATTAAACTGTTTGGTCAGATATTTATTCTCTATTCTACAACATGAAATTGAAACATGAATGAGTCAAGTTTAAACAGTTTGACTCTTCATAAATTGTGGCAAAAGTTTGACAAGCTGCACACAATTTCTTTATTACAAAAAATGAAATAGTAGTGGCATTTGGACTTGCACACTTTCCTGGTCTATTTTTGTTTGGGGTTCATTACTTTCACTTTTTTGACCATTTTATTCTTTTTACCCTTTGATCTTTATTTTAGGGTATACCCTCTTTACATTTTTTAAATTTTTTGATTTTTTGGTTTTTCAAGAATATGGAACACCTTTGCTCAAGAAAAAGGTTTGAACATATTCCATAGTTCAATCAAGACAATCATGAAAAATGACACCTATTGGTATAGGAGTCTAACACTGATTACCCCATGAATGGAGCATTGTTTATGTTGATCAAATGGAATATTCTGTAATAGATCCTAATGCATCTTGTGAATCTATTGTTCCCTTGGTGAATGATTCCAAGAAACCTATGGAGAATCTAGGAGTCGGTGTGTATACCTAATTGATGGGCACCTTCCATATTCCACCTCCTTCTATTCATATCAACTCCATTTCATCCTCCAAGGATCCTACTCGAAGAGAGTTCTTCCGAACTAATTATTTTTTGGACCCTTGGACCTTACCTTCTCCTACCACCACATTAGAAGAAGGTCAACTTGGTGGAATGACATACCCTATATTTGCAGTAGAAATTTATTATTAGTCTATTGTTCACTATGCAGATTCTGATCCAGTTTCTCTTTCACTAAAGGATTTTGATGGAGATGTGGCTCCGACTTGGACATTTAACGCATCTTCTGCTCAGGACTGCCTTGATATTATTCTACCATCTGAAGAGAAAATCCTAGATGCAAAGACTGGTGTGGAAAGACCTTGGGATGATTTTAATCATCAATCATATTTTCTACCTGATTTGCGTGAGGTTGTGTCAAGATTTTCTAACCCTGTGTCTACTGGTCCTGTTCACCTGATCCTGAACCCTTTAGCTTGAGCAAAGATTTTTGCCGAAGATAATATGGCTGCCATTTCAGAAATGATCCCAATGAACATTTCTAGGAATCCCAATGTTATCGAGAATGTTTTCATCAGACTTGAATGTTACCCTGAAGAGATTCAAATCTATAACGATATCTTTAAATATTTTCATCATGTTTTTTCTTGGTCTTATGAGGAAATTCATGGAATTGATACATCTATTGTCCAACATGAGATCAAGAGTTACGAGAACGATAAGCCTATATGGTAGAAGCTTCGACCGATCAATCCTAGGAAAGACGCAACTATCAAGGACGAGGTTGAGAAGCTTCTTAAGGCGGGTTTCATATACCTCGTACCTTTAACTAAATGGGTTTCAAATCTTGTTCCTATGGACAACAAAAAAGGAATGATATGTGTCTTCACTGACTTCTGAGATCTGAGTAAGGCATGTCCAAAAGATAATTACCCCACAACATTTATTGATCAAATTATTGATGGGTGTGTGAGGAATGAGATTTTCTCCTTCATGGATGGTTTCTCGGGATATAATTATATTACCATCTGTCCTGAAGATCAACATGAGATTGCTTTTATTTTCCCCTGGGGTACGCTTGCATACATGGATATGCCTTTTGGTCTTAAAACTTTTTGATCTACTTTCCAGCGGGCCATGTCTTATGCTTGCCACAATATCAATAATATCATTGAAGCTTATTTGCATGATTTAGTTGCTCATTATTGAAAGAGAATTGATCATCCTTCTCATCTTTGAGAGTTTTTCGAAAGATGTCGTCATTATAAAATTTAGTTCAATCTGAATAAGTGCATTTTCGTCGTCACATCTGGTCAGTTGTTGGGATTCATTGTGTCTACTAAATGGATTCGTGTAGATCCCTTCAAGGTTGAGGTAATACTTCATTTTTGTTACCAGTCTTCTATTCATAGACTTTAAAGTGTTCAAGGAAAATCCAATTTCTTGAGGAGATTAATCATTAACTATGTTGAGGTTACGAAAGGGTTTATAATATTGTTGAAGAAAGAAATTTGATTCCTATGGGATGACTTCACTCAATGCTTGTTCAATGCTTTGAAAAATCCATTGGCCTCTGCTCCTTTATTAAGTCCACCTGATTATAGCAGAGACTTTCTTTTGTATGTCGTTGCGACAGAATCTACTATAGGTATGGTTCTAGTTCAAGACGATGATGCTCTTTGTGAGTGTGTTATTTATTATCTAAGTTGAGGCTTGGTAGGTCCTAAATTGCTATATTATCCCACTAAGAAGTTAGCTTTAGCAACCGTCCATTTTGTCCAACAACTTAGGCATTACATTTTGCTTCGAAATTTGTTTGTTTTAGTAGTTTTCATCGGTTTCAATTTTTTCTCAGTAGGTGAGTGATTGGGGGAAAATACGATAGATGGATTGCCATTTTACAATAATTCAATCTCGAGTTCTTATCTTCCAAATCCAAGGAATCATTGGTATTTGTAGAACTGATCTCTGAGTTTCCTTGTGGAGAAGAGATTATTTATGAGGAGTAATTCCTTGATGAACACTTTTTCCTAATTTCTTCACAAGATCCTTGGTATGGGGATATTATTTTCTATCTCCATAATTCAAATTTTCCCTTCACTTTTCAAAAGGATGAGCGTAGAAAATTGTGTCACTTGGAGAAAATCTATGTTATCATCAGTGACACTTTGTATCGTTGTGAAGTTGATTCTATCCTTATATATTGATTAACTCTAAAATAAGCTGAGGTTGTGCTGAATTATTTCCTCAGTGGAGCTTGTGGTGGTAATTTATCTGTGCTTACTACAAATCAAAGGATTTTTTACGCCAGATCTTTTTGTCCCTCGATTTTAAAATTTGTGTTGAGGTGGTCAAAAAATTTCACCAATGTCAAGTTTATACTTGAAATATGCTCTCTCATCCTGCTCCACTCTTTCCCGTTATCACTGTCGGTCCATTCACTAAGTGGGGAACTGATTTTACTACTTGTAAGCCACCTTTGGCGAAGGGTAATAAGTACATTATTGTAGTAGTGGACTACTTCACGAAGTGGGCCAAGGCTATGCCTACTTTCTTGAATGATGGTGAAACAAAATCCATGTTTCTATTCAAGTAATTTCTCACTTTGGTATTCCCAAATGGATTGTCACTAACCATGGCAGTAATTTTTATAACTTAATGATGGATGAATTGGGTCTTAAATTAGGATTCCGACAAGAGCATTCATCTCCTTTCTATCCTTAGGCCAATGGGCAGGTGGAAGCCGTGAATAAATCCTTGAAAGGTATCTTGCAAAGGAAAATCAATAAAGCTAAGTCCAATTGGCATGTCATGTTATATTGCGCCCTTTGTTCATACCAGATGTGAGTTAAGACTATGACCGGTCTCACTCCTTTCCAACTGGTTTACGGATTGGAGTTAATTTTTCCTATTGAGTGTGAGATTACTTCCCTTAATCTAGTTGTTGATATTCTTCTAAAGAATTCAAGTCTTGAACAAAACCTTGTTTATCTGGAACATGTCAATGAAAAGCATCGATATGTAGCTATGATTAATGAGGCCCATAAGAAAAAAGTGAATGTTCACTATGATAAGGCTGTAAAACCTAGGGTTTTCTCTAAAGGGGACCTCATTTTGGTCTATGATTAAGACAAGGATGCCTTGGAGGCAGGGAAATTTAAATCCATGTGGTATGTTCCTCTCATTGTCAAAATTCCTTTAAAAGTGAGCTTATTATTTGGTTGACTTTGATGAAAATAAGCTAGCGGAGCCCAGAAATGGGCTCTATCTTAAGAAGTATTATGCCTAACCTTTTGCGGAGAATTTTCTTTGGTTGTACATTTTGTATTTTTTGTGCATATCTATCTATCGATTTCGTTGTGACATTGATATTTTTTATCTACCTTGGCAGGCATCTATGGATGATATGATTCATCTTTTATTTGTCGATGGTGCTAGTCGACATACCTAGAATATTTTTTATCTTCCGTGGCAAGTATCTATGGATGATATGATTCATTTTGGATTTGTCGATGGTGCTAGTCGACATACCCAGAATCTTTCTTCCACGGATTGGGTAATTTACTATCCATCTAGTCAGTTGTTAGTCTCAAGGGGCATATGTATTGGTCCTACTTCGAAAAATATGGCAGAATATACTGTTGTGATCAATATACTCTATGAAGCAATATCACTTGGTGTAGGTTCTTTAGTAGTGTACTTGGA
This sequence comes from Pinus albicaulis, assembly GCA_034641835.2. Taxonomy (NCBI): domain Eukaryota; kingdom Viridiplantae; phylum Streptophyta; class Pinopsida; order Pinales; family Pinaceae; genus Pinus; species Pinus albicaulis. The sequence goes on from CM076580.1 coordinate 1,218,292,316, forward strand.
GACACAACTAGTGGTTTCTTAGTTGAATAAAATCTATCATGTTAGAGATCCATATTTATATCATTTATTTATGAGATTGTGTTTGTTACAAAGATAATTTAATTATGTTACATACATTCACATTCCACAATCAAAAAATGCATTTTTTGATTCATTAGCTAATCAAGCAATCTTCATTCATCAAATTAAATATAAAAAATCATCAATAATAATTGTATATATGAGACAGTCACATCATAAAATCGGTGTTTATAGATCAGAGTCATATGTTCAAAAATATAAAAAAATTGGACAATGATATCCAATAAAATTATGGCTTATGCCCGATCATGTCCATCATAAAAAAATATCAAGTCATCCAATCACCCTAAAAATCTATGTCTGTGGGCACTGATCTAGATGAGAATCATGGAAGAGCACTATGGCAGTAGCTACATGGCAGAATAGTCACACCCAATAATGTGGTACACCAACCACACATCTCTAAATAGCCTCACGAAGGACTTCTACTGTAGCTATAGGGACCTCACGGGTCAAACCCTCCAAGTTCCTCTATATGGCATGGAGGACTCTCCCTGGATCTTCTGTGACATTCTTTGTCTCTATTCTATGATGCTTGTGCCTCAGTAGACTAGTAGTTCTAACTGTTCCAACATCTATCACATGATAAATAATTTTGTAAGTACTTTTTACTATCAAAAATAATTTTTTCGTTTCATATTTTTATTGAAAATCCAAAAAATCAAATCATCAAAAATCATTTAATGTGATCTTACCAATCACTCCCCATGAAGATCCAGGTGGTAAGGGTAGATACAGGCCTTCCCTAAAGTCCATATCTGCATAAGGGTAATCCTCTATGGTGATCACCTATTCTCCCCACCATAGGAAGAACTCATCATCCAAGGTAGTCCTAGGGACCTCACCATCCCCTAGTCTCTTCATCGAGTCAGCCCACCATGCTATACGTGGATCTTGTGGGCTTATGATGGTTGATATCACTTTGCGTCAAAGCCGAGGTAGTCTCTCACGAAGGAAAGTACACAATATATTTCCATATCCAAAATTATTAGTCTTATTTTTCCAGATAGAAGTCAATTGTAACTTCAAATTGGTCAATAATGCACTGCACCCATCATATAGTCTAGTTAGGAAATAAATTACCAAACTCATAGTTACACATGAGGCCTGGTGTAATGAATCTAATCAACCTACTTAGACTATAGTGAAAAGAAGGATTTTCATATGTAATCCTTGTACATCTCTAATTTGGACCTTGGTCCCAACCTTCTCAGTATCTTCTCAGGAATATAGCCCGATGTAGTCATCAACATTCAACCCTCCTGGTGCTTTTCCATGAAAATTCACTAGCTCCCGTCTTCGATAAATCCCATTAATGAAATATATGTCTTCGATTTCAATTCTAAAAGCCATTTATTCGATCATGAAGGCATATTCTTCTAGGTCCCAATAATTATAAAGAATATCCAGAAATTTGGTAATTGTTTTCATATTTGGAATTTTGAAATTTTTTAGTAATCTGCATCCTCAAAGCACTTCCAAGGAAAATGCATCTTCCATGACCTCATTATCAATTTCACTATGCTCCCTCTCTCTCCAACTGATGGTCATCCTAAGTCAATTCAGCAATTCATCCATTAGTTACTTTTAAAAATTACTCTCTACATACGCGGATCTAATTTTCACATAGTCACGTCTCTCCGCACCTTGGATATTTTCAACCCATGTATGCATAGAGGGTTAATCTAAAAATTGAATTCATATGGTGAAATTGACTTAAAAATACTTGAATTGATAAATAAAATGATTACTAATAGGTTTGATTGGATTACCTGGAAGATTTGAGGTGATTCGGTCGACAATTGGCCCGGATTGAACTTGGGGATTTTTTACTCCAAATAGTTTTCTCAAATTCACCAATGCACAAATCATCAAATGTGAGCTCAAAAGGTATATTTTTGCCCAAATTTAAAATTGAAACCCACTTGCATAAATTTTTATTTTTTATTTTTTGAATTAGTCCAAGAGTTTATGACATTTTTGGCTTGTAAGGGCTGGGATAGGTTGCTTTCAGAGCCATTTAACAATTTCAAGATGATTTTTATCGCTTCGATTCCATGATCGCTAACCCGTCATGGAAGATATTTTGTTTAGAATTGGAATATAGGTTATGTAAATTCACTTTTCATTTCACTTATGCATTCTAGCCTCCATATTGAAATCTTTCCATAGAGTCAACCCCATCATATTACGATCATTAAACCATTTTCACTCACAGACTTATAAAATCATGATATGATGGTAGACCCATCCTTTACATGGGCTTTCTAGTTATATCCTCGCTAGCATATGTCGCCCATGCTAAAAAATTGCGTAGGTTTGAGAGTCCTCTTTAGTCCCGCCATGACTTATACGATGAAGCTTCACTCTTCTTCTTCACTATCTTTCTCGATTTATACCCTAGGGGGTCCTTATTGTCGAGTTGTTCTACTGCATTTCATATTGACCATTTTTTATATCTTGGCCTTAAGACGACTTCCCTTGGACTCATGTATAAGACAAATTTGTACCATGTCTATCTGCAAAGTCAACCTTGCAATTACTTAGAATATGCAACTTGACACCCTTTTCCCATGGATAAAACATTCTTCTGAGTGTCATATACAATTTCCACCTCCTTGCATTGAGCATATGATTGTTCCTATCCCAAGAATTAGTGCATCTATTTACTAACACTCATTCTATCCACTGTATTGTAGGCATTCTTTTATTATTTTTCCGGATTTCAATATGAAAAAGAAAAAAAATCAAATATCCTAAAAACAGCGGGAATGGAACAATACTTCCATATTTTATGGTAGCTAAGAGATAGTTGTGTTTCCATTGAACAAAGCACACAAAGATAAGTATTTTCTCCATTGGAATGGGCTTTAGTTTGACTCAAGAGAGCCATAACCTTGTTATTGAGTCAATACTACCCCGGTTGGTTATTTCTTCCAATCATATGGAGGGTTTGTTCATGCATCCCGCATGACAAACTTATAATAAGTTATCATATGTTTCCATAGTCACATTTTTGGTTCATGCTTTTGTTCAAGGGATGAAAACCTGAGTTGGCCTTTTTGCACTGTCTCTTGACTCATTTTTAAGTCGACCATCCTTGATCTTTAAGATTTTGGTTATATCACATCAGCTATTTGGTCCTTTGCTTGTGTTGGTTTGAGAAGGTCTCCATTGACTTCTTTCTGGTAGTTTTTTCTCTTATCAACTTCAAAAAAATTCTCTGAGAGTAAACCTAGAGCTGCACTATGGCCTTATTTACATCATTTACAGGTGACCTTCTCAACATTTGATCAACACCATGGGTCTTTCACTAAGTGGTTTCCCTTGTGTTGGACTTCAAATTTCATTATCACAACTGGGATTTGAGCAGTACCTTGGTTTCTATTTCACCCTATCGGTGGATTCCTTACCTCTTTGTCAGCTTTCATTATTTGTTGGTTCAAAGGGTTTCTACAGTGTGCTAACTACATTTTGTTCATTCCGGAAATGTGCTTCGGGTTGGTTACTTCACTTTTCTTCGTCTAATTCCTTCCAAATCTTGGCCTTCAAGTTATTCTCATGCTGGATTGATGTGGTATGCCTTAATTCCTTCCTTCTAGCAAATATTTTCCCATCGACTCTAACACGTTTATCTGGGAACAAGGTCTAGAGTCCTTTTGTCAGTACCTTAGGGTTTGCAGTCATTAGTGGCAGACTCCTTCACTATCGATAGTGAGAAATACATCAATGTCTCATGATTGGTATATTTTATCAAGTGTTAAACTTCAACTCATTCATTCGCACTTGTTAGATTTTACGGGGGTGCCTTAACTCTCATCATCATTATCAGTGAGTTGTCTCATGTTTGCTAACGTTATACATCAATGGCCAGTAATCAAATGATTTCTCACTTGGTCGACCTCATCTCATTTATTCCCATAGTGTATAATTGTACCATTATGATCATTTAAGACCTTAGGTTTGCATCAATATGATTTGGTTCACCTTCACAGTTCTTTCAATTTCTTCTAGTGACACCATCCACCTTTATATATTACAGTTCATCAAAAAACCATCCTATATCTTGGCACCTGAGTTTCATGCAATACCACATTTACACCACTTATGATTTGGTACTTGGAGATTTAGTTGTGACTTCAGTGATCAGATATCTTTTCAGAATCATTGATCAGTCTTCTATATGTGATTCTTTGACATGACTTTGATATGTACTTTGGGGCAATGATCAAATTATTGACTATGTACTTTACAGTTTCTGCTATACTTGTATACATAGTGGATCCACACTATACTTGATATGTGGAAATGCTTTACTTTCACTGAGAATGGGTATTCCTGCCTCAAACATGAGCTTGATTTCTGATTTCTTTCACTGGTTTTTAGCAGGCTAAAATTTGGTGAAGTCCTGTCAAGTCCTCGCAAGATTCTTTCTTATGCACATAATACATTTTGACCATCATGTACCCCTTCTGACCTAATATATTATGGGGCATATGTTATAGAATAATTTATCACCTCTATATACTTGATGATCTATGTATTGGCCTTGGGCAGCCCTTTCCATCCAGACAGGGTCCTTTACTTAAAAAACAATATTTTGAATTCCATACAAGACTCTACCATATAAAAAAATGCGTGCAGTCGTGGGTCCACTCATACCTGACCCGCGTATATAATTTAAAATATTAAAAAAATATAAAACACTCTATTATTTGGGCGGGGTTTACGGGTTACACTGAAAGCACACCTACAGGAGCCCATGGCCAAACTGTTTCTGAACTGAAAATTTGTTTTGACAAAGTATAAATACACCTGATGGGAAGGCCTAAAGGGAGGTCGGAGATAGGTATTGATACTATAGCCTCTTAGTCCCAAATCAAGTATGATTATCCCTGTGCCTCCTGCACTTCACAAGTTCAGGAAACACTTGTCTCCTTCTTTGAGATCTTCACCTCTTTTATGTGACATCCTTGTGTACCTTTATGGAAGAATATTTTTGAGGCTTGGGATGGATGTTTCCAGAGGACAGTTTTTCTTGGAGTCATGGCTCAATTCAAGTGGTATTCCTCCACATATTTTACATACATCAGTAAAGACGCTATGTCTCATTCCTGATTTTGTGATCTTTAATGTTTTTTATACTTTCTAATGATCTTGTAATAGTTTATTTAATGTTATTTAATATAATATTATATGATCTAACCACTAACATCTAGGATATATATGTTGTTATAGCTAGTCTATGTGATTTTTATTGAATGAGTTGAAGGGTTTGAAGCACGTGGAGGAGTAGAGGGTTTGAAACCTATAGTAACGACCTCAAATATAGGACATACAGGTAAGGTCATCTCTCCCAAATTTGTTATTTTAAGCATTAGGACCAGTAGTTTGATTTCTTCTTGATATTGTATGCCTTCCACTCTGTTGGGGTCCTCAACCCCAGACCCTAGGGTAGTTTCTCCCGTAGCTATTTTTTGGTGTGGGTTACACTTCCTTAAGGTGGCCCATCATGTTGAATCGAATCATAGTAACTCTTCATCACATGTTTACCCTGGTTGGTTGGTTGGTTACTTGGTTACATGTGGAAAGAGTGTGTTAAACAATGGCATCAGAGCATGGTTCACCCCTCATAAATGATGGGTGTTTTGTTGGCCATGCATTAATGTCAGTTTCATATGTGTCCTTATGATTTCCCTCTATGTTCTTGTTGCATATGCATGATGTTGGTAATTGTTGCAGTGTTGTTTCCATCTGAAGGTTGATGGGGTTGTGGTGGAAGGTTTTGTCATGTGTGTATGAATGGTTATGCATTTTTTATGCATGTAAAGTGCTTACATGTTGTCAAGTGTACCTTGGTAAGGTTTTCGATGTCAGGCATGGGGTCATGGTATGTATAATATGGTCATGCATTGATGACTGGGCTATGGCTAGAATGATGTTTATATCTTGTTTTATCTATATGCTATATAATTAATGTGGTTATGATTATGTGTATAAATGTATTATGTTGATTGGTTGATCTTGCATATGAGATATCCTCCTGGAATTATGCTAAGCTATGTTATTTTATTGTGATTTGGTTTAGCTAGCATAATGTTCCTTGCTAGAAGGAAACCAAGATGACTAGAAATATGGTAGACTATATAGATTATCCTTATGAATAAGATGAGAAGCATGGTGTTGGGAACTATTATCACTTAGAATACGCATTGATAAGTTTGAAGGAAAAAATAAGGAGTTCTAAATAAAATAATGATATAATTATATAGGAAAAAGAAAAACAAGAAGAAGTTAATGCAGAAATTCTTTAGATTCTGTCAGAGTTGCAGCGACAGGGACCACTCCATATCAGCTATGGATGACAGGATGGGATTAATGGGTCATATGGAAGTAGAAATCATGGTGGTCACAAATTTTATAGAGTTGACATGATCAAATATGGAAGGTTATTGGACACTCTGTATAGGAGAGGTGATATACAAAAGTACTATTCTAGATCTGGTTATTAAAGTAATTATGATATCCATCATTATCATCCTTATAGGATGAGTGATAAGGGATATTTTCCAGATGATTTTATGAAATAAAATGCACCTACATTTAATGGATACATGAAGAAATCACAGGATTTAGAAGAATGGTTTCTTTCTATGAGGAAGTTCTTCAGGTTGCATGATTACTCAGAAAACATGAAAGTTGGAATAACTACATTCAGCCTTAAAGGTAAAGAAGATATTTGGTAGGAAGATGTGAAGAATGTTAAGGGTATTAATTAGGATGAACTGACTTGTAGTGAGTTTGAGAGACTATTCCCAAATAAGTATCTATTAGAGACATACTATGACGACATGTCAAAAGAGTTTTATGAGCTAAATATGGGATCTATGACTGATAAGGAGTACACTAGAAAATTTCTAGAGTTTTTGATATATGTCCCTTACCTCAAGGAGGAGAAGGCCAAGATTTAGAGATTCATCAATGGGTTGTTGATAAAATTCAAAGGTAGGATTGAGTTTTATGAGCCAATATCATTGGAGGAGGTCATCCGGAAGCTAAATAATTATTATGAGCAATCAAACTGCAGATTTGAGAATAAGCCACACTCGAAAGGTAATGAAAATAACAAAGGAAAATGGGACAAGAAGTGAGAAAGACCTCAGGATACATGTAATAAAGAGAATTTAGCACCATATAAGAAGTCCAATGCATCTGACAGAGGACAGAGACTTTGATCTTAGGATAAGAATAAGGATGAAGGTTGGAAGCCTTTGCAATTTTTTACTTGTGGAGGTGAGCATCGCAAGAGTGATTTTCCACAGCATTAGGGTGGTAAACCACATATCTACAGTGCTTATGAGGCATAGACAGTGGGAAATCTTGGATAGAGTATTCCCAAGATTTATGCAATGCTGGATAATAGGTAGGAAGATCACCATTCATTTTCATAGTTTTAAAGAGTGATTAAAACCTTATATATGGATGACTTGCATGAATATTCCCTTCTCACTTAGTTATGGTTGGTCTATTTCACAATAGGAATTCCATAATTTCATTTTTTTTAACTATTAATTATGGAGAACTCCAATGTGAGAGAATATTAGTATTTTTAGTGTATCCACAATTTAATCGATAAAATCAAAATATTGTCTAATATTTTTTACCCACTTTTATATCAGATGTAGAATTCCAAAATATAATTAAGAATATTACAAAACACTCCACTTACTTGTCTATATGTTTCATTGTTCAAATCACCATTTCCTTAATCCTTCTTGTTGTTTTATTGCTACATCATTTTGATTCAAAGCATCTTGTGTGAAAGCTTTGTTGAATGAAGTTCCAACATTTTGTTTCCAACATACAATCTTAATTTTACCACATTTTTCACGAAAGATGTATTGTTATCGATAGTTTTTTATTTGTTTGTAAATTTTAGCTGGAGGCGTTTGTGCTCATACAGTGGGTATATATTTTTTGGTGGGATTACAGGCAAGGTATATTAATATATATTCAAATGTTTTGATAATAAATATCAAATTTTTCAATATCCAATAAATGCATCTCATAGTGGTGGACTCTACTCACATCCAACTGAGCAAGTTGTAGATAAAGGAGAGGAGGATTGAAGAGAGAGAGAGCGAGAGGAGTTAGAGAGGTATATAACGGTAAGAAAGGGAGAGGGAGATATAAATATGGATGTGGGAGAGAGATAAGGATAGAGGGAGGGATAAGAGAGATAGAGAGAGAGAGAGAGAGAGAGAGAGAAGGGGGGAGAGAGAGGGACATAGGAGAGAAAGGGTGACAGAGTAAGGATTAGAGGAGGAGAAGAGAGTGGGGATATAGATATGGAGTTGGAGGGGGAGAGAGGGAGGGAATAATAAATATGTATAGAGTGAGAAGTTGATAGAGAGGGAGTGATAAGGGTGAGAGGAGAGAGGGTGTGTATATTTAGGGGTGAGATAAAGAGACATATAAGGAGAGATGGAGACAATGGGGGAGAGAAGAATACATAAGGAGAAAGGAATGGATATAATAGAATATTGAGAGAGAAATATAGAGTGATGGGGGAAGAGAGAGAGAGAGAGAGAGAGAGAGAAACAGAGAGAGAGGGGGGGGGAGGGGAAGATAGAGGGAGGTAGGATAGAAGGGGAGAGAGAGGACTTGATAGAGAGCAAGAGAGTGATGGGTAAAGAAAAAGTATTATAAGGGTGAGAGAGAGAGAGAGAGTGAGGGAGAGGGAGAGTGATGGGGTAAGAGACAAGGAGGTAGGATAGAAAGTGAGAGAGAGGAAGGACCAGAGAGAGGACTTGAGAGAGAGGAGGAGAGAGGGAGGGATATAGGAAGATAGATTGAGGGATAGAGATATGGATTTCTAGGGGGGAGAGGGAGGTAAGAAGAAAGACAAAGAGTTATAATGGAGGGAGAGAGAGGGAGTGAAAAGGGGGATATGGAAAGAGAGTGTGTATTTTTGGGGTGCGATTAAGAGTCAAATATGGAAATATGGATATAAGGGGGGAGAAAAGGAGAGATAGATGCATATACGAACAAAGTTGGAAGGTTAAGAAAGAGAGAGAGGTGGGAGAGAAAGTAAGAGAGCAATCACATGAGAGAGTGGAGAGAGGTAGGTAAAGAGAGGTGGAGATGGAGGGGGAGAGAGAGGGAGGTAAAAATAAATACATAGAGAGAGAAATGTTGAGAAAGAGAGAGGTAGCGATAAGGAATATGGAGAGAGAGGGAGAGAGGACAACAAGAGGGAAGAGAGATAAAAGTGTGGGAGAGGGAGGAAAGGGGAAAAGAGAGAGACACAGAAGGAGAGGATAAGGGAGTAATAGATAAATAGTTTGTAGAAAGAGAGTGTATGTTTTTGGGTTGATATAGAGAGACAGAGGGATATAGAGATATATATGGAAGATGAAGATAAAGAACAGAGAGATGAAGACACAGAGGGACAGAGATAGAGATTGATAGATATGGAGTTAGATAGCGTGTGCATTTTAGGGGGCGAAATAAATAGACAAAGAAGGAGGGATAAAGGGAAACATAGATATATATGGAGGCAGGAGAGAGGGAAGAATATTTATTTCACTATATGAATTGATTTCAATGTAGATGGTGATTTTTCATCCTATTTTATTTCTTGCACTAGACTCATTGATTTTAGTATAGATTTTTTTTTCTAATGATATTTTATTACTTGCACTAGATGCATTGATTTCAATGTAGATTACTTGTAATCCTATTTGATTGTTTGCACTGAATGTGGTTTCAGCGTAAATGGTGATTTCTAATCCTATTTGATTGATTTCACTAGATGCAGTGATTTCAATGTAGATGATTTCTAATCCGATTTTATTTCTTGCACTAAATGAATTTATTTCAGTGTAGATGGTGATTTCTAATGTTATTTGATTGCTTGCACTAGATTATTATAGTGTAGATGTTGGTTTCTAATCCCGTTTTCTTATTTGACTATAGACATAGATTTGTAATCCTATTTGATTACTTGCATTAGTTGCATTGTTTCCAATGTAGATGTTGATATCGAATATTATTTTATTTACTACATTTAATGCATTGATTTTAGTGTATATGTTGATTTATGATTGGATGTAACTGGATATATTATGGTATATTAATTTTAAATCCATTGCATTAATAATGTTCATTTATTTTAGAGTGAGCACAAAAATTATTGACAATGTACATTAATTTTTGTGTTATAGTAATTAAAAATATTAATATTGGAGTGCAAGAGAGATAAGGTATGATGTTTACTACAACGACTCAAGATAAATATTTAAATGGTTTACAATTTCAACTGTCCTTTTAATATAAACTATATTAAAAGATGACAAAACTAACAAGGGTGACAGTAAGAATAGTAGAAGAAAATAGTTTGAGATTAATCCCAATGAAGACTACTTGTAATTGACTAAATTTTTATTATTCACATTTTCTATCATTTAACACTATTACTTTGTCAGTTTTCATTCAAATTTTTTATTTCATCCTTTTTTATCATTAAATTTATTTTACAATATGTATCATCACAACAAACTGAGGTAACTAAGGAAATTTCAAATTAAATGACCAGATAAATATCAGACATATTTAGCATATTTAAAATGGTTATATTAATATTAGATGTATTTACATATTATAGATAAAATTAATCATACGTTCCATATATTTTCCTTGGAAACAAAAGATTGAAACCAACCTAGATCCATCTTAACTCTAGATCTATCAAGTGTTGATAGGGATCAAATGTCTTGAGGTGCAAACATTTCCTCAAGTTTTGCAATCAAAAAATAGGTTTTTACCTCAAGATATTTCATCCCTATCGACGCTTGATAGATGCAAATTTAATATGGATCTAAGCTGGTATATTGTATTTGAGGACATAATTGTTGATAATGTTAGGGATCTAATTATCATTGATTAGTATTATCTGAATTCGTCTTCGCCCTGTAAACCACATGTGATAAGCTAATTTTTCTCGGTAATCTCATATTTTCTGAACCTATATGAACGAAATATATGTATTGCATACTTTTCAATTAACTAGGGATCATAATCCTTTTGTTGATTTTAACATTAAATTGAATATATGTGTTTTTTTCTAGTCATTCTTGAAATATCAGTTGGAAGTCTTTGGGTATGCACTTGTGATGGAGGTTGCCGCCAACATTCATTTTGAAATACTCATTTAAGTTGACTTAATAAGACTACACTCCTCAATATACTTTTTTTTTTATATTTGTAATTAACTCTAAAAACTTGTTATGATCATTATTTCTAACTACAATTATATAAAAAATTCTAGTTTCTATATTCATACAAATTTAATTAATTCAAGAAAAAAATTATTGATAAATCGTCACATCTCTCTCTCTCTCTCTCTCTCTCTCTGTGTGTAATTAACTCTAAACTTGTTATTTCTAACTACAATTAAAAAAAAAATTCTAGTTTCTATATTCATACAAATTTAATTAATTCAAGAAAAAAATTATTGATAAATCGTCACATATCTCTCTCTCTCTCTCTCTCTCTCTCTCTCTCTCTCTCTCTCTACCAACATACATATGATTTCAAGTAAAAACTATGATATATCATAGTATTTTGGACATATTGATTTTGAAGCTTGGAATTAATAATATCGTCTTTGACAGTTTTGTTTGCAACCATTCAATAAAATTCTAGTTTCTATATTCATACACATTTAATTAATTCAAGAAAAAAATTATTGATAATCGTCACCTCTCTCTCTCTCTACCAACATACATATGATTTCAAGTAAAAACTATGATATATCATAGTATTTTGGACATATTGATTTTGAAGCTTGGAATTAATAATATCGTCTTTGACAGTTTTGTTTGCAACCATTCAATAAAATTCTAGTTTCTATATTCATACAAATTTAATTAATTCAAGAAAAAAATTATTGATAATCGTCACCTCTCTCTCTCTCTCTCTCTCTACCAACATACATATGATTTCAAGTAAAAACTATGATATATCATAGTATTTTGGACATATTGATTTTGAAGCTTGGAATTAATAATATCGTCTTTGACAGTTTTGTTTGCAACCATTCAATAAAATTCTAGTTTCTATATTCATACAAATTTAATTAATTCAAGAAAAAAATTCTCTCTCTCTCTCTCTCACACACACACAACATACATATGATTTCAAGTAAAAACTATGATATATCATAGTATTTTGGACATATTGATTTTGAAGGTTGGAATTAATAAACTTGTTATGATTATTTCTAACTACAATTATAAAAAAAATTCTAGTTTCTATGTTCATACAAATTTAATTAATTCAAGAAAAAAATTATTGATAAATCGTCACATATCTCTCTCTCTCTCAACATACATATGATTTCAAGTAAAAACTATGATATATCATAGTATTTTGGACATATTGATTTTGAAGGTTGGAATTAATAATATCGTCTTTGACATTTTTGTTTGCAACCATTCAATACATGATGTCAGATAAAAAAACACCCACTAAACGTCATCAATGAATGAGGTTTTAATTTTTTAGTGTACCAAAACAATTCCCTACACAGGAATTACTTTGACAAATATTACGACAACTTCAATGGATGTAAATAGGGAAAGTCTCGTGTGCCAATGTTTTGGTAGTGGCTTTTCATATCATTTTCCCAAACACCTAGCTTAAAAAATCTAGTGAAGTCCCATGGATCTATTTAAAAGAATAATAATAAATCATGGCCAACATTAGCATGATTCATTTATATGTGTTTCATTTAATGGGAAGTTGGAAATCATAATACTATGAAATGGTGTTTCTCTGACTACTTATGTTCTATTTTATTTGAAAATATATTTATATTTGATATGTTTTAAATATGATAAATTTAGAAAATATATATTTAAAATTGAAAATATTTGTAAATATATACTAGCACAACCGCATTTACAAATGTGGTTCATAAAACCTTGGATGTGTTTTTTAAAAGACTGACTATTTTTCATTATTAATAACTATATAGATAATAATAGCCATATGATTTTTTATTTAAATAATTATATTCAGTACATTAATATTGCATTTTATATCAATATAATATTATTTATTACATAAAATATTGCTAATATATTAATAGTTATATTTAAAAGTACAATATAATTCACATATAACATAAAAATAGCATTTGGTTATTATTAATAATATGTCTTTATCTCTTATCATGAATAATTATTATATATTTATTACTATAATTCTCAATATATTTTATATATTTACTTAGAGTATGTTAATAATAATAACTATATATTAAACTAACATATATTATATTATTATTCAGAAATTATATATATATATATGATTATTTTATATAATAACATATTATTTAACAATATAATATGTAATAATAAGATATTATAAAATTTAAACCCTAGGGTTTAAAAACTCATACATTAAACCATATATTTTGTTAATTACTATGGTTTATTAAGTCCTTGTGTTTTAAATATTGATCCCAAGATATAAATAGCTTCTAAGAATTAATATTTTTAACCTAACAAATAAAAAATAGAAGAAATTGAATTATAAACATAAGAAACTATTAATATTATAAACCTAAGTGACTAGTAAATCCAATGGTTTAATATTATAAAATAAATAAATTAGTAAACCTAAGGGAAAAATATTATAAACCGAAACAATCAACAAACCTAAAGAATCAATACTAACAAGACATGGGATCAATTAACCCTAACAATTAACATTTTCAACCCAATGGATTAATATTTTAAAATCAAGGGATTAATAAACCCAAGTGATCGTTAAAATTATAAACCCAAGGAATTATTAATATTATAAACCCAAGGGACTAATAAACCTAAGGATTTAGTATTATAAACCGAGAGAATTAGTAAACGCAAGGGATAGATATTATAAACCTAAGTGATCAACAAACCCAAGGATTTATTAATATTATAAACCCAAGGGACTAATAAACCTAATGGTTTAATATTATAAACCCAAGAAAGTGGTAAACCCAAGGGATAAATATTATAAACCTAAGTGATTAATGCATCCAAAAATCAATATTACAAATACAAGAGATTTATAAACTCTTGAATTAATATTTCAAACTCAAAAGATTAATAAACCCTAGCTATTTTTAATATTATAAACTCAACCAGATTAGTAAATGTGATTGATAAACGTTGATAAACATTAATGATATAAATCTAGCATTAATCATAAAATTAATAATCGTATTGATAAACATATAATACTACTAAAAAATAACTATTATAATAAAAATATTATTATTATTAGTAATGATTTTCAATTTATATTAATAATTCATTATGATGTTAATAAATTATTATTATAATAATTTTATAATGATTAATGTTATTAATAATTATTTATTATTATTATTAGTTAAAACTTTTATTTTTATTGTAAATTAAATTAAATACTATTATTAATTATTAATATTAATAATAAAAAATTCATAATAACAATGAATAATAATTAAAAATAATTTATCAATTATTATTATTTATTAAAATTTGATTATGCCGGAGGATTAATTACATTAAACTTGTCAAGTCTCACTAGCACAACTAGTTGAGGATTGGCCTCATCAGCAAGGTGGAATAGGATCAAACCACATGGGCAGTGGATTATGATACTATGGATAATCCATATTCTGCAATCAATGAAAACCATAGAAGTTTGAAACCATAATCATTAAATTAATAAACCTAAGGGATTGATACTATAAGATAAAGGGAATAATAAACCAAAGATATTAGAAACACAAGAGAATAATTTTAAACCCAAGAGATAAATACTATAACCCAAGGTATATAAACCCTAATATAAATATTATAAACCCTAAAATATACATTGTTTACCATGGTTTACCATGCTTGATTTTTATATTGAGACATTTTTTGTCACAATTCAACTTTGGACCATCGTTGACCATGGTTAATTTTCATATTGAGAAAATATTTTTCAGAATATAACGTTGGACCATAGTTGACCATGATTATAAACCAAGGTGATTTATATTATACCCAAATATTAATATCATAAACCCTATGAATAATACTAAGCCTAGAAATGAAAACGCTTAGATTAATAAAACCAAGGTATTGATATTGGAAACTAAAGAGAATAATAAACCAAAGAGATTAATACTAAAAACCCAACAGAATAATATTAAACCCAAGGGATAAATATTTTAAACCCTAAGATAAATATTATGAACTCTAAAATAAACATGGATAAATGTCATTTACCATGCTTGATTTTTATATTGAGACAATCTTTGTCACAATGTAATGTTGGAACATGGTGACCATTGTAGACCATGGTTGACTTTCATATTGAGACAATATTTATCACAATGTGACACTAGACTATTTTTTGTCATCATTGACCAAGATTATAAACCCAAGGGATTTATATTAAACCTTAGGAATAATATTATACATGTTATAAATAATATTATACCCTAGGAATATGAACCCTTAGATTAATAAAACCAAAAGATTGATATTATAAAATCAAAGGAATAATAAACTAACGGGATTAATTCTAAAACCTCAACACTTTATAAACCCAAGGGAATAATATTAAACCCAAGCGATTAATATTATAAACCAAAAGTATATAAACCCTAAAATAAACATGGTTGACTATGGTTAACTATAATGTCCCTTGACATTTAAAATCCAAAAAACTATAAATTCATAAGAGTATCAAATGGTTTTTTTACCACTTATGTTATATTATGTTTGACAATATTTTTTTTATATGATTTAAATTATTAATTTAGAAAATATATGTTTAAAATTGAAAACATTTATAAATATATATTAACTGTACAATTTTGAAGAAGATTTTCCCTTTCCTCATTTGAAATAATTTGTTTTCTGGTATATCATATCTTATCTATATTCGTATTTGAATCTTCATACCTGTACTTATCCCACCTGTAAGCACTTAAATTAGTAATTGAAAGCATATTGCGTAGAATAAATAGGCGTGTTATTTATACAACCACTCAGTTTCATAAATGGTATGTTTGTTACAGAGATCCTTGATGTCTTTATATTCAAAATTAAAGAAAATTGGAAATTGAACCTATTTGATTCGGTTCAATGTTAGCAGCTCAACCAATTTTTGAATATTGATAAAAGTTATTGAACAAAAGAATCTTGAGTGCTTTAACAATATTGATTATAAGTTTGACTGCGTTAACATTATTGATTATAAGTTATCTAAATTATCGATTATAACTAATTGATTACATTAATATTATTGATATAAGTTACTCAATAAACTGTGTCAAGTTGGTCAGACAAATTGATGGGGTAGAATTAAATATAATCGTTCCTTATGCATTACTCTTTTTCCCTTCCTCACATTCCTTCATTTCTGTGTACCTTTTTCTATTCACATTAATATTCGTTCATTTATGTCTACCTTTTTCTATTCACATTCCCCCTGAGACATTTTTTTTTAGTTTGTTTCCCTAGGGTTTGGTATGTCTTTGGTGACATAGGTTTAATACTAATAATAATAAGATTACTAATTTTAAGGTTGACATTAAAAATTATTAATAACAACTATATGTTAAATATATATATATCATGATTGATATAGTTAACATGAACATTATCTTCAACTATAATTAATGATATATATTATGTTTAACATGTTTATAATTAATCATAGCTATGTATTTAAAGAGAACAACATGATGTCTAAAATTAACCATAGACACATATCAAAAGACATCATGATGATAGTCAAACATAGTTAACTTTTGTTGTCAATATTTGCATCCAATGTATAAATTGATCATTATGGTCAACTTTAATCAATCATATGTTTTCCATAGTTAATGATAGTTAACCATGTACATTCATAGTCATCCTCATTCAACCTTGGTCAACCATATTCAAATTTGGCCAACCATGTTGATTGTTAACCATTTCTAACATGCCTACAATTAACCATATTCAACTATGGTCAACATGCCTATAGTTAACAATAGAAATGGTGCTTGACATACCTATAGTCAACTTGATGATATAGTCAAACCATGGTTACCCATAGTCAATGTTTAACAATATTAATATTAATATGGCTTAAAACACATTGGTTTATTAATGTAGCTAAATATGTTATACTATGTTCCACTATGTTCGATAATCAACACTTTTCAACATGAGTAAGATAATCACCTATTATTATTGATTAATATTAATAGTCAAACATAGTAAACCACATTAGTAAACATATTCAAAAAAAGTCAATATTTGTAGTCATATTTAAATAAATGACCATGATCAAACTTGATCATCCCTATACTTACCATATTTAACAATAGTCAACATTTTTCATTCATAGTCATCCTCATTCAACACAACTCAACCATATTCTATTATAGTCAACCATGGTTCACCAAAGTCAAATATTATCAACCTTAGTCTACTACCATCATCCGTGCTCAATTACAATCAAGATTTAAAAATAATTAATAATAACAATATTTATATTAAGAAGTTTTAATAATAATTATTATTATAATATGAATATTTTTATGTGAGAGTGGTACAAAAATCTATGCAACACTACAATGTTACAAACATTGTTGCAATGTTATGTCGCATTGAAATTTATCCAATGTCACAATATAACATTAAAAAATTAGTCAGTTGCATTTACTAATGTGGTTGACTATGTTCAAATATATTTGACTATATTTGATAATAAACAGCCTTCAAATTTGGCCAAACATAAACTCCTATTAATTTTTTTTATTACAATAACGACATTAGTAAATGTGGTTTATATATGTTAATAGGCATATATCAACCACATGCATAACAGCATGCATAATTATTAGGTGTATGGTCGGGATTTAATATTAATATTAATTATTATATAATTATAATGATGATATAAAGAATAATTAGGTTTTATAATATTAGGTTTGAAATATTGGTTTTAGTATAGGGTTTTAGTATATGGCTTTAATATTAAGGTTTTATTAATGGATTTCAATAATTAGACATGTTGTAATGTTAGAATGGTACATAAATCTATCTCACGTCGCATCATGACAAACATTGTTTCCATGTTACATTACATTGCAATTTATGTAATGTCACATTGCGACATTAGAAAATTACTCAACCACATTTACCAATTTTGTTGACTCTCTTTGACTATTTTTAACAATTTATCGAATGCAACACTCCTCAAATTTAGTGAACATTATCACCTATTATTATTGATTAATTTTAATAGTAAAAAATATTCAACCACATTAGTCAACATAGTGAAAGAAGGTAAACATTATTAGTCATTGTTTAAATAGTTGACCATAACCAAACCTTGTCAACCTTATGTTTACCATATTGAACAATAGTCAACCTTGTTCACTAACAATCATCCTCAACCAACATAATTCACCCATATTAAATTATAGTCAACGATGGTTGGAAAAAGTAAAAATTGTCAACCTTACTCAAGCAAGGGCATCCTTGGTCAACCACATTCAATATTTAAAAATGTTTAATAATAATAATATAAATATTGAAAATTTTGAATAATAATATTAATATTATGACAACTGATGATAATAATAATAATGATGATAATACTGCAATGATAAATTAAATTGTAATTTATTCAACATCACATTATGACATTACAAAATTAGTCAACGATGTTGACTAATTTTGTTGACAATGCTTGACTATATTTAACGATTTTTTATTTTCAACAGTCTTCACCTTTAATCAAAGAGATTGATACAATCCAATATTCACAATAAAGTGATATAGTCCACCAATATTGATCATATAATGAGGAAATATTTTATAATATTAGGTTTTATAATATTAATGTTTTTAATAATACTAGGTTTAATAATATTAGGTTTGAACTATTATATTTTAATATTAGGGTTTCTAATATTGGGTTTTAAAATTAAGATTTAAATATAGGTTTAAAATAATAAGTTTTAATATTACGATTTTAGTATTAGGTTTCAATATTAGAGTTTTGTTATTAGGTTTTTAGTATAGGGTTTTGGTAGTTGTGTTTCGATATTATCTTTCTAATATTCAATTTTGATATTGGAGTTTTAATATTAGGTTTACTAACATTAATATTAATAAATAATATTAATAATGTTTACTTTCAAATAATTAAAATTGTAAACTATATTCTCTAATAATATGAGTATTAATATTATTGATATTAAGATTCGTATGCACACTCAACAAAATGGTGTTTGGTATTCTCTTCAAATCACCTATAACATATCATTGAAATATGGATCATTGTTCGTTACAATAATAATTGGAGTTATAAAAATAAATTTATAAATAAAATTAAGACTAAAAACTAGAGTTTCAATGCTAATACTTAATTGAATACTTAACTTATACTTACTTATATTAAAACCCTACTATTAAAATACAATATTAAAACCTCATACCAAAAACCAATAGAAAAACCCAATATTCTAAACTTAATATTATAAGAATCTAATTATTATTTATAGAATTATTACAATTATATAATAATTAATATCCATTCAATATTAGATATCTATCATATACTTATAAGTATTAGCTGATATATACTTATTAATATATATAAACCATATTTACTAAGCATGATTTTTTTATTAAAAAGTAAAATTATGAAAAACACATTACAAAATAAATACACCTCCTAAAAATGTAATTTTAAATTATATAAATTTCAATTTAATAAAATTTTATGTTTGTTGAAGGATGTGGTATATCTATAGTTATATGCAAAAATCTCCTAAGTTTCTAGGATATATTTAAATGAAATCGCTTTACCCTTTTTACTCACACTCAAAATATTATCATTTTTCGAAAATAATTTAATGTGACCATATATGTGAAACGTACACAATGTTGATTCGCATAATGATTATAAAACCTTATATAACAAGTTTTTTACATAACGGTCTTTTCACAAATTATGACTTCTTCGGTTCACTTACTTTATTTCTCAATTGATAGTTTTTGAAATATAACTATATAGATGTTCTAAGATGTTTATACGTTATATATGAATCACTGAACATATGTTATATATGCATCACAATTATGATCGAGACTTGAGATCATTATCATTAAGAAGAAAGAAAAATCAAGAGTTGTATTGGGTAGTGGTTCTGAATGGTGAATTTATTTAAATGTTAGGAAGTTTTGAAGAATTTTCCATTTCCTCCTAAATTCTATTTATATTAATATCATTTCACACATACTTTAACGTTACAGGTTGTTAATATGCAATGATAGAAAAGAAAAATCGAGAGTTCTATTTAGTAGTGGTTCTTGAAGGGTGAATTTATTTAAATTTCACTAAGTTGTGAAGCATTTTCCTTGTGTCATCAATTATGTTTATCTTATTAGTCTTTTTTTTTCATGACATGGGACTATAGTGATCTATTAGTGTCTATTATTATTATTTTTTCTTAGCCTTAACATTGTTTTTTATTCTTATGTGCTTGAATGACCATACTAAAAAATATTCTAAGTGAGAATTCATTGTTTTGGCCTCTTCTTGGGTTGGACAGGTCGTAAGTATAGGCTATTTATGTTTTTTGCATTCATTTTTTCAGAGTTGTAGACTAATGCTAGCATTAGTGCGGGAGGATGAAATGGACGTTGTGTCACCTTCCTGATGATATCAAATCGGTTGACATCATGTGGGCTGCCTGGTGGTATCATACCGGTTGCGAGGGATCGAGGGAGGAGGGGAAGGGCTAAGAATGAATAACTACAGTGGCAGTGATATAATATGACCTACGAGGGCTAACATTTAATAACTACAATGGCATTGATATCACATGACCTGATATCAGCTCTTGGCTCTTCACATTTCATCAATCGTCTCTTGGCGCTTCACTTTTCGACGATTATTGAGATTATGCCATCAAGATCAAGGTAGCTCAAAGACAATACAGAGTCTCGGTGACCTTAATATTGCATTTTTCCCACTACAATAATAGTTCATACTGACTCGACTCTCATAGGTAATCCACATGCTTTCTTGAATTGGCTTACTACTCAAATCAAAAAATCCTACTTCAGTTCCATCCTTTTTATATAACAAACCGATATGAATTTGACGATAGTTTTTCTCTACTAATTTAATATTCAAATTTAAAATTAATTTTCTTATCTTATGCTTTATGTGCATAGGTTTCCTTGGTGTTTAAAAGTGTCAAACAAGTAAATGGATTGAGTTTTAAGTTAATTTCAAGAGCATAAAGCATGAAAACCAAATGTTGAATAGTAACAATAACAAGTACATCAAACCATCGCAATTGATCCATCAACATAGTGTTTTGATGAAGAATTTCACCCCTCCTAGGCTACATCTCCTTGGTCTAGCTTCCATGGCTTAGGCTTCTGTATTAGCTCAAATGTGAAAAACAAAATTGTTTACATTCACCTACAGGTCTTGAAACCTTCTTCAATGTGTCTAGAATGTCCAAATCTATCATAAATGGCTCTTATTGCCCTCAATTTGGTCAAATTTTGCCAAAGATATGGCCAAAACAAATTTTCCTAGTAAACTACCTCTAAAACTCAAGAAGACTCTAGTTAGGGCAGCCAAATTTGGTGGCAGCTCCTAAAATGGTGGTTCTGCCAAAAATACCACCAAAATAACTATGGTTTAATTAAATTTAAAACCAAATTATGTGGTTAATGCCACACTAAGCGTGTTTTATACAAATCAGGATTAGAAATTGATTAGTGTTGAGATTCAACAAGATGATGAGCTTCGTGAAAATTAAGCACCTTCACTAAGCAGGCTATTTCTAAGTGCATGCCTATTTTTAGACATGGTGAACATATTATATAAGTAGTAGGAGGCTATTTGTAGATGGTTGATCAAGTTGAAAAATCTATTTTTATAAGATTGGGCGAAGTCTATTTATAGATCACTAATCTAAAAATAGATGCATGTCGATTATTAATAGCCCTTAATAATAATTTGATAATAAATAACAACTTATTCTCTTGGAGCACCTTATTTCAGTGAACAGATTTGGAAAATCAGTGGGCTTAAGTAATTATGCAATTCTTAGGGTGGCTAATGACTCATGCATGGATGACTCAATTATAACTTATAGTGGCAAGTTGTGACAGAGTTGGAAGAGTAGTTATATGAGCTATTATTTAGTTTAACTCAGTTAAGTGAGTTAAGCTCAGTTGTACTAGTTGTATCTAGTTCTAACTGAAGATACACTAGTGAGAGTTTAGTGAATTAATTATTTAATTAATTCACAACTAGAGACTCACTTGCAACTGAATAAATACAGCAGTTAAGTACTTGCATGTCAGTTCCAGTGGAGACCTAGTGGAGAGATAGGTGAAAGGGTGAGATGGACTATCTGTTGTGAATATAGTGATGCATTCAATGCATCTGACACACATTGGAGATTCCAATGAGGATTGTGCAGTCAAGGCAAGGCCAATTCAAATTCATTCAGGTGTCTTCTTCAGCAAGGATTGCGAAGTGGAGGCAGGCTGTCAGGAGGCAAGAAATTGGTGCATAGATATGCAAATTTCTACATGACAGTGTGTAATGATTATTGATTGTACTGAGAGATTGTTGTACTAATATTTGTATGAGATTATTACATGATCCATTGATATACATAATATATGATCGTTTGGGTTTTTAGCTTTAAGGTTTCCCGTTAAATCAATTTGTTTATGTGCGATTGATTTTGCTTCATATGTGTTTTACAGTTGGCGATTTAATTTCCGTAAAGATTTAAGTGGAAGGATTATGTATTTAACATAAGATTAATTTGTTAGATCAGGGGATTCCACTAATATACATGAATCTTTTATAATTTCTACATGGTATCAGAGTAGTGTTAATCATTGGAGATTTCAATATTGAAGCGGTGCTGAGTTTTGTGCTAGTGGACAATTCGAATTTGCTGCAAGAATTTCATGGTGCGACAGTTGAGTATTCAATGAAATGGCTTTGAATGGGTTGTGGTTGGAGTATTACCTTGAGGGTAGATCAAAATACATAGCCTAGAAGGATAGGATGGAGGCGTTTCTTGAAGATAATGGTCTGAAAGAGTTCATCAATAGTGATGTTCCTAAGCCTACTTCTAGCGATGTTGCATTACTTGACGCATGGCAAAAGAAAGTAGTGAAGACAAGAAGAATTTTGTTGGAAGGTGTGAAAGACCATATTGTGTCAAGCCTTCATGGGAAAGACACTCCATTTTCAATGTGGAAGGCTTTGACAAATATTTTCCAAAGCAGCAGCGACCATAGGAAGTTGGCGCTGAAAGATAAGCTCATAAAAATCAAAATGGAGAAGGGCAACAGTATTCCAAAATATCTCACGAAGTTTGTCCAATGTAGGGATGAGCTGGGGAGTGTGGGAATCATAGTTGCGGATGATGACTTGGTGAGCTTGGCTCTCCTTATACTACCAAAGTGTTGGCACAGTTATCAGGACTCTGTCAATGGACGGGAGAAACTGCCAGATTGGGAGCGACTTTGGTCGGATCTGGTGTAGGAGGAGATAAGGTGAAGTACCAGGGATGGCTCTTCATCGAAGAATGATGATGAAGAGGCTACCAAATTAAGGAAAGGGAAGGGGAATAAATCCCATCCAAAATCTGAGGCTGAAGGCAAGAAGCTAGATTTTTCCAAAGTGAAGTGTTTTCACTGTCACGAACATAAGCATATCGCCACTAAATACCCACATAAAAATAAGAACAAGAAATTTATTGGAGTACAGTGGGTGAGGCCTTAGCCTCGCAATTTGAACTTGATTTCTCTTTGATCGCATGCTTGGTTTCAAGCGCAATGGGATTAGTGCGATATCTTGATAGTGGTGCTTGCTTCCACATGATGGGAGACAAGCGGTTTTTTAGTGACTTGGAGGAGAAAGATCTCCAACTACATATAGATATGGGTGACGATGGTAGATATAGTGCGACCGGCATTGGAACCATTACCTTTGAAAGGGAGTCAGGTAAACCATTTCGGTTGAAAGATGTTATGCATGTTCCAGGTCTGAAGAAGAACTTGGTCTCAGTCATGATGTTGGAGGACAGAGGTTATGACGTTGTTTTCAGTGAGGAAAAGGCTTTCCTGTGACACAAAACAACTAGTAAAATGAAGAGGATATGGATTCGAGTTAAGAATATCTACAATCTGGAGGTAGATGGCTACACTACAATGATGGGCAAAGCAGAAGAAGTGGTGAGCGGGGATGAGGGAAAATTATGGCAAAGGAGATTGGGCCATCTTCACCATGGCACCTTGAATATTTTGTAGCATATTTCTATTGGACTTCCCAAGGGTACTCTTGCGCAGTCAGATCAGTGCAAGGGATGTACTATGGATAAGTTTGTGAAGACCACCTTTCATGAGAAGGAGAACTGTGCTTCGGTGATCCTGGAGAGAATTCACACAAACATGTGTGGACCTTTCTCAGTTGCTTCAACAGAAAAAACATAGGTATTATGTTATATTTGTTGATGACTATTCTCATAGATGTTGGATCTTCTTCATGCAGAAGAAGAGTGAAACATTCTCAAAGTTCTGTGAGTTTAAAGAATTCGTGGAGAAGGATTTGGGGAAGCAAGTGAAGGCTCTACGGAGCGATAATGGTGGTGAATATATCTCGAATTAATTTAAATACTTTTGTAGCAAATAATTAATTCTTAGAGAACTCATAGCGCCTCATAAACCACAATAGAATGCAGTCACAGAGAGGAAGAACAGAAGGACCGTGGGTGCTGCACTATCTATGCTACATGACTAGGGCCTACCAATGCACTTGTGGGTGGAAGCATGCAACACTGTGGTTTATGTGCAAAACCATTGTCCTCATAGATTACTTGGCATGAGTACACCTAAAGAAGCTTTAACTAGTAATCAGCCTGATATTTCTCATTTGAATATTTTTGTCTCATCTATTTGCATTCATGTGACAAAGGATGCCAGGAAGAAGCTAGAGCCGACTACAGAATTTGGGATATTTTTGGGGTACACAAAAACACCCCATAACTATCGTGTGTATTTTCCAAACAGTCGTAAAACTCTGGTGCGATGGGATATAAAATTCAATGATTAGAAAGCCATGAAGTTGTTGCTTGAGAGGGAGCTACACTTGCATGCAGAGGAGGAACTTCTTATTCCCAAAGATGAGCCTAAAGATGTGGATCAGCAACAGGAGGAGGATCATGGAGTGGAGGAGTCCACTCACATAGAGCCAAACATCAAAACAGGAAGAAGGCATACCATAGAAGCTGAGAGGCTGAAGCTTGATGCGGCACAAAATGTAGGAGTCCCTACATCACAGCACACATAGAGACAGTCATCTAACCAATTCACTGGATACATGGCTCTCACGAGAAAGTGTATCGTGAGAGAGCCATCTTCCTTTGAGGAAGCAGCGCATGAGCCCACATGGGTAGATGCCATGGTGGAGGAGTACGAATCCATTGTTAGAAACAATGCTTGGGAGATTATTCCAAGGCTGGTTGGTAAATCAGTGGTAGGTTCAAGATGGATTTACAAGGTAAAGCAAGCTGTTGATGGGAGCGTCGAGAAGTATAAGGCAATATTTGTTGCCTGGGGCTTCTCATAGATCGAGGGGATTGATTATGAATAAACCTTTTCACCTGTCGCATGGTATTCTTCCATAAGGACCATCCTTGCTGATGGGTTGGCACATTCATTAGATAGATGTGAAGAATGTGTTTCTTAATGGGATCATTATGGAAGAATTTTACATTGAGTAGCTTGAAGGCTTTGAGATATTCAGCAGCGAGTCACATGTGTGTAGACTCAAAAGAGAGCATTGTATGGGCTGAAACAAGCACCCTGTGCTTGGTACACACATATTGATAGCTATTTCACTAGACTTGGCTTCACCAAGAGCGAGGCGGATGCAAACCTATACCAAATTGTGGTGGAGGGTAAGCTTTTAATCATTTTTCTTTATGTTGATGATTTAATGCTAACAGGTGATGAGCATTTGATACACTCATGCAAACAAGACCTTGCAAAGGAGTTTGAGATGAAGGATTTCAGCCTCCTTCATTATTTCCTTGGATTGGAAATATGGTAGAGAGAATGTGAAATATTTGTGTCTCAAGGCAAGTATGCTCGGGAGGTACTTGGTAAGTTTCACATGCAGGGCTACAAGCCCATGGATACTCCTCTTCCAGGAAATTGGAGGAAAGAGGATGTTACATCGGTAGAGGTAGTGGATGCTACTGTCTATCGAAAATTTATGGGTTCGCTCATGTATTTACTTAATACAAGACCGAACATATGCTATGCATTGAACCAACTTAGTCAAGCGATGGTTAAGCCTACCAAGCTCTTTTGGAAGGCAGGCAAGCATGTCCTAATATATCTCAGGGGCACATCTGAGTATCGATTATGGTACAAAAAGATGGATGAGGTGAAGTTGTATGGCTTCACAGATGCAAATTGGGTAGGTAGCCCAACGAACAAAAAGAGCACATCGGGAGGGGTTTTCAGTATAATATCTACTGCAATTTCTTGGTATAGTAGGAAACAAAGATCTTTGGCACTCATTTCAACGGAAGTAGTATATATGGCAGCAAGTCAAGCTGCATGTGAGGCTATCTGGATGAGGAAGATCTTGGTCGGTTTGTTTAGTTTTCATTTAGACCCTACAGTGATACATTGTGATAATCAGAGTTGCATTAAAGTCTCGATTAATCCTGTGTTTCATGATATATCTAAGCATATAGATATATGGTATCATCATATAAGATATTGTGTGCAGTGGAAGATCGTGTTGCTTCAGTACATTCCTACGGAAGATCAGGATGCAGATATTCCGACTAAGGCACTCACCAGGAGAAAATTCAAATACCATAGAGGAAGAATCGGGGTGAAGGATAATCCCTATCTTGTTGAGAGGGAGTGTTGAGATTAAACAAGATGATGATCTTAGTGAAAATTAAGCACATTCACTAAGTGGGGCTTGTAGACTATTTTTAGGTGTTTGTCTATTTTTAGACATGGTGAGCATATTCTATAAGTAGCAGGAGGCTATTTTTATATGGTTGATTAAGTTGGGAAAATAGATGAGATTCTATTTTTAGAAGATTGGGTGAAGTCTAGTTACATATCACTAATCTAAAAATAGATGCATGTCAATTATTATTAGCCCTTAGTAATAATCCGACAATAAATATCAACTTATTCTCTTGGAGCACTTTATTTCAGTGAACAGATTTGGAAAATCAGTGGGATGAATAAATTATGCAATTCTTAGGGTGGTTGGGGACTCATGGATGGAGGACTCAGTTATAACTGATAGTGGCAAGTTGTGACAGAGTTGGAAGAGTAGTTATGTGAGCTATTATTTAGTTTAACTCAGTTAAGTGAGTTAAACTTAGTTGTGCTAGTTGTATCTAGTTCTAACTAAAGATACACTAGTGAGAGTCTAGTGAATTAATTATTTAATTAATTCACAACTAGAGACTCACTTGCAACTGAACAAATACAGTTGTTAACTATTTGCATGTCAGTTCTAGTGGAGACCCAGAGGAGAGATAGGTGAAAGGGTGAGATCGACTATCTGTTGTGAATATAGTGATGCATTCAATGCATCTGACACACATTGGAGATTCCAGTGAGAATTTTTCAGTCAAGGCAAGTCCAATTCAAATTCATTCGGGGCTCTTCTTCAGCAGGGATTCCGTAGTGGAGGCAGGCTACCAGGAGGCAAGAAATTGGTGCATAGATATACAAATTTCTGCATGACAGTTTGTAATGATTGTTGTTGTACTGAGAGCTTGATTTACTAAGATTTGTATGATATTTTTACATAAGCTATTGATATACATAATATATGATAGTTAGGATTTTTATCTTTAATATTTCCCATTAAACAACTGTGTTTATGTGTGATTGATTTTGCTTCATACGTGTTTTGCAATTGGCCATTTAATTTCCGTAAAGAATTAAGTGGAAGGATTTTGTATTTAACATAGTATTAATTTTTTAGATCAGGGGAGTTTGGTAATATACATGCATCTTGCATAATTTCAACAATTAGAACTTAAATACTTATTTAGGAGTAATTAACCCTGTATTAAGACTTAACTCTGAGCATATGTTGTATTGGCTCTACTCCTCGTTTATAGCAAATGGTTGTTTTGGGAGGGGGCTTGCTCATAGGGCTGGCCCCATCTAAAGCCCCACTATTTGGACCACTTGATAACAAATATAAGCTGCATGCATTATCTTTTAAGACCTTTGGTGGTGGCTCGATGGTAAGGGCAAAGAGTAGTGTGGGGGAGGTTGCGAGGTCTATCCCCGACCTCTGCCCAACCCCCGATATACATTTTGCGCCAATATATATCATATGCCAACGAAATTTGAACCATGAGAACTTTTGTTATAAAATTAATATGTGTCCACATTATAATAAACTTTGAACCTTCGAATAAAACAAATATTTTAGACTTTGAATCTTGGCATAAAATCAATATTTCGGACTTTGAACCTTGGAATAAAATTAAAATGTAATTTGAATTTCAGACTTTGGATAGGGTCCACCAAAGGGGGCATGTGGTAGCCCCTGGCTGCACCACATGTCAGCCTCTAGCTGGCTTGTCCATCCATACAAAAAAAAATCAAACTCAAACTTAGGAGCAACACATAAAAATATTTCACCTTCAAACCAAACTCGTGAATCTTGTGGTGGCACTCGTCACTGTGTCATTGGATGAAACTAAATAATATTCCCTAAATATACTTAAATTTTCTGATTGGGTTCCCATGTCACCAACCCGTCACTTCTGCCATTTTTTTAGCTATTTAGGAAAAATAACAACATGCTCTATATCCTTCATCCAGAATTTGTTTTCGACGAAATGAATTGCACTGGATTCCTGGAGACAAGCTCTTTGCTATCATTTAGTTTACAACAAATTTTGTGCACTTTCATTTTTGAGATTTTATACTGAGAACGTGATCATGCCTCCCTACTAGAAGCATTTTGAACCCAAAAATCTCCTTGATTACTGATTATGTGGATTAGGGTATTTCTCCCTCACCCTTCCAGTGTCTATCCATTGAAATTATCCCATTTTCATCAAATTGAGAATTTCACAAAAACTTAACTTTTTCCTTCACTATTGCGACCTTCTCTTGTTGTCATTGACAACCTCATGCTACAATTTCCATGAATTTGCAAAGCAACAATTTGTTCTTGTAGAAACCATCTTGTTCCTACCTTGGTCATTAATCAAACGAAATTTAAAAAATGTCTCACCTTGCATATTTTCATCATGTCAATTCTTAACTGATCTTTATTTGTACTTGCGTCGAACCTTGACCAAGTATCTTCCCCATTGCCATGTACCTTTTGGAAACCAGAAAAAATAATTTGGGGAACCCATGCCTTATTTTTCAAACTTCTTTATCACTTTCTCTTTGGCCTTTGCACTCTCTTGCACTGACATCTTGTTTCCAACATTGCTCAACACTGATGTTGACTGCTACAAATTTTTTACATCTTTTTCACCTCCTTTCAAAGGAAACCTATTATAGTCATGAAACATCTCATTGTAAACCATAAGAAACCTTAATGAAATCAACTTGCTCATTCGATGCATATTTTTGAAAGTTTTGATTCAAAAAATATCTACATTCGATTATTAACAATGTCAAATTCTTACTTGTATTCACTATCCTCTTCATTTCTCTTGCATGTATAAAAGACAAACTTGTCTTCTTCTCATTCACTTTAATTATGTACTAAATTCCATATTTAAACAAGTGATAATTATTCTCATGGTGATGAAATACTTCTTTCCTATCATAAATATAAGGACTTCTGAAAACAATACCTATCTTCTGAAGTGACACCACATCAAGTTCAAAGTTATCAAGAAAGTTTGAATTGATGGCGAATCATAGTATGCACTTCCTTGTAACTTGAAATTTTTCATTCTTGCATATCCAACCTAAAGGACAAGGTCTTGGATGTCTAATAGTTTCAAGGTTTAGTTTCTTAGCCAAGTCTTCGAAAATCAAGCTACCTTGTGACCCACTATCAAAAAGTATGTCTATCTTTGTATGTTTAGAGACGAAAAAGTTATATCTTGAGTGACATTAAAACAATTTCAAGAACTAGTGCTTTGTATGTGCTTAAATTCCAAACCCATGGCTATAATATTTGTTTCATCTCATGAATCTAAACCTAAGTCATGTTCAATTATAGCAACAATTTTCTCCTTTACTTTGGCTTTCGGTTTTTCTGGTGCAACTCTAAATGAAGGTGCCAACCATGGTATTCATCATGGAAATTCTTCAAACAGGGTTTATATGTGTGTTTATATTTCTCTCTTTTGACAAAGCTATCTCTCTTCCCTCTTTCATAAAACTTTCCCTTTCCTTTACCCTCACTATCAATTTTCTCGTCTATGTTTTGTTTCCCTCTTGCTTCTAAATGTGTGGGTTGAACACAAACCTCATCTATGTTTGTGGGATTGAACATGAGAATAGTGTGCCTAATATAGATGTGCAAACACCCAATGTACTTTAACAAAGCTTCTTGAGAATACAAATTAATACCCAAAGTAAGAGCTCTTCTCCTAAATTAATGAGTATACTATTGCACACTTTTCCCTTTCAATTGTCTAAATTTTTTTCAATCCATAATGGCCTTTTGCATGTAAGCTAAGGGATATAGTTTCCTTTTAATGGTAGCAATAAAACATGACCAATACATAGAGATCTTACCATAGTTTTTAATCTCTTCTTGATTCCTTGCCTCCCACCATACAAGCATTGATCCTTCCATCCTCAAGGAAGCCAATTGAATCTTTATGGCATCTTCATGAAGGTTCTAAATTCTAAAATACACCTCCAATTGAAGTATACAATTTTCCAACCTCTCTGCATTTACCTCACCATTATACATTGGAAGCACAAATTTGACGTCAAATTTGAGTAAGGGATATTTTCCTCATGTGGTCTTTGAGTGAGTGTGGGTAGTTTTTGTGGTGGAAGTGGAAGATGATGTTGATGGTGATGATGAGGATGATTAAGATGGTGGAGATGGAGGTGGCTTTCATCCACTGCCCTTCAAATGATTTTATTCATCCTTCTTATCATCTGAAGTTCCTTCTCCATGTGGACGTTTAGAACCTTCTCCTACCATCCCAGCAGTAGATGCATCAAACATAATTTTAGCCATCCTCTTTATGTCATTGAACTCTTTCTTGACATCATACTCTTCTTAATGACCTTTAGTTTCTGCAACATCTAACATGCTGGCTATGGATTCAAGCTCAGCTTCTTGTTCAACTTGTACCTCTTATATCTCAGCTTCTTGAGATAAAACTTTAGGTGTTTCAAGTGCAGCTGTGAGTGGAACTTTGGGTGGAGATCGTGCCCTTGTGGCTCTCCTTCTTCTATTCCTAATCTCAGGATTTGCAACCAACAATTTCCCTTCACCTCTCTTCAAATTTAACCTTGTAAGCATCACAAATTTTCAACCGTTAAAACCCTACTTACATAAAACTCAAGCAACTATGAGGCAATTAGCCTTTGAAATTGGCTCTGATACCAAATTTATCTAAATTTGAATGTTATTTTTTTGTGCTAATTTCATATTTAGATTTAAAATTAATTTTCTAATCTTATTCTTTATGTGCATAGGTTTCCCTGTTGTTTATGAGTGAAAAATAGGTCAATGAGTTGAGTTTTAAGTTAAATTCAAGAGTGTAAAGCATGATAAACAAATGTTGAACAATAGATATAACAAGTAAAAAAAACCATCACAATTGATCCATCAAGACAGTGTTTTCAAGAAGGAGTTCACCCCTCCTAGACTACATCTCCTTGGTCCAGCTTCCATTTCTTGGGCCTCTATATTAGATCAAATGTGCAAAAAATGGTGTTTACATTCACCTAAAGCTCCTGTAACCTGCTTCAATGTGTCCATAATGTCCGAATATATTAGAAATGGATCTTCTTGCCATCATTTGGTCATATTTTTCCAAAGATATGGCCAAAACAAATTTTCCTAGTAAACTGCCTCTAAAACTGGAGAAGACTCCAATTAGGGTCGCCAAATTTGGGGGCATCTCCTAAAATAGTGGTTCCACTGAAAATTCTGCCAAACTAACTGCATTTTGATTAAATTTAAAATCGGATTATGTGGCTAATGGCACACTAAGAGTGTTTTATATAAATTGGGATTAGAAAATAATTAGCACTTAAATACTTGTTTAGGGGTAATTAACCCCATGTTAAGACTTAATTCCACACACATGTTGTATTGGATCCACTCCTGGTTGATAAAAAATGGCTATATGGGGAGGGGGTTGGCCCCCTCCAAACCCCTACTACTCAGACCACTTGATTAAAAATATAAGCCACATGCATTGTGTATTAAGAACTTTGGTGGTGGCTCAATGGTAAGGACTAAGAGTAGTGTGGGGGAGGTCGCGATGTTGAGCCCCGACCTCCACCCAACACCATGTATACATTTTTCACCAATATATATCATATGCCAACAAACTTTGAACCATATGAACTTTGGTTATAAAATTAATATGCACCCATATTATAATAAACTTTGAACATTGGCATAAAACCAATATTTCGAAATTTGAAGCTTGGCATAAAATAAATATTTTGAACTTTGAACCTTGGCATAAAATTAAAATGAAATTAGAATTTTAGACTTAGGATAGGGTCCACCAAAGGGGGCACGTGGCAGCCCCTGGTTGCACCACGTGTTAGCCTCTGGTTGGCCTATCCATCCATATAAAAAAAAAATCAAATTCAACCTTAGGAGCAACACAAATAAATTTCACCTTCAAATCAAACTGTGAATCCTGTAGTGACAATTATCAGAGTTTCATTGGGTGAAATTGAAGAATAATCCTTGAATATACTTAAATTTCCTGACTAGGCTACCATGTCACCAACCTGTCACTTCTACAATTTTTTTAACTATTTAGGAAAACGAACAATTGACTCTATCTCCTTCATATGTACTCTTTTATAGATGAAACAAATTGTGTCATATTCCTGGAGACGATCTCTTCGCTTTCGTTTAGTTTCCAATAAATTTTGAGTAATTTCATTTTTGAGCTTTTATAGTGCGCACTGACTTGACTCTCATAGGTAATTCACATGCTTTCTTCAATTGACTTACTGCTAAAAAAAATCCTAGTTCAATTCCATACTTTTCTATAGCAAACCCTGCCTTCGATTCTTATAATTATTATGATAGGAAGTATGCAATGGGGTACGACTTCTTAAAAAGATAGGCAGTATGCAGCGGGCTACAAATTCTTATAATGATAGGTGGTATGCTATGAATCTAGAAGCTATGTTATAGTTATCGGTGAACTGGTCTTATCATAAAAATTGGTCTTTCCATAACCACTCACAGTCATTGTGGTTAACTATGGATGTGATGTTAATAAGATTCAGGGTTATAGTATTCTGGTGGTGAAGTGTATAAGGTTCCACTGTAAGTTGTTGTTAACTATGGTAATATGCATTATAATTCAAGCCCTAATAAATAATTATGCTTTCAGGAATGAGACAGGCATCGACCAGAGACAAAGAAATTATAGTGGAGAATTTTCTTGCATAGGCGAGGCTTGGGCACTAAAACTTTTGGTAACTATCGACTCACAATGTCATAGAAGTCTGATTATCGAGGAGATGTCATGATATTTCCTTCATAATATTAAAAGCCAAAACTTTCATTCTTTGCAGTTCCCCTTCATAAATGCAAAGCAAATTAGATGATTTAGGGGTTGTCTCGGTTTCTATAATGTTGATGCATGCATCCTCAAACTTGTATTATTTGAAAAAATACCTCCTCAAAGTTGTTTTCTTTGCAAAAATAATATATGACCAAGATTGAGACTAATCACATTCTCCAATATTGCGTTGAATATCTCCCATGATCCCTCCATCAGGTATTAATTACAAAGCCCATTGATCAATACAATATAGATTATACAGGTTAAATCAGCTTACACAATGTTGGTTCAATTCTGGATTTTACATAATGAAACCTAATGATTGAGGTAGAAAAAATTTGATATTTCCTTGCCTCCCAACTCTTATAGTTTCAACGTCCATTCTTCGCTGGGTGGAGTGTAATATCCTGTTTCGGGGATATCTCTAAAACCCGACAAAATCCAACCAGAGATGGAATGGGAGGGCATTTACTGGATATTCCACCTCTAAAAGAGGACAAGATCCATAGGCTACCTGGCCCTTTCGAGACTCTATCTATAGAGCTGCTGGAAGAATCCCACTCAAAAGCTCTGATACCACTGTAATATCCCAAAATCGGGGATTCAACAAGACATCAACTATATAAAAGTCTTGCTATGATGAATAATCTTATAATAGGCGTTAGGAACATAAATACATCATAGTTAACTATAGAAGCCAGTTTAATTCAGATTTACAATCCAAAAGGATGGAGAAAATCAGCAATTTACGCACTAAAAAGCTTAATATCATATATTTGCTTAAAAAAATGGGATGGGGATGGTTGGATCTGATAGCTTAGGTCATGGGGGACTTATGCTCTGAATTTCAGCTCACAATAAGCATTCTAGCTAAGTTAAACAGTTCCTCCTTTCCCGACTAATCTAAAAAACCCTGATTTCCCATGACTTTGAGTATGCAGAAATTTAATGAAGCAAGGGAAACGTATTTTATAAAGGTATGAGATGTAAAAAAGTATTAAAAATCATATAATGAGTTTAGGAACTTGGAATAGGCATTAAGCAAGGTTAAACAACATTTTTACATAGAAAATCTCTCAAGATTGAGGTGCTGCAAGACAAGAGAATGACCCATAAACCCTTCAGTGTTACTTCCAGGAGGCTAAAGCTTATTTTTATTATATTAAATATCTAAAACTAATAAATACATGAAAACATAGATCTATAATGGAACAAAATGCCCAAAGGGCTCTCTATTGCATTCCCCTTGGGGATTTCAGCAATACATGAAAATGCCAGAGTAGCTGGGAAGCTACGGAAAATATGGAACTAGAAATATGTAGAGAAGGCTAAATAATATGAAAATATATAAATTAAACCTCCTCTAATGGATCTCCAAAGTGGAAGGTTGATCCTTACACTTGATATCCCACCCTCCAATCAATCTACAAACGTCACAGCAATTGCACTATGAAAATAACGCAACTATTGGAGAAAAATGTGCATTAGGTGAAATAATATGTGTTGGCCTGATGCCAAGATCTACAAATAAGCTCTAAAGCTTCCAAAATGATCCTCCAAAGGCAAGAAAGACTCTCCCTCTAAAAATAAGCAATGGAAGTGGTGTTGTGGAGTGTCCACGGCAACACCCTACAACATAGTATTATGCTGCTGCAGCAATAACGTTGTCCTGGAGGATGATGCTTCGGTCTCAAACCAAAATAATGATGGACAACCTCACCCGAGTAGGCACTCGAAGTCCCCCGGGCTGAGGGTGATATCTCCGAACGGAGACACTCGGTGCACTAAATAGTGCTGGAGACTAGTTAAACAACCAGCGTGCTCAAGAAGTCAAAATGACCAACTCAATATCATAAACATATGCATGAATGGAAATAACTCTCCTCCCCTCCATTTATATAGAAATTGGAGACTCCTCATGGGCCCTAATTTGAATTAGGGTTTCCCTTCCTCTAGAAGCTTCCCTTACTCTAGAAGCTTCCCTGCTACGTTGTCATGTAGTGCTTTCCAACTCATACGCTGTGCTGGTTGACTTCGTCAAACCTCTTTGCAAATATCTCCTTTCACACATGAGGGTGTGAAATCTGGTTCAATTTTTGATCCCTTTTCATACTGTAGGGATTTTATTTATGTTTTTATTATCTTTGGGCCTCCTTACCAAATTATTCATCTCCTAAATGATTTTAGACAAAATTTAATGTTCCAGTTTATTGAAGAAAAATTTGGAACATTACAGTCCTCCCCTCCCAAATGTTGCTTGTCCCCAAGCAACTGCAAGGATAGAACTAAAGAACCACTCAAGGCATGGAGTCTAGAATATAATGAGGAACATCTCCCTCATGTGGATCCTCCATCCCCAAGAAATCATCCAAACAAAATGAGCCACCTCCCAACAAGGCAACTCATAAAAATATCCTTCCACCTCAAGCTCCGGTAATGAAGGTGGGCTGAAAATCTAAATTTGGCAAAAATCATAGCTTACCCCATGCTGTCCTTCTCTCCACTCATGACAAGTGTAGAGTGAATGCTGATCCTAGGCTGCAAAATATTTTCCCTCCAATGGCAAAGTGCAAAACAATCCTCCAAAGAAGGCTCCTCCAACAATGAAGAACAAGCTGGCCCAAAACAATCCATCCATGAAGAATAGGACATGGTCATCATGGAAAATCATAATGAGAGGTTTTCTGAAGGTTTTACATGATGATACATGATGCAAACAATTTCTCACAAGGATACAGTGCAGTCTCATCCACGACAACTTCACAAAATTACATGGCAAGCAATGTCCATGATTCATCACATCTACTAAAGGATAGTAAATGGCTGAATGTAACAACAATAATACATGATCAAGCACTTGCCCATGGCTATACAATGGATGAATATCAATCTTATGGCCCACCTCAAAAGAGAACAAATATTTGGTTGTGGTGGCCATATCTCCTCTCATGCTCCCATTAGAACATGTAGTGCAGAAATTGTGAGAATTCTTCCCACTCACGGACACAACGAGCTCATGTGTCTCCCTCATAATCAAGCCTCCCATAAAAATCTGATCTATATCAGCAAATGAAGACATGATCAGTAGAAAAATAAAGAAAATTCTGAAGATTACAAGAGATGACAGAAGGTACCAACAGCTTCCCCCGTAGTGACAGTGCAGTTTTACAAGTTGCTACTTCATAAAAGTACATGGAAAAATGTTTCTTTTTACATGGTTAATCATGCATGTCTTTATATGATACATGCTACAGTGCAGCAACTGAACATACATGTGGTGATAAAACATTTTTCCAAGGCCACAAAAGAGATGGCTGCCTCCATCATGTAAATTGGCCCAATACAACCCATTGACAAGCTTGCCCTCTTGTGAAGCAATGCACTGCATAAGAATGTTAAGAGTGTGCAAATCAATGAATTTATAAAAATATTCTCACCATATGGTAGAAGTAAGATGGTACATGGGTCCATACATGAGTCCTTCATAGTGTTTTGGCATGCTGTGAAGAAGAATGAACCATGTGCTGCAAGAAGATAATCCGCCTCATGCTTGGAAATCCAAGTTAAGAAGAATATGCCATAGATGTCTCTATCATCATTACCTCCTCTTTGTTCTTAAAGTGCAACAAATATGAATTGATCCTGGGACCTATGGGTTATGGATCCACCATATCTTTTTTGGGCACACTTCATCCATAAGTCTTTACTCCAAGGTGACAACGCTATGAGCTTATGCAAATAAGCTCCTGTCAATACACAACTATGTTCTTTGACATGCTCCTTGTCAAATATTCTTCCAATAATGCTGCAACAAATGTGGAATACTTCCCAAGATGGAAGTGCTTCCCAATCATCATCAAAGACCAAGGAGATAGTGCCATCCCCTCCTCCTGCAACATTATACAAAGTGTGAGAGCAAATCTGCCCTTGCTCTCCCAAGAAAAGCAACAAAGTATTTTGTTGTCTCCTCATACTTCCATCATACATCTCATGTGATGAAGACACATCAACATCATGCATCCATTCTCTATGCTGCTCAATGATGCAAGTATCCTGCCATCTTTTCCCCATCCTCCCATTCTTAGGGAGAGTGTTTTCCAAGTCATGGCCAAACTCTTTCAAGAGTAACCAGCGTAGCCAAGCCTCCTGTTGCTCGATATCATAGATATGTAAGTAGCCTCCTGGTTCCTTGCTCATCAACCACATCCACTCAATCACTTGTGGATGCCTCCTTCTTCTTCTCATCCTAGTACTCCTCCCATGAGGGCTACCATCCTCCCAAATCAAATTCTTGTCTTTGCACTTTATGGGATTCTGAAATATAAGCTTCTCAAGGATCAATGATACCCTATCAAGAATCAAATAGGTGGTAGGAAAAAACCTCCCATCATGATGTGTATGGCTCAAGGGATGTCCAACACAAGCATGAGAGATGTTATCCATCCTAAGATGTCCTCCATCTTCTATCTGCTCTTGTGAGAAGGGAAGAAAAGCATTTCATTCCATGGTGTGTCGAAGTGCATCTCCAATGATATCTCTCCTTGAGACCTCCCTTTCATCCATAGTCTTCCAAAATCAATGAGTTCTTGGATCTGAGAGTAGAAGTTCCTCTTTGAGCTGAGAAGAGCTCATTGAGAAAGTGTCATCTTGAAGGCAGAAAAGGTTTCTAACTCCAAGATGTCTACCATCAATCTTCAAGGCTTCAAACTCTAACCTCCAATGTGATGTAAAATC
The DNA here is from genome assembly GCA_034641835.2 of Pinus albicaulis. NCBI lineage: Eukaryota > Viridiplantae > Streptophyta > Pinopsida > Pinales > Pinaceae > Pinus > Pinus albicaulis. The sequence continues at coordinate 1,218,330,987 of CM076580.1, forward strand.
CAACAATGGCTCATGAGAATGATGGTTTGATTCCTTCTTGAGTGTTTCCATGTTGCACAGTGCAGTGCAACCAAGTTGCTCTATAGTAGTAATGATATTTGACTCTTGGTCATGCAAAAGTAAATCCCCACATTGATCAAGAGTATTTGTTGCAACAATGTAATGTGGAAATATTTTCATACCTTGATGTGCATTTGGAACTTCTTGTAGGGCTACAAGAGTCCCTTCCTCAAAAGTGTTGGCTGCCCCAACTGTTGATGCATGTGGCTGCTCCTCCATGAGTGGGACAACGTTATCACAAGCCTCCTCAAGAGGTGATGTGATCTCTTCTTTCTTTTTTCTTTCTCCATCAAAGGTTTGGATAAAACTTAGAGTGAAATCTGCAAAAGTATTCACCCTTGCATGGCTCAAGTGGCTACACCACCAATCATAGGCTTCACCCTCCAAATGCAGCGCTGAGATTTCAACAGCTTCTTTACCTACTACAGGATGTAGTAGGAAAAATGCCTCCAACTTTCTCACCCAAGTTCTTGCATTAGATGACCCATCAAAGGCAGACAAAATAAATATATTGCCTTTGATTTATTTTCTACTGCATGGCCTCTTCTCTTCCTTCAACTGGATGAAATGAGGAAAATCTAGAGTCTCCCTGAAGGCTCTAGGTTGATATCTATACTCAACAAGGTAATCACTAAGAATCTGATGATCCAAATATATTCCATGCTCAATATCTTCTTCTTGATGAGAATAGGAAGTGCATGGTACTTCCTCTTATTTTTCTTCAATCTTCTTAACCTCCTCAAAGGTGGATGCATTCCCTCTAGATCTGAAAATAGATGAGAATAAACTCATCTTTTTCAATGTTCTGATCTTCTTGGACTTAGACTCATAGGGATCAGTGGATCCCTCATACATGGGAAAAGGTGACCTCCCAGTGGTATGCTACAACTTTGAACTCTGTGTGCTAGATCCCCCATTGTTCCATTCACTTTCATCCTGCCTGAGCTAACAATAATATTTGAAAGGAAAAGTTGCTCTGAAGTCTTCCCCCATGGACTGCCATTTACGGAAATAGTCTCCAAAGGGTATATGATCATGTTGCGTCCCTTTCTCACTCGGTACTGGAGGTAAGAATGTAGGCATTGTGATCCTAGTTGGCCTACTAAAGGCTGGTGAATGTTGGTCACACTGTTGTGAGAGCCCCATATTTGTCACCTCTACGGCCTCTGGTGGGTAAGATTCTGCATACCATATTTTTTCATAGAAAAATTTCCCCACAGTTTCTCTTCCGGCGTCGTTGATAACTATCTCCACAGGCTGAGCCAGAACTATGCTCTAATACGACTGTAATATCTCGTTTCGGGGATATCTCTAAAACACGGCAAACTCCAACCAGAGATGGAATAGGAGGGAATTTACCAGATATTATACCTTTGAAAGAGGATGATATCCAGAGGCAACTTGGACCTTTCTAGACTCTTTAGACAGAGCTTTTGGAAGAATCCCACTCAAAAGCTCTGATAACACTGTAATATCCCGAAAATGGATTTCTCAGCAACTCATGCCTGAAAAATACATTATTCAGGAACGTGTGCTTCAGATATCATAAAAAGTGTTTAAAAAAACTCAGAAACACACTCCAAATATTTCATCAACCTTTATTCAGCTTCTATGGTCAAAAAGGTGGGGAAAAGTGAGTATTTTGGCCCTAAAATGAGTGTATAAGAAAATATGCATAAAATTAAGGGTCAAGGTTCTGGAATATATTAGATAAGGTCAATAGGGATATGCATGTCAAATTTTAGAAAAAAAAAATGCGTTTTACTAAGTTAAAAAATTCCTCCTTCCCGACTAGTCAAGAAAAACCTGATTTCCCATGACTTCGAGTCTACAGAAATTTACTGAAGCAAGGGAAGCATATTTTCTGAAGGTATGAGATGTAAAATAGTATTAAAAATCATATAATTATTTTAGGAACATTGCATAGGCATTTGAGCAAGGTTAAACAACAGTTTTGCATAGAAAATCCCTCAAGATTGATGTGCTGCAAGACAAAAGAATGACCCAGAAACCCTTCAGCATTACTTCCAGGAGGCTGAAGCTTATTTTTATTATATTACAAATGTAAAACTGATAAATACATGAAAAAAGAGATCTATAATGGAACAAAATGCCCAAAGGGCTCTCTATTACATTCTCCTTGGTGATTTTAGCAATACATGAAAATGTCGGAGTAGCTGGGCAGCTACGGCAACTCTGGAACTAGAAATATGTAGATAAGGCTGAATAAGATGAAAATATCTGAAGTAAACCTCCTCCAATGGATCTCCAAAGTGGAAATCTGATCCTTACACTTGAGATCCCACCCTCCAATCAATCTGCAAACCCCGCAACAATTGCACTATGAATTAGGGTTTCCATTCCTCTAGAAGCTTCCCTCCTATGTTTTCATGTAGTTCTTTCCAACTCATACCCTGCGCTGGTTGACTTGGTAAAACCTCTTTGCAAATATCTCCTTTCACACATGAGAGTGTGAAATTTGGTTCCATGGTTGATCCCTTTTCTTACTAGAGGGATTTTATTTATGTTTTTATTATCTTTGGGCCTCCTTACCCAATTATTCATCTCCTAAATGAGTTTAGACAAAATTTAATGTTCCAATTTATTGAAGAAAAATTTGGAACATTACATGGAGATAAAATTGAGGGTGTATCGAAGCAAAAACCTATTTTTACCAGATTCTTAGCAACCTCTTTAGTTCTCGTTTCGTTGAAGAATGCATACTCACTCATGTCTATGCATTAGATGATGTGACTCTTCTTATTATATTTCAAGAAAAAAAAAGGCTAGGTTGACTTTTCTGATGAGATTGCAAGACAAGCGCATAGAAATATAATGATTCTTGACATTCAAGGAAAGTGCATAGAATGACAACGACCTGGTACACAATAGTTTTAGAGCTACAAAAATGTGAGGGGTGTAGCAAGACAACTTGGGTGCGAAAGAGAGATACGATATGAGAAGATGGGAAATGAGTTTCTTGGGTTAAATTAGTAGTAAGGTCACAAAGCTAGGAAATGAGTTTCGATGGATAAAATAGTAGGAGGTCACATAACTAGTTTGAGAGGCGTAACTACAAGTAATAATAATAGTTGGTGCGAGGCTACAATGTTTTCACTGACATATATTCCTCTTCATCTTGTTGTATTTTTTCTCCTATATTTCCATATTAGAAGATAGGATGAAATAATGTTAGGTGGTGTGGTTGAGCACCTTTCATGCATGCTATGTTATGGAGAAGGAGGTGAGGCACGTTGTTCTCATTAGAGGGCGCACATGGTCATCGATTTTTTATTTTATTTTTTTGAGTCACTTTATTGACTTTCAGCTAGTTCTTATTTCTTCTTATCTAGAGTGTTATCATGGAAAAATGAAGTGTCCTTATGATGGGGCATAGTGATTCTTGTGGTTGTAGTTTCAGGCATCTACAAAGTTCAAGGATGCTGCAAATCTTGTTGGGATCATTAAAGATCAACTCTCTATTCATATATGTTTACATTATCACTTGAGATGTTCAATTAAACATAATTTAAATAGTATTTGATCCATCTCCATGTATTCTTGTTACCAATATTACAAATTTAAGGGAAGTGCTATGCATTTTTGAGTTGAAACCTTCCTAGAGAAAATTTAGATATCTACCTCTTTGAATATCTCTTAAGCTTTCTGCTACAGTCTGGCTGACTTCCAAGTAGAACTTATTTTCAATATGGGGCATTTAGTTTTAATGCATATTTCGATTCTTAGACTCTTTCCTTTTAATAGACTTGAGACTACCAAGGGATGTTCTTTATTGATTCCTACCTCTGTGCACCTGATTTGATATGGGTGGCTGACTTGTTTTTCTCTGCAATCACCTCCCACTCAATTAAAACAAATTAAGGATCTTCCTTATACATGCATGTGTGGAATTGAATACTTGATTCAAGTGTATGTGTTTTAACTGGTTTAAGGCTTTATGTGTGAGCAATTAAAAAAAAATTAAGTTGATTAAAAGCATGTACAACAACCATAAATTGCAGAAAAATAACCAATGACACATAACAACAAACATAATAAAGGAATTCACCCTCAACACTTGGGCTATGTCTCCTTGAGCCTCCGTCAATGGACTTGGATCTTTAGGATTAATATGGTAAATTTATTTTACAGACTGATGCTCAACTCTAATGGTTGTTTGGACTGTACCAATGGGTACCAAAATACCCCTAGATTGACTGCTCAATCTCTGGAAATGGACCTCGGCTCCCTTGGGCTTAACCTCTTCGATCGGTGTCCTTGAGATTCCCTAAGCTTATCTATGACACAAACTCTCCTAGAAGTCATCTTCTACTCTCAAAACCTGTTATACTATCTCCAGCACATATCAATAATCCAAAATAGGTTTTTCATTCGCTGAGAATGAACTTAGACTCCTCATTTTATGCCTCCAACAACTAGTGGCACTAGGCTCCCTAAAACTTCCCTGTTGCCACTTCGGATCTAGAAGTCTCCAAATTCTTCTAAAAACCCCACCATTAGATTCATAATGTTCAAGATAGTCATAAATGACTATTCATTAGCTCAAAATGGCCTATGGCTACTCTAGCTATGCCTCCAACACCTCGTGGCACCCTATGGCTCTAGGCTCACTGAAAAATTCCATGTAGCATCTCAACCTTCAAAAGTCTTCAAATGCTTCTAAAAATCCCTCCATTGGAATCATAATCTCCAAAATAGTCATAAATTACTATTCATTTTCTCAAAATGGCCTCTGGCTGCTCTAGCTATGCCTCCAACACCTAGTGGCACCATGTCACTCTAGGCTCACTGAAAACTTCTTTGTAGCATATAAGTCGTCAAAACTCTCCAAATGCTTCTGAAACCCCATAATTATATTCATAAGGTTCAATATAGTCATAAATGACTATTGGTTTCCTAAGAATGGCCTCAGGCTGCCTAGGCTAGGCCTCATTCTCCTGCTTGCTCCTCGTGGTCATTGGAACTTCTTTGAAGAAAAATCACACTTATAAGTCCTCAGAAGGCTCTGAAAACCTCACCAATGGCTCTAGAATGCTCGAATCAGTCAAGAATGACTCTTCCTTCACTCATAATGGTCGAAAATTGAGCCTTCTACAATTTTTCCCAATATATCCTACGAAAACTCCACTAAATGTGGAGAACTCAAGTTAACTAGATTTATATTAGGGCTGAACGCAAAATTTGGCATGCCCCTATCTGCTACACCTATTAAGCTGCGCATTTAAAAGTTACAGTAATGGTGGTGGCCACATGTGCACCCCCATCCGTTAAGTGGCTTGACAAGAAGACAACGGAATACAATTGCAGAGTTTAATTACATACATACACGAAGCAACCAACAAAAATATTTATAACAGAACACACATAGCCTTAAATAGCTTACATACACACGGAACAAGGTTCTCAGGTCCCACAACATGCAACCAATCACAGCGCATCGCAAAATTCTTTTCCACAATTTTAACTTGGTAGCAATAACACTGAAACCATAATTTATGCGATGTGCGCTCATGCGCAATGCCGACACATGGCTCCCCTCATCACATTGCATATTTCAACTTTAACACATCGCGGCCAATTTAGCATATCTTGTGAACTCTTAGCTTCTAAATATTGCGATTTGCGAAATCACTTTTTTGGGTGCTACAATCTCTTCTGTTGGTTTGTTTCTCGATCCGATGATCCACGTTATATCTCTCCCTTCCCACTTCACATCGAAGGTTAAAAATTTAACTTGCAAAACTCTTTAATGGTAAACTATGTTCTATGTAATGTGTGATGTTTCTCAACTGCAATGAGATCTCTCCCATTGATTGGTGTTAGATCCACATTCCTTGCTATCGCTTCATTCTGTGTCTTTCTCTTACTGTATGTTCCACCTTCAACATTCCATGACTGTGAAATCCCCAATTCTAGATGTAGAGTTTAAGACTCCATAAAAGCCACCAATTTGGATCTCGCTCTGCTGGTCGATCCAATTCTAAACATGTTTTCCATTTCGAACCCAACTTTGTAACTTTGAATTTTGAGCAAATCCTTAGGCCCTGATCCCAAAATGATCACTCCTTCCCACTAATGGGCTTTTGGACCCACAAAAGCTAATGATTATCTGAATTGAGCTTCAACACTCTACTACTTTCAACTTATATTAACTGATTTTTCTTGACAAGTCTCTTTGGAAATCACCCTGACATGCCTTGCACCACAACTAGTTATGTCTCTTAACCACTACTCTCTAGCTATTTCTGACCCACTTCACCATTGCTGGCTATTCTAAACTGATGCATACCCTGTTGCACCACTGTTATCTATATGTGCTTGGAAAAATGTTAGCCTTGCCACTGAGAATGAAGTTCCTCTTGCCACTATGGCATACAAGGTCTGCCTTGGAAATCCACTTTCCAAATTAAGCTTGCAAGATGAGTGAACTCTCATCGTCAACAAAAACAAAATCTTGTTATGCAATGGCTACAAAACACCTTGCATCTTGTCCACTTCTTCATTGAACGGACCAAAACTTCCTGCAACATAATTTCACAAGAACACGATCAATCTTGAAAGTAAAATATTATGCAAGAATTGAAATGAAGACCACGTCTATTTTCTTCTTCAAAGCACTGATTGTCACCTTCCTATAACATCACATACATGGCAATCCTCTTTCACATTGGTGTATCCATTTATTGACTCACAATCGAAAAACACCCTCAACTAGAACATAATTCGTGAAACATGTGACATCAACAATAATCGACATGATATGTGCAATACAGTCGACACAAGACAATATGAAAAGTGTGCAACACAATCAACACAAGTCGATAAACATGTGTGTGACACAATCAACACAAGTTGACAAACATGTGTGCGACACAATCGACACAAGTCAATATACAACATCATACATTGACAACACTCGTGAATGTATCTATGTACAATGAACCTATTTACAGGTTCGTCATTTACACATACAAACTAATGCATATGTACACTTTCAAATATTCTTTTCAAGTACCAACAAGTACATAATCGCAAAAAAGGTGGGTGACTATAAGAGCTAAATTGAATGATACTGCTGGAACATAAGTGAGTAACATACCCATCCTTTAAACCTCCATGGAAAAATTGTGCAAAAATAAATAAATTCCTTCAACTGAACACCATTCACATGCAATCTTGCATCCTACAAATGGTGATAATCTGTTGCAAATTGTCGTAATTTCAACAGAAAATCAGGCATATATAAGGCTGAAATTTACATCTATGTACAAAGTAAATGCATGTCTTACTTGGTCAAGAAATCGAGCCATTTCTTTCCAACCCCACTTCAATGGAGACATTTCCTGCTGAACATCTTCTTCTTGTGAATCATCTGGACTCACATCGACGATGGAATCACTGGTCACATTCTCACTAGTATTTTTATCATCTTTCTTCATGTGCTTGCGATGAGTCGTTGGATGCAGTGTCCAACATTGAGCAATGACATGTCCCTTTTTCTGGAAATGTGTGCAAATATTTCGTATCTTTTTTTCAAGTCGCCTTTGCTTGAACTGTTTCATCTATGCTATCATTCTCTTCCATCATCTCGAAATTTGATGGTTATTCAAACCACAATATGAACAACAACTTTTTCTCCCATTCATGCATGTATATTTGTCATGCTTAACATAATCATAAAAAACATGATTATAGGAAGAAGTATACCTTGAATGTTTCTTTGAATGCTCATATTTTTCACCTTCTTGAGAAGATGAACTTGAAGAGGTTCCAACTCTCTTTTGAAGACCAACAACATTTTTCATGTTCTTAGAGTTGTCACAACTCTCTTTCTCGCCATAAGATGCATGTCTACAAGCATCTTGCTGCAACATGGGTTTCAAACAATTGCATTCATATTGATTACAAAATTTGCATGTTTGAGGTTTTGAACCTGCAACAAAAGTCCTTCTTGGAACTATTTCAAGTGCCTTCATGGCTTTAGAACTTTCTCCATAAATTTTTCCATATCCAAGACCCAAATACTTAGGCCTTTCGTAAACCATAATTGGCTCAACCATGCCTTGTGCATGTTTACCTAATACTTTACCTTCGTAACCCATTTTCATCATCAATTTGGACCCTATTCCTCTAGTGTGTTTTTCAAGAGAACCTACACATTTATCTTGAGAGGAAATTGAAAAAAAGCTTGAATTATTTACCTCTTCTTCAAGCACATGCTTGCCTAAGGCTTCTTTTGCATCATGGAGTTGAATATCCATCTCATGCATCTTTTGAAGAAGTTATTTCTTCTCTTTCTTCAGAGCAACCAATTTCTCTTGAAGTTTAGTGCTCTCCCTTACATCTTCATACAATTGTTGCACCATATCTTTCATTATTTGAAATTCCTACTTCATCTCTTTATCAAAGAGTCTTGAAAAGGAGGAGGATTTAGAAATATCACTTGATGAAGTTGTCATCACTATGTAAATGAATTAAATAAATTCAAAAAAAATTCGCAAAGCTTCAAAACAAATTGACAAAGCTTCAAAAACAATTTGGCTGTAGATTAAAGCTCTTACCTACACGTTGTATCTCTTATTCAAGCAGCCTCTTTTCCAAATAATTCGTCTTGTGCTTCAAGGGTTTCCTTGAGGTCCTTTGGGTAAGGAGGATGCTTTCAACCTTCTTCCTTCTTTTCATCTTCTGTACTTAGCTAGAAATATCTCCCCTTCACCTCTAACAAACTCAAACTTGTAAGCATCATTCAATTTGCAAAAACTTAAATTATTTGCACTGTTAAACACCCTTCAAGTCAAACAAGCAAGCAAGAAACCTTTTTCTCTGTCAAGAAAGAAACCTAGTGCTCTGATACCAACTTGATATGATATGGGTGGTTGACTTTTTTTGCTATGCAAGCACCTCCCACTCAATTAAAAAAATTAAGGATCTTTCCTATACATGCATGTGCGGAATTGAATTCTTGATTCAGGTGTATGTGTTTTAATTGGTTTAAGGATTTATGTGTGAGAAATGAAAAATTTGTTTAATCTAATTAAAAGCATGTAAAACAACCATAAGTTGCAACAAATTAACCAACAACACATAACCGCAAACATAATAAAGGAGTTCACCCTCAACACTTAGGCTACGTCTCCTTGAGCCTCCGTCAATGGACTTGGCTCTTTTGGATTAAGATGATAAATTTATTTTACCAGATGATTCTCAACTCCAATGGTTCTTTGGACAGTACCAATGGGTTAAGAATACCAAAATACCTCTAGATTTACTGCTTAATATCTTGAAATGGACCTAGGTTCCTTGGGCTTGACCTCTTCGGTTGGTGTCCTTGAGGTTCCCTGAGCTTCTCTATGGCACAAAATCACCTATAAGTCATCTTATGCTCCTAAAACCTATTATAATATCTCCAACACATATCAATCATCAAAAATATGTTGTTCATTTGCTCAGAATGAACTCAGGCTCCCTGTTCTATGCCTCCAACACCTAGTGGCACTAGGTTCGCTAAAACTTTGTTGTGGCTAATTTGGCTCTAGAAGTCTCCAAACACTTTTTCAAACCCCATAATTGGATTCAGAAGGTTTGATATATTCTTAAATGACTATTCATTCACTCAAAATGGCCTCTCGATGCTCTGGCTATGCCTCCAACACCTGGTGGCACCCTATGGCTCTAGGCTCACAGAAAAATCCCCTGTAGCATATTGGCCTTTAGAAGTCTCTGAATTCTTCTGAAAATCCATCCATTAGATTCATAATGTCCAAAATAGTCATAAATGAATATTTATTTTCTCAAAATGGCCTATGGCTGCTCTGGCTATGCCTCCAACATCTGATGGCACCTTGTGGCTCTATGCTCACTAAAAAATTCACTACAGTATATCAGTAAGGAGTCTCTAAATGTTTCTTCAAAACCCATCATTGGATTCATAAGGTTCAATATAGTTAGAAATTACTTTTGGTTTCCTGAGAATGGCCTTTGGCTACCCTGGCTAGGCCTCATTCTCGTGCAGGCTCCTAGTGGCCCTAGTGGCCCTTGGAACTTATCTAAAGCAAAATCACACTCAAAATTCCTTATATATCTCTACAAACCTCACCAATGGCTATATAATGCTCGAATCAGTCAATAATGACTTGTCCTTCACTCAGAATGGTCGAAAATTGAGCCTTCTACACTTTTTCCCAATATCTCCTAGGAAAACTCCACTAAATGTGGCGAACTCCAATTAACTGGAGTTAGATTAGGGTTTACCACCAAATTTTGTGTGCCCCTATCTACTCTTCCTATTAATCCATGCATTTAAAAGTTACGGTTAGCATGGTGGCCACATGCGCACCCTCATCCGTTAAGTGGCTTGACCGGAACACAACAGAATACAATTGTGGAGTTTAATTACATACATACGCGAAGCAACCAACAACACTCTTTATAACAGAACACAGATAGCCATAAACATCTTACATACACGCGGAACAGGGTTCTCGGGTCCCACAACATGCAACTAATCACAACACATCCCAAATCGCTATTCTGCAAGTTTAACTTGCTACCGATAATGATGAAACCATAATTTATGTGATGTGCACTCATGCACAATGCCTACATGTGGCTCCCCTCATCGCATTGCATATTTCAACTTTACCACATCATAACCAATTTAACATTTCTTGCAAACTATTAGCTTCTAAATATTGTGATTTGCGAAATCTCTTTTCCGGGTGATACAATCTCCATCGTTGGTTTGTTTCTCCACCTTCTCACTTCGCATCGCATGTTAAACAATTTAAATTGTGAAACTCTTTAATGGTAAACTATGTTCTGTGTGATGTGCGATGTTTCTCAACTGCGATGAGATATCTCCTGTTGATTGGTGTCAGATCCATGGTCCTCACTATCACATTGTCCTGTAGCTTTCCCTTACTATTCGTTCCACCTTCAACATTCTACAGTTGTGCAAACCCTGATTCTATATGTAGATTTCAAGACTCCATTAAAACCACCAATTCGGATCCCATTCTGCTAGTCAATCTGGTTCTAAAATTGTTTGCAATTTCGATCCCAATCCTGTAACTTCGAATTTTGAGCTAATCCTTAGGCCTTGATCCCAATCTGATCATCTGTGCCAGTTTATTTGCACTTTGCACTGTCAATGGCTTCCCTCATTGACGATCCCCTGGAAAAAATAAATGCATAAACTAAACCAAAAAATTCAACGGGTAAGAAATTCAATGCCATCATTTTCATTAAAAATTTTAAGAGTATATTTATTCCCAAAAATATAACCGGTGTAAGATTTCTTCATAAATTGAAATCTATCAATTTGAATTGCTTGATTGCATTTTTCTACATGTTCTGATAATGCACTATGCTTTATTCATTTGATGATTGAAAATTTTATTTTGTGTTCACACATAGGCTCTCCAATGCAGATAGACAAAGAATCTCATCACATCAACAAACCACTGCTCTTCGAAATTATCATACTGCCAATATTTTTTGGATGTATCATGATTTATTTAGTCGGTACTTGCTTTTATGAAAATACTTACAACTATTCTCCTTCTTCACCTCACCCTCATGCATTCAAGCGAAATTTAGATCCAAACGCCTCTGGTTGGTATCACAACTATGTCATATTTTATCCCTTTCATTATGTGAAAGCAAACCCTCTATTTATTAGCACTACCGACCCTCTGTCATAAGTTGGGGAAGATGCCAAAAACATATTACCACCTGTCAGTCCAAGGTAAGAAACAGTAAGAGAGAATTGTTATTAATTTATTAGTTTTGGGCTAGCACCTTTCTATCTATACTTGCTCCAATCTCATGCTACAATGGTCTTCTTTCAACTGAATTTTAAATCAAGCTATATCATGTCATCTCAGAAGCGAGGAATTCAACATGTTTTCTATATATATTTATCCTTAAATATAACACAAAAAACCCTTATATATTTCAAGGATTTAGTATCTCTTATACAATGTTTAACTTCTATGTGATGTTATATTTTATTGCTCGATATGTAGAGTGCAATAGAGACCTATGGGGTATAAAAGGCCTAGATATTTGGATTATTTCTCTCAACTATGACATCTGATGCATCTTTAATGCTCTTATTTTGGTTCTTATGCATATTTTCAGGCTACCTCTAGAGATTAGAACTCTTGGAGATTTGGATTATCTCTCCCGACAATGGCATATTCTGCATCTTTAATTCTATTGATTTACGTCGTATGCATCATTTTAGGGTTTCAACCCACATCCTTTAATGCATTATCATTAAGAAATATTGTATGTATCAATTACAGATTACTACAAATTTATCCTCCACCTTTCATTTCTAAGTTATCTTAGTTATTTTTAAGATGAAAATTTATATATCAGACATAATACTTTAATTCTAGATAAAATATCATGTGGATCATATATCTGAGAAAAGAAACCATAATGCTACTGATCAATATCCTAATGCAATATGGTCCTCCAAAGGAGAGAATCTGCTTACATTCAAGGCGATTGTAACTTGTAACATTAACTATATTTACTATCTGAAACCACCCATAATTTTAAGCAAGAGGTTTGCCTAATGAAATAACCGCTAATACATATAAATTTAGATAATCTCCCATAGCATCCCAGTTGCAAGTAATCCAAATTCTTAAAGCCTTTTTAGATGGTCAAGCTCCTTAAAATTTATAAGATAACATAATGATTATGTATGTAGCATAATGGCCTCTTCCCTCGTGTCTATGCATAATTTCTTTTGGACTGAGTGTTTGAAACTCACAACGTTAATATTAGCAACTAGACACATGTCTGAGCTGATAGAAACATAGTCAAATTGAGTAGCCAATTACCATACTAGACACTTTATGAGACAACCTACAATATTGAAATTCAATAGGATTGTCCAAGCCAACTAGTTATTGAGATTCTTAACACTAATGTCTCAGAGACCAAAACTCCATATAGTTCTCACATAGGAAATTAATGCAAAATCAAAGTCAAAGTAAGCTGGAGCTCTCCAAGATGGTAAGACCCAACTATAATTTTTCAACATAGCACTAGGGTTGTGGAATATCCATCTTATTCATCTTTGTGGAGAACACTTATATCAAACCACAACTGCAAATGTGGGTCTTCGTCGAGACTGGACCACCCACAATTTTGTAATTTAGCAATGAACAGATTAAGATGCTAATCTTAGTGCAATTTTTCACAGCATTATGCCATATATTTTTCTTTTTCTCTAAAATATGATAAGGGCCAACTACCATGTTGGAACATAGCATTGGGGCTTTTGTTTTTTGTGTAGGTGCATCTATTTCGAAAATTTTCAAATCAGTGATCATGACTAGTGCTTGATAATGTTCATCCAAAAACCATCAGTCCCAGCTAATACTATTGTAGAACCAATTTTGCAAAAAAAAATTCATACTCATTGAATATTTTACTAGTTACAATGATTTGGAGTTTTGAACTACATATTCATACATTGTGTCAATATATTCAATTTTCCACCATGTTGTCAATATAGTAGGGTCATTGTGACTAACTAGTATGTTATAATCAAATTACTCATTTAATTCAAACTATGTCCTTCTTAGATGATTTGATTAAATCCTTGTCAGCTCCATTGGAGGCATATACTGGTGTACACACAAAATAAAGCTTAATTCTAAGGAAACGTGGAAACATTGGAATCACCATCTTATTCATCTTTGTGGTGAACAATCATATCAAACCATAGTTGCAAATGTCGCTCGCCGTCCAGACTAGAACACCAACAATTCTTGTCATTTTCCAATGAACACATCAAGAGGAAATTTTTTATTGATTTTAGTGCAAATTTTCACAACATTTTGTCATATATTTTATCCATTCTTCTTTGAGAGACCTGATGATGTTTATAAATTACTTGCAGATTGATAATATTATTTAATTTTACAAACAATTATTGATGAACTTTTCATTCACATGAAAAATGTTGTATGAAGCCTGTGTGAGTTTCCCCATTTCATCAAGTATGATGGATTTCCTTTGTACACTAGTTTCTTCCATGGTTCTTAGTTTAGTGTAGTTTATATGGATTATGGTCATGGCCATTTTTTATTTTTTATTTCCTTTCCAATTCCTTGGAGAAAAAAACCAAAAATAACGCAAAATATCATAGGTCTTATTTTTGTTTTTAATTGTTTTGAACTAATCTTATAAGCATTTTAAGGTCTTCGGTGGTGTTGTAGAGGTACATAGAAAAGCTGCTAAATAAAAGATATTTTTGCATTTTTTCTTCTTTCTACAATTTTATTTCTTATTTTTAATACATGTTAAACTTCAATGAGGTTCACGTCTTCAATGGTGCATTCTATGTAGACAAACTTGCATTTTGCAGTAGTAAATGGGGACACAAGATGCATCAGACTTCTTATTGTAGATTTTCTTCCAAGTGTACCTTACAATTTAAGTATACCTCCAGCTTCAAGAGCTTGAAAATTTATATCAGAGAGCTCAAGAAATGAAAATATTCCTATAGCCTAAGCTTCTACATGTCCTCGTATATACTCGATGCCATATGTGCCTCCAATAATTCTCAGCACTTGGTTCAAGGTGGGACAACAAGAAGCCCCCATTTCATGTGTATTGCAAGGTAGTGTGGGAACACTTGCATAAATATTACTAGGATAATTGGTTACATATTTATTCACTCCCCGCTTGGAGTTGATTCTTAGCACACCTACACCATACATATCTTCTTAAGCTAAGAAGGTGATAGGTCAAATTGGTGATTGGTTCATGAATTATCACGAAGTTTACATTCAAGTATATGGTGCCACAATAGCTCCACGTGTTTTTTCATTCTACATTACTGACACAATGGTGCTACCATAGATCCTATATCAAGCTTTTTAACATGGAACTACAGTTGTCCTATACGGGAAGAAGAAGACATGGCACGATTTTGGAGGCTCTCACCATACACACATTCAAACTCATCTTTTTGCATGGCAAAACACCCATCACATGGTTTCAAGAGCAACAAAACATGCTCTAGCAAAATGACAAGATCCTAGACCAGAATAGAGTTATATCTGTTTTTTTTATCTCTTTGTTCTTATTGCAGAGGCCACGCTTGATGAAGCTTAGCCGGCTTAACCTGGACATATGCTTTATTTACATATTTTGTACATGTTTTTCACTCAAGGCACGGACTTGCTGCCCAACAACCCTCCTTGTTTTAGTATCATTTGAGACATTCTTAACGTTAGAGGTTGTTCATATACAATGATTGAATAAACAATTGAAACTTTTTTCTGAAATTAAAATTAAAATCATATGTAAAATAATATTTCAAAATAATTTATTAAATTTTATAATATTATATATATTAATTAAAAACATTTTTCATAATATAAAAATAATTGTTTTCCCAAAACAATTTATTAAATTTTATCATATTTGAATATATTCAAAATTATATATATTATTTTAAAAAAATATTTCATAATAATATCTTTTTTTCCTTTTTTCTTTTTTCCCAAGGAAAAATCGTAATTTTATTAAAAGAAACAAAATTACATGTTGCATCGACAGGTAGTAAGGCTAAACACCCAGGCCGGTGTTCATAAAAAAGAACAAGTAAAAACTAATATACAATGGAGAGTAAAACTAAGTTTTTCTCCTTTTCTTTTTTTCCACCATCCGCCTTGCTCCTTGTGATGACGAGGAGGTGACAAGTGCGAGCTGATTTTCTGGTGTAGCTGCTCCAAATTCCTTATTTGAGTTTGAGGTTTCTAAAGAGTGATGCTTTTTGTTCCCACCACTGTCAGGTACAATTGGTTCCTATGTGGGTGGGTCCTGTTGTATTTGTATATCAAATGGATCCAGAGCGTCTTTTTCTTGTGCTTCCCAGACTATTGTTGACTAATTGTTCCCGTCTGGTGTGGGTACCTCTGCTTCTTCTTCTATCTCCTCATTTAGTTCACCTGGGGGAAATTGTCATCCTTTGGGTGCTTTCCCTATCCTTTTCTTTCTTCAATTATCTCTCTTACCTTTAGGACATGTATTTTGTAAGTGTCTTTTTTGTCTACAAATTCTGCATCTAAATGTTGTGTTTTCATAGTCTATATGTTGCAACATTTTTTGTTGTTTGTGTGCAAGTTGTATGTTTTCTGGTAAGCCTTTGCTGAGGTCTACCTCAACGCAGATACGTGTGAAGGTGAATATTCTTTCCTCCAGCCACTATATATCTATTTTAATATATCTCCCAAGTGCATTCCCAATGCCTTGTAGGACGCTGACATACCAGAAATGAAGGAAGAGATTATATAATCTAATCGAAACTAACATTCTAGATACAACCATGGTGTTAGCATCAAAATCCGAGAACCAAAGAGTGATATAAAGGCCGGTGGATCCCCAAAACCATAGACCCTCCCAGAGGATGTGGTCTCTGATTTCTGAGTGCTGAAATTTTACTATGAAAAATCCGTTCAAACATAGGTGTATTTCGCACTCCGTAGTCCAATTCTTGAAAATCCATTCAAAGAAGTCCATAAGTTTGGGCCAAAAGCTATTGAAGAAACTGATATTTCATAATAATATCATATTATGAAGAAACTGCTTTTAAATTATAATCCAAGTTATTTTTCATTTATAATAAAATTTAAAAATCGCATTATAAACCCCTCGTTATAACAAGTTACATGATATGGGTGACCAGACATTATTCACAAAGAAATTCAAGTTATTGTGGGTGACAAGGCCGTTGTAGGATCTTTTCAAATCTGTAGTGTTTTGTTTGAGAATTTTTCAATGTCCATGTATGACTGGCCATTGTTGGATAAAGAAAGAGTTATTGCTAATGACGAGGCACTTGCAGGCTGTTTAGAGCTATCTATTCATTAATGCACGACACTATATGCTACTAGTTGGATTTAGTATTTGCTTAAGTCTAACTATCAACCAATATTTCTTGATTTATTTATCTATGTAATTAAAGTTAAATTTTATACTTGTTTCAATCTAATAGACGGCATATACTACAGCTTGCATTAATAAATAGATAGTTTAAAAAATATTGATAACCTTTGCAGAATCAATTCATGTATATCAAGTTTTGGTTAATTATATTTTTGATAATGTGAGCTTCTATAGTTAAAAAAAAAAATTAAATTAAAATTTGAAAATCAATCCCCACTCTAAAAATAAAATTTAATGTTGACCACAAACAAACATTGATTAATAATTAGTAACTTTAATGGATGGACACATCGCCTATATCGGGGCAAACTCCATACCCGAATTTATGAAACCTACATGTCCATGAAAGATGGCCTTTCCATTGATAGTGGAATAGAGGAAATGTGTCAATTTACAAAAATAGGAGGCGGTAGATAGGCCACATTTCTATGAAATGGTTACATGAAGGGCTATCTCGCCATCAATGCAGTTACATGGATCGTCTCAATCCCGCCATTGATGCAGGTACACGAAGTGTAGATTCTCTCGATCCCGCCATCGATGACGGAATCATCTAGAGCCCGGGCTCGCGTCATATTCATTCGTCCCCAAATCGCAATTACGTATGACCGTTTAGAGTAAGCGGAACACATTTACATACATTGACTGGAACAGATTTACATTCGCCCACTCAGATTCTGCTTCTCAGGAGAGAGCAACAAAATAATGATGTGCCTTTCCATCCTATCAACGACCCAATTATGAATTAGTAGCGGCAAACTATGCGTTCCGAATAATAACAAATCTGGAATGAGATTACAATCTTTAATAACGACTCTAAACAGTGAATTAACAGCTATATATGGGTAGGCAGTTTTCATTACACGTCGGATGGATTATCGCATACTTTAAGATAGCTTTCCTTTATCATAAAACCAAACAACCACATTCATGCAAATACAAACGTGGCATGTGGCAATATAAAATATCATCAATCCAATCTTCACTAAAAATGGGAGCGCACCGTGCAAAGACTGTAACAGATAATTCATGGCTTAATCCACAATTGCGTGATGAAATTTCTAACCATAAATATGACTCCTTTACTTCTTTCTAGCTCGTGTCCTCGTCTGCTCAAGAGCTAATCTAGTTCTAAGTGAGTTTGATATTGCAGATAGAATCGATAATGGAGACCACCATTAAATTTGTTTGCCTAACTGTGCTTCTGTTGAGTCTGTTTGTCTGCAACATGGAGGCAAGGGAGACCAGGCTCTTCGTCGACCAGTCTGATGTCGACAGCCCCGCTGGAGAATCAAATACTGCCGGGTTCGGAGAGGATAATACTTACGGAGCCGGTACGGGTAATGCACACGATTCCTACCGAGGCCAGCGAAATGGTAATGGTAATGTATATGGCAACACAGAGGTTTCCCGCACTGGTTCGGGCGCTGGTTCTAATGCAGCATTTGGGCAAGGTGGTGATAAATTCGAGTCGGGCTATGGTGGACGTTCTGAAAGCAATGGCGCCTATCGTTCAGGTTATGGTGGTGGCTATGGCAATGAAGCCGGGTCTGGCTTTGGCAACGCAGAATTCAATGCCGACAGTGGTTATTCTAAGCAAACTCCGTGAACACGTATTCTGGACATCAGTTGTTATTTCATCATCGTTATGACTGTTTGTTATGACTGTTTGTGTTTCATTTGAGTTTTACCGGTAACATAGCAAAGTTTGTGTGTGCCAAAAGACGAAAAAACCGGTTTTAGAGTTTGGTGTTTAGATTCCAATGGTATAAACTGTAAGGGTTTTCCTTCCAAACCCTTGCCAGTTGTATTGACAATTCTGGGTTCGTTGAATAGTTTTGATTGTTTGATCCATAAAGTGTTAATCGTTTATAGGTGATAATTGCAAGTTCCAGATATATTTTGATTTATTATAATGAGATATTTGTGTTGTCAAAAAAAATTCTACAGAAATTTTAAATATAATTGAGCTTGCTCCTTTGAAGACGGAACCTGCCTACCGAAATACTCAACTCATGAAACAACTGCTTATGTAAAGAAATTAGCAAAAACAAATGTTGTATGGCAATATGGTTTTTACTACTAAAAAACGATTATAAAAAGTTAAAAGAAAAATTACATTTTGAGTTTGAAACGGTTGAGGATACACTGAGGGCGTAGACTGGATTTTCAGCAGGGCTTGCCAGCAGCATCTGATTCATACTTTTCTGATACAGTCATCTGCTTTAAATGCTTCCACTGTTTCTTCAACTATATTTCGCTGCATCGGATTCATACTTTTTTGATCCAGTCATCTCCTTTAAAATCTTCCACTGTTTTGTTTTCAGCTATATCTCACTGCAGATTTTCAGGATCCATGGAAATCCAATTAGCACTAAGAGGAACCATATGTGTAGCATATTCGCTCCACATTCAATCTCATCAGTCCATTACTTTGAAAGACAAAATTCTACACACCTCCACCTAAATATTGCAACCAATTAAGAGCACTTAGAGTTTGTAGGCAAAACACTCCGTTCCGTCAATATAAAGATTTAACCAGGTCGCAGATTTCATTAAAAAAATAATTCCAAGTTATCACTTAGTCGATAATAAAATTTATTAATGACCAGCTCACTGAAGGCTAGTTGCCTTATACGATTCATTTTTATCGTAATTATTTGCGAACACAAAAAGAAATGGGATCAACGTGAGAAAGAGGATGTCAAACTGGAGTAAAATCTAAAAGGAAAACTTGTCACAGCACATAAAACTAATCACATGCAGACATTAAAAGACAAGAAATCATTCCATAATAAAGACGAATTGAAAATGTGTAGTGTAATTTTAAAGAGCCTGTGCAATCAACGACATGGAAAAAGGAGAAAGGATTTAAGTAGTTTCACCTTACTTTCTTTTTAATCTAAATAATTTTTAGTTATATTACTTTTTTATCAGGTTTAGGTTTTTATTTTATTATTATATTTTAACATTACTACTTTGTTTTGATTATTTTGATTTTGATTTTAATTTTAATTAAATTGAATTGAAGTTGATTATTTTGATTTTAATTTTAATTTTAATTAAATTGAAGTTTAATTTTGAATTTTTTGTAAGTTTAGCTTAGTTTAACTTTATTTTTAAATAATTTTATTTTTTAATGTTTAATTATAGTTTTGTTGTAGATTTTATATTTTATTCACAATTTTAATTAGATTTTCATAGATTTAGTTTGATTTGGATTTCTTTTATATTTAGAAGATATCTTAATTTAAAATAAAATTTAAATAAATTTAAATTTTATAATATTATTTTTCTTTTGAAATATCTTATATCTCTTGTGCGTATAGAAGCAATCTCTCTAGGTTATGTGGCTTAACTTAGAAACAACCAAATAAATTACACTGTCTTTTTTTAGAGATATTTGAAATATAAAAAGAGGACCTACTAGGTATTCAGTGGTTTCCTTATTCTCTTCAACCACTCACTCAGCTTCGGCTTTAACTCACAAAAGTAGAGCATGCAAACTAACCAAAACAAGCAAAGCGATAGAGATATACAACACAATATATTCAAATAACTCTAAAGAAGAGATCAAGGAACCTTATTCTACGCATGTATAATCAAAGACATGATGTATGGAAAATACTAAGCACATTTTATTAATGATAATAGAGAAGTATTACAACCCTTGTTGAGTCCTTGATGCTACAAATCTCTCAAAGTCTTCTCATCCTTCCTTTGCCACAATATTAAATTATTCAATCACACCAATGCATAAGGATCGATTATGGACCTCCAAACTCAATCTCACAACATAAGGGAAAAATCAGAATCTCCAAAAGCCAACCCATACACTATAACAAGTATTTCTTTTATACATAAAATGAGGAAGTTTTAGGTCTACAATACTAGGGCTAGATCCAGTTTCAAAGGAGGTAAGTTCCATGAGATAAGGGAGAATGCTCATTAGTAGGAATTCGAGATCATATTCAAGAGAAAATGGATGAATCGGCTCTCGGAGCTTCTAGAGAGGGATGCTTTGAGGTTCTGTTTTATTTTTCTCCATTTCGAGGTGTCATCGCACTTTTATTAAAGGAAACTTGTGCTAAGAAATGTAAGTGTCATGTATTCAGCATGTGCCATTTCATATTGTCATGAAACTAAATGTGATGGACTCTTAAATTAGGGTTTTAAGCCAATGTAATCCAATATTCTTACAACTTTTGGAAATAATTTTTCTTTTGGCCATGCAAGGGATTGATGCAAAGTGTAAGAGAGGATGAGAGATATTTCTTTGGGGCTTTTTGACTAAGTGCGACAAAATGGCCTATAACAGATTGCCCCCTAAAGTGCAAAATCTGAATTTGTGGATGAGGACTAAAGTGCTTTACCATTTGAAAAGTTACAACCGAGAGTGGACTCGTTGAGATCTAACAATCATAAATTAACTATCACAATACATTCATTGTGATATCATCACTGAGATATGCATTCCAATACATAGCATATAAGCCATTTTACATGTGTAATGATCAAAGTCATGTCCATTGATTATGCATTATGGACACATGCTTGGATGAATTTTTGTATCATGAGAGCCATCATACTTCATAGATGTATGTATGAATCTTGAAATTGCAGCTTGGATGGATGAAACTAGATCTACGACCTTCCATCTTGTCACTCGATAATATGAATCTAACCATGTGAATAGATGTGTTGAAGCATAACACCATCTCATTATATTCCAATGATGAAAGTCATTAACAGATGTTAGAGGGACCATCGATATGATAATTGACCTAAAGGTACTAAAGCACAATCTATGAGGTGTGAATAAATAAGATTAATTCGAACATCACATAGAATATTCTCGTCAAAGGTCAATCATGAGAACCTGATGCCAAAAGTGAGGATACTTTCCATTGTGGTATGCAAGTTCCAAGGCACTAAAGGGAGTTTATGGATCAACTTCATAGATAATGTGTTGAAGTTGATAGGAAGTGATCTGTTGCACGAGGGCCTTGATGTATCCCCCGTCAACGACATGAAATGAATATGAATATTTGACACAAAATGTGATGATTCAGAGTTAGTTCAAGGATGGTTGACATGATAAAGGGCTATAGGTATTACAACACATGTCAACTAAGGGCGAACTTCTCTTGAACATATTCGTGACACTTATATTGAATTTCAAACATTGACTCAAATACCTATTACAAATACTTTCGATAAGGTATAATCAACAAAGAGACAAGAAAATTTCCTAACCCAAAACAATCACAAACGTGAACTAGCGTATTGTTCAAGAGCCACTTATTACCAAAAATTAGGTTTTATGCTCTATTTCCCCAATTTTCCCTTCTTATTATTTTAGCGAACCTTTAGTATGAGTTGTTTGGTCTCATCATGCTTGATGATTCTTACGTTTTTTATGTTATTATAAGTCTAGTGAAGGGACAACTCCACTTAATTTTCGTATTTAGAGACTGTGAAAAAGAGGACAAAAATAAAACTTTGAGAGGTTCATTTTCATGACTTTAGTCTCTTGGGCCTTAAAAGTTGTAAAACAATACCGAGGGAAGCCTTTTAGTCATGTTTGGCTAATGTGTCCCTTTGTCATAAATATTCAACCCTGTTGGGAAAAGCGCTAAATTATACTCGGTAGAAGTCCTTTCATTTAATTTATTAAGCATGAAAGAGACAAGTTCTTAGCAATATTTTCATGTTTTAAGAGTCTAAAAAGAGATTGAAGAATACTCCAAAGGGTTCCTTTTATATAAGTGCTAACAAACTGAACTAAAGTGAAAAAAAGTATGCACTTTTTCCAAAATGACCTGTGATAAAAAAATTATGCAAAACCTGTACCATTTCCTTCATATGTTATTAAACCTGCTCAAAATATAGTAAAATGATTAAAAATATCTGAAATATGGCATTATATAGGTAAGAATTATTAAAAATGAGTTATTTTTAACATAAAAAGAGTAGAACTAATTTCATTTTTATAATTTTGAGAGCTTTGAGAAGGTATTTTCCTTGATTCTTCAAGAGTTGATTATGGCCATTGTCATGGAAAACTTTTAGTGTTCATTTTTCTAGGTAACAGTTCTTCAATTACTATTGTTTTTTACAGTTTCCATTTTTCATTTCATGCATTGTTTGTGAATTTTTAAGAAAAAATTAGGAACATATTTCATCCCTTCTCCATTGTAGGTTCTCTATATCAAGAGGTGAAATGGCTTATTTTAATTCATACTAGAAAATGCAGCTCATCGCGCCTACCAAGAAGGGTAACTGAAATGGGACAAAATTTCCTTAAGGAAGTGCAACGAGCATAGATGGGTTTGAAATTTTTGAAATTTTAAACATCTTTTCCCCAAGATTTTAATGTTTGTGATGTAAATAATTTATCCTTTGACATTTTTTGGTATTTGGTGAAACAAAAATTGTGATATCTTGTAGGGAAAGAAAACTTGATCTCCAATGTGTGATTGCAACAAATAAAACATGGATAATACAAGCATTGAGAAATTATGGTATCTTGAAATACTTCTAGATCCTGAGTATGAGAGCCGAGATGGATTTATGGCAATATTTAGTGAGGGCCTCAATGTACAATGAAATATTTTTAGAATCGATGAACATAGATTCACCGTAGATATTATATATATTTATATTGATGAAAAAACTCTCACGAAGATATGTTTATATTTCATTTTCTAAAGATCGAAGAGGTGGAGAGTCGGTGAAATATTATGTAGATGCTCACTGTAACAACTCTCAACCTAACAGTGGTGGAAATATTGAGATAATGGATATTCATGACCTTCATCTCAAAACCATTTTATTCACTATCACTCATTTGGTCAGTAGTGTTTCTCCTCATCTTGCCACCAAATCCCAAATGTAATATGCATTTCAATTTTTGGAACCTACAATTTCTAATTAGTGGGAAAGGGTATTGGCCAAATTAAAGGAACAAGTGAACTAGGAAAAAACCGGATAGTTGAATAAATTTCGATATGGTTTTATTCTACCTAGAAAGTATTCCACTGTTATGACCTTAGAAGATATCATGGGAGCTTCCTGGACCTAGAAAGCCTCACAGGAGGCAATGGGTGGATATGATGGCTCGCCATGGTGGAGGACCTACAATGAGGTTCATTCCTACATTCTTCGTGGTTGTGAGAGATGTTAATCATGGTAAAGGACTATCCTTATGTTGGAGTATATTTTATAGGTGATATAGAGCTTACCTTACTTGAGGGTGAGCAATGGGATGATGCAGGTAAACAAAATTATAATTTTGGGTTTATTTATTTATTTATTTTTATATGTCAGAGACTAACTATTCAATTTTCATGTCGACATGGGACCGATATGATGAGCGGGCATGTCAAGACTTCATCAATGAGCACAATGGAAATTTGGACACGTTGGAGCAGAAGTAAAAAATCCAGATTTAGCAGAGACATTAACTAAATTTCAGGCTCATGTGGAGGGTATGAGATGTGGCATTTTCGATGTATGGATTTATGATATCCCAATCCATTGACATATATATACCATAGGGGTGACATCTTGAATTGGGAAACTCTTGCGACAGGTTCCTCATGTTGTCATTTTTTATTGTAAACTTCACGATTCGTCGCTTAGGGATTTTAGAGCCACATTATGGTTTTTTTTTCATGTATTTGGATATTATAGGTTGTGATCCATATGTGTCTTAAAAACAATTTTGGTAAAACTAAATCACTATTACAATATCTATCTATGGATATTTTCTACTTATTTCACTTTCCTGTATAAAGTATGATCATTATTATACCTGTTTACAAATCTTGCAAATGTCTATCTAAAACGTAATTAGCTAGTGTCAATTAATGTATTTAGATGTATCAGAACACATTGATATTTAATATAATAAAAATGTGTTTATAATAGGTGAAACCTCAAAAATATTTGTAACATTATTGAACATCTAATTAAATAGATGTTATTCAAATGTAGTGCCACAAGTTGAGAATAAATACAGAAAATGAAACAATTAATACCATGTGAAATGGCATCGGATAATAGAATGATCATCGTGCTATACTCAAATATGTTATTATTTGTGTTATGGATACATATTCCTTGTAGATTTATCAACTCGTCAATAGGATAGTAGATTTCCCATGTTGCGGAAGAAAGATTCCAAGTACTACGACTAGAGCCATCAACATAAAAAACATATAGTTAAGGGAATGCTAACATCTACATATCAAATGTAATGCAATATAAGCCGAAACGGTAGAAAAATCACAAGAAAACTACACTATAAAAACACTAACAAATATTTATAGTATGTACAAAGTAACTATGTAGAAGAAACTCTAGGCATAATACTTTTTCAGGTAAAACCCATTACGAGGTTGTGCCCAAGGAACTACATCAAAATATACTAGCCTGTAGACCCATTTTCCAAGTACAAATTTGAATATATATGGACCCAACCACATAGTCTCAAGCTTCCTAGCTCCTAAATTCTCACTTTCTTAGTCATATAGAAGGACCAAGTCTACTTCTGAAAATACATGAGGTTTGACATTCTAATCAAATTATGTTTTAATGTGTTTTTTATGAGCCTTGTTAGCCATCGTGCCATCATGAATAATATCTTCTAGATGTGATAGGTATAAAAAACGTTCCTCCTCGGTAGAAGTAGCAAGAAGAAGCCCGACAACTAGTTTTCAAGATGGGATTTGGAAATCAATAGGAAGAACAACCTCCAAACCATACACTAGTCAGAATGGTGTGATTTTGATTGCAGTACAAAGGAAGGTACAATATTCCCACAAGGATGAAAATTATTGGTATTTTAATATGATTTATGAATCCCCACCATGCGGTGAAGCATCATTTTCAACACTTTATTGATATATTATGCCTGGTCATTGGTCTGTAGCTAGTATGGAGTCGAGTTCTCATGACATGATCCCAAATTAGCTATCAATTGAAACATCAAGTACTTACAAAATTGTTTTCCATGCTCTATGATAATGGATTATGGTACACCAAATCTCATAATAACGTGGTTGAACATGAAAAGTGTAGTATTTTTGCAAGTGTTTTTGAATGTAGGCATCACTCCGACCCACTTATTGAAGTAATTGACTACAATGATAATATAATTGTGCCCCTTTTTTGAGTGAGGGTGACATGTGATAAATTTGTTACCCCATTTAGCGAATTCTCCAACAATAACTACTTTGTGTAATGGAATGGGCAGAGCACGAGTTTTGTGAGTATATATCTGGAACACATGACATTTTTGGAAAGCAAAGATACAATCTCTGAACATTGTAGGCCAAAAGTAACCAACATGTAGGATTTTTTGTGTGGTAGCATAATCAAACATATGTCTACCACATGCTACAGCGTGATAGTCATTGATTATAATATAGTGTAGACTGTGGTACTGAATACAACATTGGTGAGAATGAGCTAATTGGGGCTGTAAATTCTGTGTTTGGAGATAGAAAATTATATCCCGATATTGTGGATTGAAATATCTAATCAAAAATAATGTCTTGTGAGGAATAATATCTTTTTCAGTTATTTCTACATCAGGGTGGAGGAAGTCACATAAAAATGTAGAAAATTCTAGTGATTATTAGATTCAGATTTAACAAATTCCAGATCGAACTCTTGGATAATTATAATCCACTTTGAGTACTTGAGCCCAAGTAGTTTTTGTGATAATATATAACCCATGGGGTTGCAATCATAAACACCAGTAATCTTGGGAAGAAATATATAGTGGTGAAATATTTGAAAAACACGTATTTTTCCCAAAGAAAAATTTCTACATTTTAATACTTGATCTCAATATTTATCAAATTTTGCCTCAAGTAATAAATTACATGTTTTTCATCTGATTCATTCCCCAATAGTAATATCATAGGGTTAATATTATTAGATGAGCTATTACATTTTTCAAGGCATCAAATGTTTTTTGGGAAGCACCATCACAATGGAAGCATGCCCTTTTTTTAATAGTCATGTTAACCCCTTAGTAATTTTTTCATACTTAGGTACAAAATATAATAGAAATAATTTATTTCCCTTAATTATAGCTCAATGAGGTTTGGAGGGGAATGAAAATCAAGGATTTCATGAACCTTTAATGGATTGATGTGGACTTCATTATTAGAATTAATTATGGTGAAGATTAGACTAGATTATACACAAACGACACATTTGTGTAGATTCAAACGTATTTTGTAATGTCATCATTTCAAGAAAATCACTCTAGGATGCATAGGATGATATTGAGAATGTTTCAAATGTGAAGGTATATCATCAAAATATGGTTGCACAATGTTCTTAATATCATGAAAAGTTTAATTCATGGCTCATTGAAAAGTTTCCCGTGTATTTTTTAGTCCAAAGGGGAGTTTTCGATAAGAAAATGTGCCACGCAAACAAATGAACACAGTTTTATGCTAGTCAAAGTGAAGTACATTTATTTTATTGTATCTTGAAAATCTAGCCATAAATGAAAATATTTTTTTCTAGTTCAATCATCAATAATTTGATCGATAAAGAAAGTCAGATAATTGACCTTAGGATAAGCTCGATTAATACCCCTATATAGCATATGTGAATGGTACCATGTTTCTTCATCATTGGGATGATATTTAAAACCAAATTACTTAATGTAACATAATATATAAAATTATCTCATAGAGGTTTTTCAACTTCTACTTTGATGGCGACAACTTTCCTCCAATGTAATGGAAGTAATTTTTATCTAACATGTTATTCATCCAGGTACATCTTGATTTAAATACCATAATTTTTAGATCAATACCTAACATATTTTCATAGGTCTAAGTGAATATATCACAAAATTATTGAAATAGGGCCTTATAAATTTGAATCTCATGAGGAGAAAAGGATCTTATGTGAACATTTTCAGCAATTTTGGGCTTCACTGAGATGTTGAGTGGATTGGTTTTCTCAATATTCCCCAAATTATTTTAAAAAATGACTTCGTATATGAAAATCATACTCTGGGGATGCTAAGTAATATTAGTTGAAAATAAATCATCGAAAATATTCTCAAGGATATCAAGCTTAGGTAAAAATGAGGAACGATGATGGTTATCATCCCACAATTTCTCATCTGACAACATTATTTCATGATGGTCTCATAGTACCAAAGACATCATCAAAAGGGTCACAACATGAAATGGAAATTAACCGTGAACCTTGATAATTTATGTCAACCATGTTCACTTAGTTGTTTATTTGAGTAATTGTTGGGCAAGCGAGGTGAATAACTTCATAGGGTAATCTAATAGGGTTGAGCGATATGCGATCACTAAAAATTTTGATATTAGATTCGTGAGGTACTATCCATGGATCATATTTTTGTTGAAATGGGATATTACTAGACATGATCATATGGATTGGGGCGACCATATTAGAAATATCAAGAGGTGGAAGTGGAAAAGTTCCCATTAAATATGAATATTTTATTAACCCTACCCCAACATTATCATAATGAAGAAAAATTTTATCCACAAGTAGAATACTGCTACTAGTTTGGGAATCAACAACATAAAAGGTGAGGTGGTAAATATTCATGATGTTTCCTTGATGAGGAAAGAGGATCATTCACAAATATGACAAGGGTACATCTTCCATAGTGTAATTCTACTCATGACCCAATAAGAGGTTATATTCTAATGGTCCATCGACAACTTCTATGTCTACTAACACTATTTTACTTACTAATTCAATGGGTAAAGATCTTAGGATTCCATAAGGCTTGAATCCTCTCCCGTCAAATTATTTGAGTGTTCTTGGGGATATGTTGATTAGTGGAGAGTCCAAATATCTCCAACATGGTAATTAAATGATAGAAGTGGAGTCACCTTCATCTGGTACTATTCAAAACACATTATTGCCTCTAACAAAAAGTTCAATCCTGAACACAAATTTATGTGGAAGTTGGGGACTATGGTTTTCTAAATTAAAAACAATCAAGCTTGCATCTGAAGGATCCACCCCTCCAATTAGTGATAATAATGATTTCCTATGTGTAGAAAAATTCTGCAAGTCTTCAAGAGTCAACATAGCTGAAGCATCCCATGCCATATCTTCAACTATGTTTTTATTCTAAGAAAATGTCACATGAGGATTAAACTACGACTTATGAATAGATCCTTTAGGAAGAGGTTTAATTTCGATTCGGGCAATTAGTCTCTCAATATGTAGAGGACCTAAAACAGGTGGAGTAGAAGTGAAAGGTTGATCATTAGACTTTCAAATTGGAGGATTCAAGGAACCATAATCCTCATGCTAGGTAGCCACTAAAACATATTCTTGGGACATGTGTATGTTGGAATAATTTTTGGAAGAGGGGGGTTGGCCTTGTCCAACAATTTTGGTATCCCAATTCAAGAAAGGATTTATCAACACAACAAGTTCAATAGATGCAACCTTGAAGCTATTTCTACACAATGTATACATTCCTTACTAAAATGATCCTTTTTGCAAATTAGATAAGGATAACATGGTTTTCGCTTCTCATCATGAGATTGAATTTTTTCTTTCTCCTATGGAGGGGTTTCTTTTTTGGCTTTTACTTTATCCTTCTTTTTACTTTCTATTTGTTTAGATGTTCCTCTAGTATTTTGAGTGGAATCAATCAAAGAAGTATTCATAGGTGTACAAAGAGAGGGAATTTGAGTGATCACATGAGAAGGCTTCAAATTGGATCAACGAAAGGGCTTATTCTCTGGTTTTTTACCAATGGAACTAATCACACCATCAAAAACATGTGATTCCATTGAAAGAGTGGGTGGAATAATGTGAGATGGTCATGGATCATTAGGATTTTTGGGTATAACATGCCTGATTGGCTATAGACAAGGTATAAATAATGAGCATGAAAAATAAATTGGTATTCAGTTAAGAATCCTCTATTGGAAACATCCTTAGTGATATTAGGTAGAAATTATTTAATAAAAAATATTGCTAGAAATTATTTAACAAAGAAAGTTGACTAGCTTCTACTTGAGTATAACCTAGAGAGGTTGACTAGTAGGAAATTTATTTGGAACCTGATCAAGTTGAAAATTAGTAAGGGAAACATTATAAGGATTGTTATCCATTCCTAGAAATGGGGAACTGCTGAACTATAATATATTTTTAGGTATGTTTAGGAAATATCCATGAATGTTTTCTTCA
Organism: Pinus albicaulis; assembly: GCA_034641835.2. Classification (NCBI taxonomy): domain Eukaryota; kingdom Viridiplantae; phylum Streptophyta; class Pinopsida; order Pinales; family Pinaceae; genus Pinus; species Pinus albicaulis. The sequence continues at coordinate 1,218,361,278 of CM076580.1, forward strand.
CTGTATCACAAACGACAAGGCAGAAAACTTGGTTACCTAGGGCTAGTTTGCTACCTAATGGGTACTTCCAATATATACCTTAGGGTATGTAGAAGCGTATTCCATGGTAGTTTTGTCTAATACATAACTGTATGATGGGAGTCTTCGTATATAAGCATCCTATGTGGAGCCCCTTCCTATACACCCAAAGGTACGTGGAAGAACGATCCTATATACTTCAAAGTACATGGAAAATTTACCATCCCTAGAATGTAACACAAATGATTAATGACAACTCTTGCATTTAGATACGCTGGAACACCTATTCTATCCTAGACCAACTAAATGTGTTTTTACTCTTTCAAATTCTCCTTAGATTCATTGGTATATTTTAAATGTTTCTCTTTATTAAGGTTTTTGTTTGATATTCAAAGAGAAACATTCACATGAATTATTAGAATGTAGATAGTATAAGAGAAATATTTTCAATTTGATGAATATCTAACTAGGGAAAATGAAGAGGTTTCAATTAAAAAATGCAGGAAACAAATCTTCCAAACAAGACCTTCAAATACACTATTCCAATTTAGTGATTTGAAAGCCTTGATGCATAGGAAAAATCATTTTTCATTTTCCCCTTTTTTCTTATTTTGAGTGAAAGAAAAATTAAATTGTGGCTATATTACTGAAGAAAAAAATTAATTCGAACGGAAAACCATTGCAACAAGTGAACCAATAATCAACCCATATGTTAAACACTCTAATTGACAAGAAAAAAAGAATTTCCTACAAAAGAGCAATCAAACTCAAATTTCACAAAATTTGTTGGCTTTATAGAAAACAAGATAGACCATAGACTCAAAAAAAAAAGAAACAATTCAAAGAAATACATGGAAGTACTATTTTTTTTAATTTTACATAAATCATCACATGTAGTGTATATGAACCTATTCGACGGGTGACACTTACTAAACTGAAAAACTGCAGTACATCACACTGTCACAGAAAATAAAGTGCAATGGGTATGATTCACACAAAAAATGAGGAAAAACCATGATCAAGCTCGAAATATAGTTTTTTTAATTCAAAAAACAATTTGAACAAGACACAAAAGGTCGACTATAGAGGTATTAAAGTGCCATGACAATGAAAACCACCAAAGAATAAATTAATCCCCAGTGGAGTCTCCATGTCGTTTTCCAGAAAATCCCTTATGCAGATGAAAGTGATATCCCTAGGTTCAATGGATTAAACTAGGAAAAACAAAAAAAAAAAACTATATTTCCTTAGAGATATTTGAAATATAAGAAGAGGACCTACCTAGTATTCAATGCAAGATTCCTTCTTCTATTCACCCACTCACTCCATCTCTAGCTTTTAGTCTTGAAAGTAAATGGTGCAAACTATCTAAAACAAAAAAAGAGATAAATATATACAACATGATATATTCAAATAACTCTAAATAAGATATAAAGGAAATTTATTCTACACATGTATAGTCGAAGACATGATGTGTGGGAAAAAAAATGCACTTTGTATGAATTATAATAGAGAAAGATTATAACACCCGTGGAGGCCTTCAATTTGCAAATATATTCCAGTATTCTTGCCCTTTCTTTTCCACAATAATAAATCCTTTGAGCTAACAAATTCATAAGGATGGATTATGGACTTCCATACTAAAACTGACATCATAAGGGTAGAATCAAAGTCCCAAAATCCAACCTAGACTCTATAGGAATTATTGCTTCTATAAGGAAAATGTGGAAGCTTTAGATCCACCATGCTAGCACTAGATCCACTTTCAAAGGAGGTAAGTTCCATGAGATAATCGATAAAGAATCATTATTAGGAAATCGAGATAATATTCCAAAGAAAATGGATGAATCAACTTCTAAATATTATAAAGAGTGAAGCTTCAAAATTCTATTTTATTTTACCCCATTTCTAGGTGTCATCATACTTTTAGTAGAGGAAACTTTCATTGACTAGCACAAGATGCATGTATGTAACATGCACCATTGTATATTGTCATGAGGTGAAGTGAAATGAAGTCTTAAATTAGGGCTTTGATCCAATGTAATTGAGGATTGTTATAACCTTTGTAAATAATTTTTCTTCTAGTCTTCCAGGAGATTGATGAAAAGTGCAATGGATGACAAGAGATACAGGTTTGGGTCCTTTGTACCAAGTGTGACAAAATTTCCTATAATGCTTATGTTTTTTCTTGTAGGTAATGTGAAGGATTTGAAGCATAAACTCAAGGAGAAGAAAAACAAACTCATATACCTATAAAACGAGCTTGAATATAGAATGAACAAGATGTTGAACCAAAGAAAAAATGAGATTACACTATTTTGATATTTTTCTTCTCATATCACAGCCCCAAGAGGGCTGCAAATTATTGTACTCAAGTAGACTCTTTTTTTTTTAATAAAAGTTATGGATAATTTATGAATGCCTATAAATATATAGAAATCTCTTTTATGTGTTTGGAGAATTATATATAGTATATTTTTATTTGTACTATATTTTTCCACTTCTGCAGATTTACATTTGTCAAATTATTTCTTATAATTGAATATTAGAATGCATGTGTTTCTTCTTTAGAATGATATATTCATATGTTTTAATGAGTATTTTAAATGCTTTCATATTATTTCTTAACCTTTAACATATTTATCTTTTGTAATATGATATTAACCGTGTTAGTATTAAGACTTGCTCTCATTTTCAAGGTATTTGTATTTCTACAAATTAGATTAGATTGGATCCAAGTAAATATAAAAAAACATAAAAATATAATTTTTTAATCTCTTTCGAAAGCCCATACACTTTAGGTGGCCCACATATTAGTAGAAAATATTACTATCTCAAATAATTGTAGAACTTTCACAGGTTTCCATTTGGAAAATCTGTCCATCCCTACTACCAATTATAGAGAGTCTATCAAACACCAATAGTTTGGATTAGATTAAGTAATAGTTACTTTTAAATATATAAGATAATTAGAGTATATTAGTTTGAGGTAATATATTTACTTATTAGATTAATTTTTTATGTATATATTTTAAGGTTAGAATAGTACAATAAATTGGACCTTTATACCAAAGAGTACAACCATTCCAAATGAATAGGGGTCTAACATGGACCCTGATAAGGTAATAAATCCCTATTATAGGTGATTTCTGTATGACTGTAAACAATTTCCAAACTCACTCCCCCCCCCCCCACACTATTTCTCTCTTTTCCCTAACCCTCCTCGTCACCTTCTCTCTTTCCTTCTCTATATTGATTTATTTCTCTCTCCTTGAAATTTATCCTCTCCCAACACATTTCTGTCTCTCCCCTATCTTTGTCTCTCTCTCTCTCTCTCTTTATTTTCATTTTCCCATATACCTATCTCTCCCTATATCTCCCTATTTCTCTCTCTCTCTCTCTCTCTCTCTCTCTTCATTCCCCTATCACAACCTTGGTGAAAATTCCATGTCATAAAAGTTAATAAAGGAAAAATAATAACCAAGGTCATGGGACATGTATTTCAAGCTAAATGTTTGGAAAAATATCCTAGTGTGGGTGTTCATATGGTTTATTATGGCTATGGAAATTGGAAAAGGAAATGGATAAGGCTTTGGAAAGGAAAAGTGGCATTTACATGCATTTATATATGAAAATAATGGAAAATAGGAGAAAAATGTGGTGAAAGGTAACATGTTGCATGTGAGGAGGGAAATGTACGAAAATAATGGAAAATTCAATAAATTAGAGGCCTCATTGATGAAAAGGCTTCTGAGGATGAGTTGACAGACTTTTTCTGTTTAGTTTTGGAGCTCTCATTTTCTCTCTCTCTCTCTCTGTCTCATACTCTTGGGGAAGTATGGTGCAATTGATATTTGGAGAAAGAAGGAAAAGGAAGAGTAGGAAAACATAACAGAACATAAGGATTGGCATCTAAAATGGGGTCTTCTTGTAGGTACCGAGTTGCATGTATTATTTCCTCACTATTTTTGGCATGCATGGCATATGAATTTGGTTATTCGTTTATGATATGTCATTGGCATGGAGTATTAGCTAGATTGACAGTGGTTTTTACCATCCTTGTTAATTCTGTTGGGGTCTTGTGATTTGGAAGATTGGAATACCAAGTGACAAGGCAACATCAAAACCATTCTTTAGAGCTCTAGGACCTAGCCTTCCTAGTCTGAGAGAGGGATCTCTCAATTTTTTGAAAGATATGACTTGTTTGCTTTGTAAAAGGTTGATTTTAGGCTAGTTATTAAGCATGAGTTTGTTTGATTATTTGGTCGAACATGATGATCTAGGCAACATAGATAGAAAATGGAAATCTCTAAGTCATTGGGTAATGGAGTCAAATAGAAGTTATGACAAGTCAGTTAATAGATCCGAGGTATCAAAGCGAAAATCTAACTTGGCCAGTGGATCTTCAAGGTCTTGTAGATGGAATGAAATGGACGTCAAGGATTTAGAAAGAAAAGTAGAACTAAGGGCAATTAAGAACCCTTAATTATATGTACTTCTCAACAAAGGGACTTAAAACATCATCTGAACATGAAGAGGCATTCCATATACAGGGCTAACCATGAGTTCTACAAATCACACTTCAGCAAATAACAATTTCAAGACAAACTTTTCAAATGAAATCTAGGAGTCGAGGAACGCTCTATTTCATCCAAAGATTTCACTTTCAAGGATAAGAAAACATTCAAGATTCACAAATAACTACATTCATAGAAGAGGGAGCTCCTAGACATCTCTAATTAAAACTATAAATACCTTTAAAACAATTATCTCAATAAGAACAAAGGGTATGATCAAAACAGACCTCTTTGGTACACTGTAAACGATGGTACTTTAAAGGGAAACTTCAGAAATAGTTTTCAAGAGGCAGCAAGTAAGTAGGGAAAACCATAAATCATTCTTGAGACCAAATATTATTGAAATATTTTTGAAATAAACAAGCATAAGGGTTCAAGAGAGAAATTAAGAATTCTATAGAATGCCTCAGGAGAAGAAAACATTAAGATAGTGAAGAGTAAAGAGAACTAAGGTGCTTCTAGGAGACATTTCTTAGCCTAAAATTTTTACTCTGTTGTAATAAGAAATGACGAAACAGAATGGAAAAAAGGAAAAACATTAAAAAATTAGAATACTTCACCAACAGCCAAGCTCGGGGATCCAATGACAGAGCTTTCTCCATCAACAAACAAGTCAAAAAAATCTACAGGTTCCAAAACATCAATTTTCTTTCAACTTCAGCAGAGCTATGTATTACTTCAGAGAGTCATCAAATGCCCACACTACAATGACATCCAAAGCATTATTTCTGCTGCAAATGAGGAGGTGGAACTCTTCTAGGGTTCAAAATGTTATTAATGACAGAGTAAATATGTTCCTAGACATGAAAACCATGCAAGGCATAAGGTAGGAATATGTTCAACTACTTCTCTATTTTAATAACTCTTTCTTAACTTCTGCTAGAAAGATAGGGGAAAATATTTACTTTCAAGGCTTATCCTATCTTTACAATAATTGTTCTGATAGTTTTAAAATATCTTCTATCTACGTAATAACTGCCAATTTTCCCTTTGGGACAGAAAGTACACCAAAGGTGTCAGTTTGATATATTAAGGGAATAACTACTCCTTTTGATGTATCTAAGGCTGCTTTAGCCTAATTTTCCTTAATTTTATCATTAAACTATGCTTTAAGGCTTAATTTTTCTTTTGGCCTTCATAATGCATCATCGTTGTCCCTTTCCCTTTATTCACTGCTTTAAACCTTTGTTTATTTGTCTTTTAACTTTAAAACCTTGATTAGGCTTTAATCCTCTACTTTAAGATTTTGATTTTGCCTTAAGACTTTACAATCATCCTTTGCTGACTTTTTCTTTATCACTTCTTAAGCCATTTTTTCTATTTCTTTATCCTTTGACCTTCATCCTTTAATCACTGATTTTAAAGGGCTAATCTATTCAGCTTTATCCCTTTAAAATGTGTTTTTAGCCTAATTCTTCCTTTAGCCTTCATAATCCATTATATTGTCTTTATCTCCGTTCGGACCTTTTTAAACTTCTTTTCATCTGCCTTTGACTATATTTTTTAACCTTTAATCATCAATTTAGGCCTTTTAATCTTCTTTATTTTGAGTTTGTATTTTATCCTGAAACTGTGATTAAGTCTTCGGTCCTTTGCTTCTTTTCTTCAAACTTCATATATTTCTCTATTTATATGTGTGCAGGAGGATTCCTTGGTGCGCTGGAGGGTTTCATAAGGACCTCAATGGTCATAAAGCATAAATTTCATCCCTTTTTTGCAAACCCTGGACATATTTTCCTTATTTCAGGTCCTCGGATCGTCATCCTGAGGCCTCAATCTTTATCTCGACTATGGGATTGTCCCTAAGGCTCGGGGCACCATCAAACTTGCAAAATAAACAAAAACACTTAATAAAACCCTGCATTTTTGGGGTTACCTGTGTTTCAGAGTTCGGGAGGAGCAGTTATGGAGTGATTGCAGAGAAGGATAATGTTCAGAGGAGAGGTTTCCATAGTCGAAACAGGAGGAAAGTGGCAGAATTTGAATTTGGTGTGAAAAAAAGAGAGGTGGTTTTGCAAAACCACCAATGGTTTTCGCACAATCGATTGGCAATAAGTGGTTTGGGAGCCAACGAACGCGATACCATTCATTATTTGCCATGTGTCCCGTATGAAACCACTAGTTTCACATTGATTTGGGTCGTTAAACCCTGGGAGCAAATTGTGCACGAAACGGTGCGAGGACCGTCAGATCTGGGGGAGCCAGATCGACGGTTGAGGATCAGCGCGATGGCAAGGAGATGCGCAGTGGCAAGGGATAGTGGAGGATAGGTTTCGGATGATGAATGGGCATGAAGGCGGGGGTGGAAAGTGGGACTAGGAGCGTGACATTGGCAAAACTTTTGGGAAGTGGAAAGGGTTAGGAGTGGCATAACCGTTGGATTTCGAAGATCCACAGTGGAGATTGCCCCATGGAGTGGTAAGGTGGGGGGGAATGGTTGATGGGTCAGGAGGTCGCAGGAGTACCATAGTTGTTAAATCATCAGGATTGACAACTGAAATCCATCGAGGAAGACACAGGCACAGAGAAATGAAACGTCGAGGAAGGGGGGCTAGAGAAAAAGGAGAGGTGCGGTCCTGTGCGGAGTGGAAAGAACCGAGGGCTGATAAGGGCTTGAGGGATAGTGAATGGTCACAAGGTATATTCATATGGGGAAGGAGATTCGAGGGCTTAAAAACTGAAAAATGGCTACATGCCTTAATTCAAACATGGGCGGGTAATAGGCTAAAAAGAAGGTTTTTTGGCCTTTTTGGAGGCTTTAGAGGAGGGTCTCGAGCTTTGGCCATATGAGCAAAGGGGGCAGAGGATCTAATCCCTCAAGGGCTTAGTTCCTATTTATAAAAGGTCGAAGATAAACCGAAAAGAGGGTTTTTAGGCCTTTTTTAAGGTTTCTAATAGGTTAAGAGGGATGTTTTAAACCATAAAAAAAGGGGTTTTTTTACAGGTTTAAAGGGTTTTTATGTGATTTTTTAGGGAAATGAAGGGTAAATGAGAAGGGGAAAGAGGGAATTTTTAGAGGGAATGGAGTTTTTATGAAAATAAAGAGGTCCTTTTTTGAAGGGGAAAATGACTATTGGGATAGGAGTAAATGAGTGAAAATTGGCAGAGGAGATGGAGATAAAAAATGGGGAATATAGCCTAAAATAAGCTTCTTTTTGAGACAGAATGGTGATATTTTTGGGAGGCATAGATGAAGATTTTTTTTGAACTGATAGACTTAGGATAATGAAGGCTATGAGATTTCTAGAACTCACAATTTCTCTGCAAATATTGTTTCTAGAAATCTGAGTTTTTCAACTTTAGTCATCTCTGGATAAAGTCAAAATTATGGATGACTAATAGTCGCTCCACTTGGGGAGGACAAATTTCTTTTTAAGGTTTCCAAAACCTGAGAAAATAATCTTTGAGTTTCAACAGAACAGTGCCCTATTCATTGGGTATATTTCTCCTTTTCTTGCTAATCTCTTTCTGAAAAAGACAACTTTTATCAATCTGCAACATGTAATTTCTTCAAACAACATCTCTTCCTACCCAATCCTACTTGTCCTAGAATTTTCTCTTCTTTGAGTGCATTTGAACTAGCAAACTCCTTGATATTTTATTTTGAAAATAGAAACAAACTATCTAATCCTATTCTTATTTCTTCCAAGAGTCCAGATTAAACTATTGAACTCTTTATTTCTACCTATACTACTATCTGTTAAGACTAAGTTGTTTTATAGATCTGGATTCTCTATATTCTAAAATAGAAATTCAAAACATAGCTAAATCAGGATTAATCAGTCTGATTTGCTATGGGGTCTATGGCTTTATGTACAAGCTGCACATAGACTTTATTTGCAGAAAAATAAAACAAATTGTGAACGCTTAAGATATGAAAATTATAAACATCCTTCTATTCTTTTTCCAGCTCTGGTTTTGATCTATTTAGAGCTATCTTTTTCCTTTTCTTGGTTCAGATTTTGAGCTTGTTAAAACCATTTCCTTTCTATCCTAATCTATTATACTGATAAGTCAAGTCCGAAATAATCTTATCAATCAGTGCTTCTACTAACTTATCAGCATAAATTTAAAGTATGTTCCAGCCATGATTAGGCTAGATAGTTGAACAATATATCTTTTTTTAATCAGTAGTGGCACTTAGATTTTCTCACTTTTAGAAAATTCTCTTTTTTGGGTATGGGGTTGTACCTCTTTTGAATCTGCCCTCTTTTCTTTTTCTCTTCTTTTGTTTTTGTATTTTTCATGATTTATTTTCAACTGGGTTATGTACAATGAATAAAAAACTTTGAAACTAAGACTCTTGACAAAAGTAGTGCTTGAGCATGCTGCCATTCGCAGGACCTCCAAATATGTCTTCTACATTCAGCTCTTGCAGAAATAATGTATTATGACTCCTGATAGAATGAATAATGTAGGGTCCTTTCCATAGATTTTCAAATTTTCCATGTTTTCCCTTTTCTTCCCTTCTAGAATCCCACTTTAGAACTATATTTCCAACTTGGAAATAATTTTCTTTAGTCCTTTTGTAAAATAATTTCTTAATACTCTCTTGGATTGTTTGTGTTCTCTTGTATACTTCCTCTCTGGACTGATGTAAATGAATGACCTGATTTGTCCTTCTCTGCATATCATCTTCCTTAGATTGTACTATCTTGAAGAAGTTTCATGACTGGAACTCCTAGAGAGGTTGGGAAGATTGCATCCATGCCATAAAACAGTTGATAGGGGGACATATTTATTGAATTTTTGGTGGTTAATCTATCAGCCCATAAAGCATGAATAAGCATACTATATCATGATTTCTGATTCTGCTTCAACAATGTTTTGATAATATTGATAAGGCTTTTTTTGGAAGATTCAGCTAATCCATTTCCTTGAGGATAGTAGGCAGTGAAATAAACCAAGGTGATATGGTATTTATAGCAGAAGTCAACCATTCTTTTAGACTTGAAGGCAACAACATTGTCTGTGATAATTTTTCAAGGACAACCAAATCTGGATAGTATATTGGTTTCAAGGAACTTGATAATGAGAGAGTCAGTAGAATTCCTAGAAGGTATGGATTCTATCCACTTGGTAAAATAATCAGTGGCAGTGTGGATCCACTTATGTTGGGATAAATAAGATGGGTGAATTTCCCCAATGAATTCGAAGCCCCATTGTTGGAAGGGAGCCTCAACACTGATAAGATGCAAAGGTAGGGCAAGGAGTTTTCTTTTCCCATCAAAAATTTGACACTTATGGCAAGACATGACAAGCTTCTGAGTATCTGGGAAAAGGGTGGGCCAATAGTAACCAGATCTAAGGATTTTATTTTTTGTAGTATTCTAGTAAAGATGTCCTCCACATTCTCTCTCATGCATCTCATGCATGATTTTTCCTACATAAATCTCAGGAAAACATTTAAGCAATATTCCAACAACATTATTCCAATATAAAACCCCATCTAATATGCAATAATTTAAAGCCTTCTGCTTCAAAAATATAGCTTTAGTTTTATAAAGAGAGGGATTGGTATTCAAATAAAGCAGCACATATATGATATCAGCATACCAAGGTGAATTCACAAAAAAAATTTCAATAAATGGAGCTGTGAATTCTTCTGTTTCTTCTAAAACATCAACCATATTTATATCTAGTGCTTGGAAGTTTTACTCAACCATGAGTTTTGCTAATCCCTACCCTTTGATTAGTTTAATGGGCCTGATTTCTAAGTCATAAACTAGAATAGTATCAATCCATTTTCCCCTTTTACCATCAAGGTCTTGACTTAGAATATCTTTGACAATAGTATGTGGGACAAAAGCAATGATGTGAGAATGCAAAATGTAGACTCTAAAGTCTTTCAATTCTTTTACCAAGGCTAAGGCTTGTTTCTCCATGATGTTATACTTGAGTGGAGCATCTCTTAAGGCCCTAATGAAAAATGATATTGGTTGTTCTTGCACCACGATATTCTTTTGCAGTAATACTGAAGCTATTGTATGTTCTGATGCAAAAGAAAAGATATAGAAATCTTTGGTAAAATCATGACTAATAAGAACTGGTGTTTCGGTTAGAGCTTGTTTTACCAGTTCAAATGATTTTTTATCTTTTGTTGTCCATTTAACACCTATCTCTTTCTTTAGCATATTTGTGATATTTCTCAATATCTCAGCAAGGTTGGGGATGAACCTCCTTAAAAAATTTATCTTCCCAATGAAAGATTGTAATTCTTTGTGGTTTCTAGGATGGTTGATCTTCAATATGCCATCAATCCTTTTAGGGACTACTTTGATTCCCTCTTCAGAAATTATGTGGCCAAGAAGCTTCCCTTCCTGGAGACCAAAGAGTGTCTTTTTGGGATTCAAAGATAAGCCATATTTCCTACATTTCTCAAAAATGTTTCTTAAATGAATCAAGTGTTCTTCATCAGTTTTAGAGAAAATAGTAATTTCATCAAGGTAAATGATTATAAAATAGCCTATGTCTTCTGAGAAAACTATGCCCATGGCCCTTTAGAAGGTGGCCCCTGCATTCATTAAGCCAAATGGAATTTTGACATACATGAATGTACCCCGAGGTCTAGTAAAAGCAGTTTTATGTTGATCACTTGGGAGTACTAATACCTGATTGTAACTTGAGAACCCATCCAACAGTGAAATGTTTTTAGACCCAACCACCCTTTGTAGTATATGATCCATTTTTGGCAAGGAATAGTTATCTTTAAGGGAGGATCTATTTAGATTCTTGAAATCAATGTAGAGCCTGATTTCCCTAGTCTGTTTCTTGACAAATACTAAGTTGGAAACCCATAGTGAATATTTGAGGGGAACTATAATCCCAGCATCATACATTTTCTTGATTTCTTTCTCGACTAAAGGCAATAAAACAAGGTTTATCCTTCTGAGTTTTTTTTTGAAAGGTTTCTGATTTTCCTTAAGAGGAATTTTGTGTTGAATGATGCTAGTATCATATGATTTTAGATCCTTGTATCTCCATGCAAACACATCTCCAAATTCTTTGAAAATTTCTATGTATTGCAGCTTGATATGGGTTGGGAGAGTGTTGGATAACTTGATCATTTTGGGTTCTACAATTGTTTCTATAGGCTCCATTCTTGGTTCTTTGGCCACATCATTGAAATAAAAAAGGTGTTGTAATGGTGTAAGGCCTCTTGGAATTGTATCATTTTTACATTGTAAAACTTTCAGGTCCTTTTGGTCTGTTTTGTCAACTATTTATTCCTTAAAAAGATGTTCAAATTGATTTATATTAGCAGAAAATGGCAACTCTGTTTCAGGGATTTGTTCTTGGTTTAAATAGCTTTCTTCAGGATTGATGTTTGGTGTTGGTATAGCAAAATCATTCCTTGATTGTACAAAATCATCTATGTGTTTGTCATCTTGAAACACTTGCCAATAGTCTTCATTGTCAGGTACTGCATGTTTGATTTTTATCTTTATATTAAATTATTCAGTTATCTGTGGTATTTTGCAATTACTTGCAGCAAAGGCAAGTTCGTTTGCTAGATAATTTTGAGCTCTTGTGATGAAAATGAGTTCATATTTTTCAAAGGTTTTCAGGATATCTAGGGCATCGTTTTGATATTATTTGAGTCTTGGGTTCTTAGTTGAATATTCCCCTTTAATTTTTCTAATTATTAGCTCGGAATCTCCTTGGATGGATATTTTCTTGGCTTCGAAATCTTTGAGCAAATGTAGGCCAAGGAGGAGGGCTTCATATTCAGAAATGTTGTTTGTGCATCGAAAATCTAGTTTGTAGGAATATTCTTGGTTTGTATTTTGTATCCACACAGCTACCCCTACACCTGTTCTGCTACAAGAGTTGTCAAAGCTCATTCTCCAAGGTGTTTCTATCTCATTTTCATTTTGTTTCTGTTGCTGAAGGCTGTTAAAGTTTGGGTTGTTTTGTATTTTAATGGACGACAGATCTGACTATTCTGGTGGATTGACTTCTTCTTTGTTTCCTTTTTCCTATTGATTGATTTCATCTTCATTAAATAGGATAAAGGAATCTAAGTTTGAATGGATGGAATACATAGGAGTGTTGTTTGGCCTATCTATGTTTCTCACCATGTATTTCATATGAGACTCTCAGTATAATCTTCTAGTTTGGCTAAACACACGGATGGTGGCATAGGACATGTCCATTTGAAGGCTCTCCTGAAGTTTGGCTCCCTGTGATCTAGATAAAAGCATGTCATACTTAGGGGGAATGTCAGCTACCACTATGTCCATGACTAGACCTTTAGTAGGAATCTGTGCCAAATTGACACATAAATCTTTGATTAGGCCCAAGCATTTGACCCTGCTTGAATCAAACGATTACAGGTCTTTATATGGTTTAGTAATTTCCATGTCTAAGCTTTCCATTACTACTTTGGGCATAAGGTTATGTGAAGCTCCAGAGTCTAACATGGCATTGTGTAAGATCTTATCACATATATTCAGGCTGACATAGAAGGGAGGGACAACCCCTTCTTGGTATTTTCCTTCAACTTCAGGACCAAATAATAATTCTGGTTTATCATCTGTCAAGTTTAAAGTATCAGTGTCACTGCCTATATTCAAAGCTTTCAAAACTTGATTTTTATATACATCCTGAGTTACTAGTTCAACTAAGGTTATGGTGATTTTGATCTTGGCAATTTCCCCTTAAAGGCTGAAAGGAGCTATTGTTCTTGACATATTTACATATTTTTTGTCATTTATAACTCTTTCAGTAATCTTGATTTGCTGAACTTTATTTGGACTATTATTTGGGATAGATTTGTTATGGCCACTAGCCGAAGTACTAGGGTAGCTTTCTTCAACACATTGCTGACTATTTTTGTCTTTATTTAGATCAGTTTTCTTGGCCATAGTGTTGGTGTTACTGGCTATCTTCTTAAGCTGATTTTCTGAGGTCTTCCTAACAACGGTACTAGTGTTTTTGTCATTGGAAATCTCTGGGCTCCCTTTGCTTCTAGGATTATATTTCTTGTGTACCTCCATGATTGCATTTTCAAACCCCAATCTATAATCTTCAAAATATTCATGGTTGTTTTCAATTTGTTCTGAGGAGAATAATCCTTGTTCTTCTTCAGTGAGAAAAACATTTGTCTCACTGTCAGATCCTATCAAGTTTACATGATTTTCTTCCAACCTTTCAACTTCCCTTTCTTCTTCTTGATCAACATAGTTTTGTTGAAAGGGAGGCCTAATTTTTTGGTCATTGTCTCTTTGCCTATCTTGATTAGAGTCTCTTCTTAGATTTGGGTTTCTATTTCTGTTTTGGGTGTTGTTTTGGTTTTCTCTAGGAGGCACTCTATCATTTAGATTTATCTTTTCAAGCATCCTCTCCATTACCCTTACTAGGTTGTCAATTTTGGCATCAGATGTTGAGGTTGATGCCATTATTTCATCCTTGTATGTAACTCTCTTTCATGCTATCAACCTAGCTCTTTTCTCCATCATATTTGCTTCTACACCTAAGGCTCCACTCTACATATCTTCTAAAGTTGAGGGGTCTCTTTCTCTTAGTTAGTATGCCATTTCAGGATCAAAACCCAATCGAAATTTAGCCAAGGCTAAGCCTAGTGGAGGTTTCATGTCTGGGGGAAGCGCATTGTAAACATTATTGAATCTGGTGCAATAGTCTTGGACACTTTCCCCAATGTTTCTTTTGAGGTTGGTATATTCTTAAAGGATTTGGAGAGGTTTCTTCCTAATTTCCCATTTGTTTATGAATTTTTGATATAAATAAGGGATATCATTAATGACGTGAGGAGATAAGGCTTTAAACAACTTTTTGGCTTCTCCTCCTAAAATTTGGGCAAAGATTCTCATCTTGATGGTCTCTTCATCTATTTTCATATAATCAAAGGCATCATTCATCTTATCTATGTGCTATTGAGCAGTAGTAGGTTCATTTCAGGTGAAATGGGGAATTTTGGATTGATATTCATTTGGTAAAGGAACCAAAGGTTGTGGTAATACTAGTGGAGCATACCATGATGCCATGATAGGAAATAATGGGGGATTTACAAGAGGTGGATTAACAAGAGGGAAAGTGGGTTGGAATGGGGTGTTTTGAACAGTGGATGTTTGGATAGGAGTGGAAGAAACACTTGGGTCAGCAAACTAATGATGATCAGATCTATTATGTAAGGAGATGAAATGATGGAGAAGATGAGAGTCAGGTGGAGTAGAAGGTGAAGCTTCTCTGCTAAAGCTTTGTTGAAAATTTGTGGTTTCAAAGTTAGCTTGGTTTAAATAACTTTGAGATTTATTTCTGAATAGGTTCTTTATGTAAGGCAAGTCTAAGTGAGGATCTTTCAAGACGGTAAGATTTTTAGGGACAGATCTTATTCTTGTGATGGTCCTATCAACAGTTGTTTTTCCAGATTTAGAATTTTTCCACAAAATCCTTTCTGGATTATCAACTATGGTAGGAGGATTAGGATCTGGATGGGATCTAGTGTTAACTCTATGTGAAGCTAGATTTCAGTTTCCAAAATTTAGAGAGGCTGAGGTTTTTAGAACTGTTTTCCTCTCACATTGATTTCTATAATAGGATACTATGTTTCTAAACTTCCTCGGGGATGGTTAACACAATCCTAGGGAAATATGGAGGTCTAGAGGAGTAATATAACTACTAGGGCTAGTGGAGTCGTGAGGTGGAAAATTTTAGCTTTTCTAAAGGTAAAATGTTTTATGGTCCACCACCAATGATTTATTTGAAAACCAATCTGAAATGTTTTGGGTTTTTCTGAGTTTTAATGTGGTTTTATGGTTGTGAGACTGGCCTATACCTGATTCAACACTTAGCTAAGGTGATGAAACAAATAGAGTCTACTCTATGGCTTATTAGCTTATCTCTTCAAGGTTTGATAAGGGTCTCTTAGAATCCTAAGGGTTACTTAGATTTCCACTGATTCAGACAAGTCCTATCATGATCACCATTATGTTGGTAGTGCTTGAAGAATGCTATAGTTCACTTGAATGAATACTGAATGTCTTATTTAGGGACTTTTACTCAAAAATGTCCCACCGTGATCGCCAAAATCTTGGGGTCTTGTGATTTGGCAGATTGGCATACCAAGTGAAAGGCAACATCAAAACTAGTCTTTAGAGCTCTACGACCTAGCCTTCCTAGTCCCAGAGATGGATCTCTCAATTGTTTGCAAAGATATGACTTGTTTGCTTTGTAAAAGGTTGATTTTAGGCTAGATATCAAGCATGAGTTTGTTTGATTGTTTGGTGGAACGTGATGATATAGGCAGCATAGATAGAAAAGGGAAATCTCTAATTCATTGGGAAATAGAGTCAAATAGAAGTTATGACAAGTCAGTTAATAGATTAGAGGTATCAAAGGGAAAATCTAACATGGCCAGTGGATCTTCAAGGTCCTGCAGATGGAATGAAATGGACATCAAGGATTTAGAAATAAAATTAGAACTAAGGGAAATTAAGAATCCTTAATTATATGTACTTCTCAACAAAGGGACTTAAAACATCATCTGAACATGAAGAGGCATTCCATATACAGGGCTAACCATGAATTCTACAAATCACACTCGGCAAATAACAATTTCAAGACAAAATTTTCAAATGAAATCTAGGAATCGAAGAACGCTCTATTTCATCCAAAGATTTCACTTTCAAGGATAAAAAAACATTTAAGATTCAAAAATAACTACATTCATAGAAGAGGGAACTACTAGACATCTCTGATTATAGCTATAAATACCTTTAAAACAATTATCTTAGCAAGAACAAAGGGTATGATCAAAACAGACATCTTTGGGGGACTGTAAACGATGGTACTTTAAAGGGAGACTTCATAAACAGTTTTCAAGAGGCGGCAAGTAAGCAAGGAAAACCATAAATCATTCTTGAGACCAACTGTTATTGAACTATTTCTGAAATAGACAAGCATAAGGGTTCAAGAGAGAAATTAAGAATTCTCTAGAATGCCTCAGTAGAAGAAAACATTAAGATAGTGAAGAGTAAAGAGAACTAAGGTGCTTCTAGGAGACATTTCTTAGCCTAAACTTTTTACTCTACTGTAATAAGAAATGATGAAACAGAATGGAAAACAGGAAAAACATTAACAAATTAGAATACCTCACCAACAACCAAGCTCAGGGATCCAATGACAGAGCTTTCTCCATCAAGAAACAGGTCAAAAACATCTACAGGTTCCAAAACATCAATTTTCTTTCAACTTCAACAGAGCTATGTATTACTTCAAAGATTCATCAAATGCCCACACTACAGTGAGTTCCAAAGCAGTATTTATGCTACAAATAAGGAGGTGGAACTCTTCTAGGGTTCAAAATGTTATTAATGACAGATTAAATACGTTCCTAGCCTCGAAAACCATGCAAGGCATAAGGTAGGAAGATGTTCAACTACTTCTCTGTTTTAATAACTCTATCTTAACTTCTGCTAGAAAGATAGGAGAAAATATTGACTTTCAAGGCTTATCCTATCTTTACAATAACTGTTCTGACAGTCTTAAAATATCTTCTATCTCTGTAATAACTGCCAATTTTCCCTTTGGGATAGAGTGTAGGCCAAGGTGTCAGTTTGATATATTAAGGGAATAAATGCTCCTTTTGATGTATCCAAGGCTACTTTAGCCTAATTTTCCTTAATTTTATCATTAAACTGTGCTTTAAGGCTTAATTTTTCTTTTGGCCTTCATAATGCATCATCGATGTCCCTTTCCCTTTATTCACTGCTTTAAACCTTTTTTTATTTGTCTTTTAACTTTAAAACCTTGATTAGGCTTTAATCCTCTGCTTTAAGGCTTTGATTTTGCCTTAAGCCTATACAATCATCCTTTGCTGACTTTTTCTTTATCACTGCTTAAACCATTTGTTCTGTTTCTTTATCCTTTGACCTTTAGCCTTTAATCACTGATTTTAAAGGGCTAATCTTTTCAGCTTTATCCTTTTAAACTGTGTTTTTGGCCTAATTTTTCCTTTAGTCTTCATAATCCATTATATTATCTTTATCTCTTTCGAACCTTTTTAAACTTCTTTTAATCCATTTTTTACTATATTTTTTAACCTTTAATCATCAATTTAGGCCTTTTAATCTTTTGTCTTCTGAATTTGTCTTTTATCCTAAAACTGTGATTAAGTCTTCGATCCTTTGCTTTTTTTCTTCAAACTTCATAGATTTCTCTATTTATATGTGTGCAGGAGGCTTCCTTGGTGCGCTGGAGGGTTTCATAAGGACCTCAATCATCATAAAGCATCAATTTCATCCCTTTTTTGCAACCCCTGGATCTCTTATCTTTATTTTAGGTCCTCAAATCGTCATCATGAGGCCTTAATCTTTATCCCAACTATGGGATGGTCCCTAGGGCTCGGGGCACCATCAAACCTACAAAATAAACAAAAACATTTAATAAAACCTTGCATTTTTGTGGTTAGCTGCGTTTCAGAGTTCGGGAGGAGTGGTTATGGAGTGATTGCGGAGAAGGATAATGTGCAGAGGAGAGGTTTCCATAGTAAAAACATGAGGAAACTGGCGGAATTTTAATTTGGCACGAAAAAATGACAAAGGTGGTTTTGCAAAACCACCAATTGTTTTCACGCGATCGATTGGAATTAAGTGGTTTGGGAGCCAACGAACGCAATACCATTCATAGTTCATTGTGTGTCCCATATAAAACCACCAATTTCATGTTGATTTCAGTCATTAAACCCCAGGAGAAAATCGTACGTGAAACGGTGTGAGGATCGTCAGATCTGGGGGAGCCAGATCAACAGTCCATGATCAATGCGATGGGGGGGATATGCACAGTGGTGGGGGATAGTGGAGGACAGGTGTTGGATGGTGAATGGTCGTGAAGGCAGGGGTGGAAAGTGGGGCCAGGAGCGTGACGTCAGCAAAACTGTTGGGAAGTGCAAAGGGTTTGGAGTGGCATAATCGTTGGATTTCGAAGATCCATGGTGGATATTGCCCCGTGGAGTGGTAAGGCGGGGGGGAATGGTTGATGGGTCAAGAGGTCATGGGAGTACCATATCCGTTAGATCGTCAGGATTGATGGCTGAGATCCATCGAGGAAGACACAGTTGTGGAGAAATGAAAAGTCGAGGAAGAGGGGTTAGAGAAAAGGGAGAGGTGTGGTCCTATGCGGAGTGGAAAGAACTAGGGGCTGATAAGGGCTTGAGGGATAGATAAAGGTTGTGGGTTATAGTCATATGGGGAAGGAGGTCCGAGGGCTTAAAAACTGAAAAAGGTCTTAACGCCTTAATTCAAACATGGGCGGGTAATACGCTAAAAAGAAGGTTTTTTAGCCTTTTTGGAGGCTTTAGTGGAGGGTCTCGAGATTTGGCCATAAGAGAAAAGGGGGTGGAGGATCTAAGCCCTCAAGGGCTTATGGCCTATTTATAAAAGGTCGAAAATAAGCTTAAAAGAGGGTTTTTAGGCCTTTTTTAAGGTTTCCGATAAGTAAAGAGGGATGTTTTAAACCATAAAAAAGGGGTTTTTTACAGGTTTAAAGGGTTTTTATGAGGTTTTTTAGGGAAATGAAGGGTAAATGAGAACGGGAAAGAGGGTATTTTCAGAGGGAATGGAGTTTTTATGAAAATAAAGAGGTCCTTTTTTGAAGGGGAAAATGACTGTTGGGATAGGAGTAAATGAGTGAAAATTGGCAGAGGAGATGGAGATAAAAAATGGGGAATATAGCCTAAAATAAGCTTATTTTTGAGACAGAAGGGTGATATTTTTGGGAGGCATAGATGAAGATTTTTTTTGAACTGATAGAATTAGGATAATGAAGGCTATGAGATTTCTAGAACTCACAATTTCTCTGCAAATATTGTTTCTAGAAATCTAATTTTTTCAACTTTAGTCATCTCTGGATAATGTCAAAATTATGGATGACTAACAAGTTCCTAGATAGCCATGGTGTTGTGGATTTTAAATTTTTTTTTTGTTTTTCATGTGCCTGTGGTTGTGGATTGAGTTATTAGTTCCTAGAATGCTTGGTTGGATAAACACTTTGGAAGCCCTATAAAATCTTGGGTTGAATTACTAGTTCTAGAAGCCTTGGCTGGAAAAACTCTCTGGAAGCCCTTGGTGGGTTGAGTTACTAGTCCTAGAAGCCCTAGTTGGACAAACACTTTGGAAGCCCAGCAAAAATTTAGGTTGAGTTACTTGTCCTAGAATCCTTGGTTGGAACAAACTCTCGAAGCCCTAGATGGCTTGGGTAGAGACCAATCTGGTGATGGTTATTAATATCCGACCGTGAGGTGGAATCACTGGTAGAGGGTCGAGGTGGTTGGCCTCTGGAATCCCTGGTTCTGTTTTGATTGATGTATTTTATGAGATCCAACATTCATGCTTGGAATATGGTATAGGGGTGACTATATGAAGAGATATTTCGCTCAGCCATTTCTATGGTTTGGTGGTATGTGGAAGTCCCAAACTTAGTTGAATTTTTCTTATGGAAATATGAGATATTTCCTCTTATATTGATGGGTAAATACACTTTTTATTATGTGGCTTATATGTATGTTCTATGCATGTCATTTCTGTTGTCTATATGTTGGTTATGAATGTCTTCTATGATAGTGATGATATATGGATCTCATCATGTTTTGATTTGTAAGTGAATGGAAAATTATTAAATGGCTTAATAGATGATAATTCAACTAATTTGATAAGGAAAAAATGCTTCTTAGTGATTCTTAATAATTATGATGCGCCTATTCTTAGATCTGTTGTTTAAACTTGTATACTACATATTTGTGACATATTTGACGAAACTTTTATCATGGCTAGTAGGGGTCAATTCAATTCCTTATTCAAGTGATTTCATTTACATCATTATTCCAATGTTATCGTTCATTTCTAGAAGTGTCAAGGAGGGTTGGCTAGTGATTTCTTCCCTGGGCTTGTAAAAGTGGCACATAAATATGGGTCATAGACTCGAAACTACCTAGAAAATTCCCTAGTCAAAAACATGCCAACTTTTTTCGAGCAAATAGAGGTTTGCAATCACACTCTTTCCCATATCAAGTGATAGACTAGGGGATTGATGCACTAAAAGGCTAGTTTGTCTTGAGGGCTAGCCACCTAGAAGGTATGGATGGATCCTAGATATCCTATAGTAGGTGCAGAAGGTCTATGTAGTTTTTTTGTGTTAGTTCCACTTCCTTAAGGTGGCCTAGGATGTTGAATCAGATCATAGTAACACTTCGTTGCATGTTTACCCTGGTTGGTAGGTTACTTGGGTAGATGTGGGAGGAGGGTGTTACAGGGTGGCGTCATAGCCTAGTTCACCCCTCAAACTGTATGGGTGGTGTGTTGGTCATGCATTCATGTGTGTTGGTGTGCTTGTGTCATATGCATGGTGTTGGTCACATTTGCAGTGATGTATCCATGTGAAGGTTGATGAGGTTGTGGTGGAAGGTGTTGTCTTGAGTGTCTGATTGGTTATGCATTTTTTATGCATGTCAAGTGCTTATGTGTTTGCAAGTGTACATTGGTATGGTTTTTGGTGTCATGCATGGGGTCATGATATGTAAGATATGGTCTTGCATTGATGACTGGGATATGGCTAGAATGATGTTTATATGTTGTTTTATCTATATGCTATATAGTTATATGTGGTTATCATTATGTGTATACATGTATTACAATGATTATTTGATCTTGTAGATGTGATATTCTCCCCGAATTATGCTAAGCTATGTTATTTTATTATGATTTGGTTTAGCTGACATAATATTCCTTGCACAAAAGAAACCAAGATGGCTAGAAAGATGGTACACTACAGAGATTCTCCCTACGAATCATATGAGAAGCTTGGTTTTGGGAACTTTTCTAACTTACCAGACACATCGAGAAGGTTTAAGGAATAAATAAGAATTTTTAAAGCAAATAATGATAGAATTATACAGGCATGGGAAAAACAAGTAGAATTTAATGTGGTAATTCTTCAGATTCTCTTAGATTTTTAATGGCAGGGACCATTCCAAATCAACTATGGACAGGAGGATGGGACTAATGGAGCATATGGTAGTAGGTCTCCTTGTGGTCACATTTTTTATAGAGAATACATGATCATAGATGGAAGGCTCTTGGACACTCCAAATAGGAGAGGTGACAGACACATATACTATTTTAAATCTGGTTCTGATAGTAACCATGATCGCCATCATTATCATCCTTATAGGAGAAGTGAAAGGGGATATTTTTCAGATGATTTTAAGAAATCAAAGCCCCCTACATTTAATGGAGAGATGAATAAATAAAATATTCCGAAGCATGGTTGCTTGGTATGAAGAATTTCTTTAGGTTTCATGATTACTCAGAAAACATGAAATCCATAACACCTACATTCGGCCTCAAAGGTAAAGAAGATATTTGGTGGGAAAATGTGAAGAATGTTAACGGTATTTATGAGGATGAATTGACTTGTATTGAGTTCGAGAGGCTATTCTAGAAGAAGTATCTATCACGGAGATACTATGAAGATAGGGAAAAAGAGTTTCATGAGCTAAATATGGGATCTATGACCGATGAGGAGTACACTAGCATATTTCTGGACTTGTGGAGATATGTGTGTTACGTCAAGGAGGAGAAGGCCAATATTTAGAGATTCATCAGTGGGTTGTTGATAACATTCAAAGGAAGGATTTATTTTGATGAGACAATATCATTGGAGGAGGCCATTTGGAAACTAAAGCATTTTTACAAGAAATCAAAGCTTAGATTTGAGACTACACTAGACTTGAAAGGTAATGCAAAGAACAAAGGAAAATGGGACAAGAAGTGAGAAAGACCTCAGGATACATGTAATAAATGGAATGTAGCACCATCTAAGAAATTCATCTTAGGAGCAGAATAAGGATGAATGTTGGAAGCCTTTGAAATGTTGTACTTGTAGAGGAGAGCATCGCAAGAGAGATTTTCCATAGCATCAGGGTGGTAGTCCGCAAATCTACAATGCTTAGGAGGCACATATAGTGGGATATGTTGGACAAATTATTCCTAGGATTTATGCAATGATGGATAACAGGTAGGAAGATCACCAGTCATCTACTATCGAGATGGATGGTAAGATTTGTGATCAAGTTATTTCTATTTTGATTGACTCTAGATATAATTATAGTTATATTAATCTTGACCCGGTCGATAAGTGTGTTTTGAATAAAGAAGTACATGTAGAATATTGGTTATTGAAATTAGCTATATGTACCAAGAAGAGAGTTCATCATTGGGTAAGAGCTTGTGAATTTTACTTGAATGGAATGCCTACATCAACACATTTCAATGTATTTCTATTGGGATCATATGGTATGTTTTTGGGTATGTATTGGTTGTATCTTCACAAGACCAAGGTGGGTTGTTATGACAAGGATTTTGAGTGCTTAGAAAATAATGGGGAACACAGATTCTGTGAGGGTAACAAGAAAGAAACATTGGTGAGAATGGTTAAAACTATGCAAGTGAAGCTTAGTCATAGGAAATGGTGTGTTTTATTTGAATTCCACATTTATAGTGAAAAAGGTAATGAATTTGATGATGAAGATTTTTTGAGAAAGTATCGAGTTCTACAACAGTTTTAGGATGTTTTTCCCACATATATTTCATAGTTTCCACCTCCCAGGGAAGTAGATGTTTCTATTGAGTCGGTACTAGGGGAAGCACCGGCATCAAAAGAACCGTACACTATAAGCACTCTAGAGTTAATAGATTTTAATTTTCAGTTGAAGGAAATTCTTGGAAAGGGATACATTAGGCTAAGTGTATCATCATGAGGCACACCAGTATTGTTTGTGAAGAATAAATATGGGACTCTTAATTTGTGCATCGATTATAGGAAGTTTAACAAGGTTTGAATCAATTATTTGAACCAATGATTTCATTAGTCGCCTTATTTCATTGTTTTTATTCATTCCTGGAAGTTTCATGGCATTTTGAGAAGTGGTCTGAGGCCTAGCCCTACAAAATTGGATCGAAATCTAGGGTTGTTGGCTCAGAACAGCTGGAAAAACTCCACAATTAATGTCATGCCTTTCCGTGGGAGTGACTTGAAGGCCTTAGTTGCATGCATGGCTTGTCATTAGAGCATTTGAGGGTCCAAATGAGTATAATTTCCAGTTACCTGAGGGTCTAGTCACCTGGAAGGGTTGGCTGGCTTCTAAAGGTTTTGTAGCTTGTGTGAAAGGTCAAATTGGTTTTTCTTTTGTCAGTTCAACTTCTTTAACTGTAACTAGGGAGTTTAATCACATCATAGTAGCTTCTCGTGACATTTTTACCACAACAAACTAGTTAACTTATGTAAATATGGGAGGGAGTTACATAAATCCTAAAATAAATAATATGAAACCTAAAATAAACATGGTTGAGTATGTTTTACTGCAAAGTTCCTTGGGGTTTAAAAACCCAAGGGAATATGAACTCATAATAGTATGAAATGGTGTTTTTTGACAACTTATGTTATATTATGTTTGACAATATATTTGTATTTGATATGTTTTAAATTATAAATTTAGAGAATATATATTTAAAATTGAAAACATTTGTAAATATATATTAACTATATAATTTTGAAAATGAGATTTGTATTTTCATGATTTTAAATAACTTTTTCTCTTGTATATCATATCGTATCTATCTTCATATTTTAACCTTCCTATTTGTACTTATCCCACATGTAAGCATTTAAAATTAGTAATCAAAAGCCTATTGGGGTAGAGTAAATGGCTGTGTTAGTTATACAAAGAGTCAGTTTGATAAATTGTATGTTTCTTACACCGATCCTTAGGGTCCTTATATTCAAAATTAAATACAGTTGGAAATTGAACCTATTTGATTAGGATCAATGTTAGCGGCTCAAAAAAATTTTGAATACTGAGAAAATTTATTGAAGAGAAGAAGTTTGACTACTTTAACAATATTGATTATAAGTTTTACTGTGTTAACAATATGGATTATAAGTTATTGAACTTATTCATTATAATATTGATTATAAGTGATTGACTATAGTAACAATATTGATATAAGTTATTCAACAGACTGTGTCAAGTTGGTCACACAAATCGATGTAGTAAAATTAAATATGATGGTTCCTTATTCATTCCTCTATTTCTCCTCCTCACATTCCTTTATTTCTCTCTATCATTTTCTATTCACATTCCACCCAGTGGCATATTTTTTATATTTCATTGCCCTAGGGTTTGGTATGTCTTTGGTAACATAGGGTTTTGATGATCCAGGGTTAATACTAATAATAATAAGATTACTAATTTTAATTTTAAGGTTAATATTAAAAATTATTAATAATACTTGAATTTTAATACTATATATATATATATATATATATATATATATATATAATTAATATAAATATTAACACACTACAATCATGGTTGATTTGGTCAAACATAGTCAACATGAACATCATCTTCAACCATAATTAATTATAGCAATTATTTTTAACATGTCTACAATTAACCATAGACACATATCTAGAGACAACATGATGACAGTCAAACATAGTTAAACTTTGTTGTCAATATTTGCATCCAATGTATAAATAGTCAACTATGGTCAACATTAATAAAACATATGTTTACCATAATCAATCATATTTAACCTTGTACATTCATAGTCATCATCATTCAACACCATATTCAACTATAGTCAACCATGCTTATTGTTAACCATGGCCAACATGCTTATATTTAACCATATTCAACTATGGTCAACATGCCTATAGTTAACCATAGAAATCATGCTTGACATACCTATAGTCAACATGATGACATAGTCAAACCATGGTCACCAATAGTCAATGTTTAAATGTTTTTAATAATATTAATATTAATATGGCTTAAAACACATTGGTTTACCAATGTAGCTAACTATGTTATAATATGTTCCACTATGTTTGATAGCCAACACTCTTCAACATTAGAAACATAATCACCTATTATTATTAATTAATATTAATAGTCAAACATAGTAAACCACATTAGTCAACATGGTCAAACAATGTCAACCTTTATAGTCATTATTTAAATAGTGAATCATGATCAAACTTGATCATCCATATATCTAGCATATTTAACAATAGTCAACCTTGTTCACTCATAGCCATCCATTCAACACAACTCAACTATATTCTATTATAGCCAACCATGGTTCACCAAAGTCAAATATTGTCAACCTTAGTCAACTAACATCATCCTTGGTTAATTACTATCAAGATTTAAATTTTTTTAATAATAGCAATATTTTTATTAAGAAGGTTTGCTAATAATAATAATAACAATATTTATATTAAGAAGGTTTACTAATAATAATAATTATTATTGTTATTATTATTATTATTATTATTATATTAATAAGGCTTAATAATAATAATAATAATAATAATAATAATAATAATAATAATAATATTGTTATGTGAAAATGGTACATAAATCTATTCAAGCTTGCAATGTTACAAACATTGTGGCAATGTTATGTTACATTGCAATTTATCCAATGTCATAATGTTACATTACAAAAATAGTGAGTCACATTTATTAATGTGGTTGACTATGTTCAAATATATTTGACTATATTTGATAGTAAACATTATTCAAATTTGGTCAAACATATTCGCATATTAATAATTTTGACTAAAACAATGACATTAGTAAATATGGTTGATATATGGCGATAGGCATATATAAACCACAAACCATGTGCATAACCACATTAATAATTATTAGGTGTATGGTAGGGATTTAATATTAATAACTATTATTATATTAATAATTATATTAGTAATAATTAGATTTCATAATATTAGGTTTAAAGTATTGGGTTTTAGTATAAAGTTTTAATATTAGGGTTTTATTATTGAGTTTTAATAATCAAACATGTTGTGTTGTTAGAATGGTACATAAATCTATCTCACGTCGCATTCTGACAAATATAGTCGCAATGTTACATTACCTTGCAATTTATCCAATGTCACATTACGATGTTACAAATTAATCAACCACATTTACGAGTGTTGTTGACTATGTTTGACTATGTTTAACAATGTTTGGCATGCAACACTCCTCAACTTTGATAAATATTATCACCAATTATTATTGATTAATATTAATATTAAAACATAGTCAACCACATTAGTTAACATAGTCAAACAAGGTAAACCTTGTTAGTCATTGTTTAAATAGTTGACGATGATCAAACTTGGTCAACCTAATGTTTACCATATATAACAATAGTCAATATTGGCCACCCAAAGTCATCCTCATCCAACATAACTCAACCATATTGATTTATAGTCAACCATGGTTGACCAAAGTAAAAAAATTTCAAACTTACTCAACTAAGTTCATCCTTGGTCAACCATAATCAAAATTTAAAAATGTTTAATAACAATAATATTAATATTGAAAAATTGATTAATAATAATAATAATAATGTGACTACTGATGATAATAATGATGATGTTGATGATGACAACGATGATGATGATGATGATGATGATGATGCAATGGTAAATTACATTGCAATTTATCCAACATCGTAATGTGACATTAAAAAATTATTCAACCACATTTACTAATGTTTTTGGCTATGCGTGACTATATTTGGCTAAAATTGATTGTGAGCAATCTTCAACTTTAATCAAACAAATTGATACGATCCAATCTCCAAAATAAATGGATATAGTCCACCAATATCGATCATATTATGAGGAAATATTTGATAATATTAGTGTTGTTTATAATATTAGCTTCAAAATATTAGGTTTTATAATATTAGGATTAAAATATTATATTTTAATATTAAAGTTTCTAATATTGGGATTTTAAATTAGGGCTTTAATATAGGTTTAAAATATTAGGTTTTAGTATTATGATTTTAGTATTAGGTTTCACTATTAGAGTTTTATTGTTAGGGTTTTAGTATAAGGTTTTGCTATTTTGTGTTTTAATATTAATGTTTTAATATTTCATTTTAATCTTGGGGTTTTAATATTAGGTTTATTAACCTTAATATTAATACATAATATTAATAATATTTAGTTTGTAATAATTAATAATATAGTTATTAACAATAATTAAAATTTAAAAATCATATTCTTTAATAGTATGATTATTAGTATTAAGGATATTGACATTAGTACACACTTCTCTACAAAATGGTCTTTGGTATTTTTTTCAGCAATAATCATCTATGGCTTATCATTGAGATATGGTCATTGTTCATTACTAGAATAATTATGGTTACAAAAATAAAATTAAAAATAAAGTTATAACAAAATATTAAAGCTAAAAATTAGAGTGTCAATGTTAATATTTAGTTGAATACTTAACTTATACTTATTTATATTAAAACTCTACTATTAAAATTCAATATTAAAACACAATGTTGAAACCCATACTAAAACCAAATACAAAAACCAAATACTCTAAACAAAATATTATAAAAAACTAATTATTATTTATAGAATTATTATAATTATATGATAATAAATATTAAATATCTATCATGCACCTAATAATTATTAATGAAGTACATATATATCTATCAACAGATACTAATCACATTTATTAACGTAATTATGCTAATATTATGTATAAACATGACTTTTTTTTATTAAAAAAACAAAATTACAAAAAAAAACTATTAGATTATAAATCTTCCCGGGAAATCACATGAGAATTTTAGGACCGACGCGTTTCGAACTACCAACTGTAGTTCATAAACTACAGTATCCTGATGATGAACTAGAGTTGGTAGTTCGAAACGCATCGGTCCTAAAATTCTCATGTGATTTCCCGAAAGATTTATAATCTAATATGTTATGGATCACAGAAGCTTGCACTTTCAAAAAAAAAAAAACTATTATTCACTATGTGATTTTAAATTATATAAATTTAAATTTAATAAAACTTTAACTTAGAATATTTTTGCAAAGTAAAATTTCGAAAGGATGTGGTATATCTAGAGTTATATGAAAAAATTCCGTAAGTTTCTACGATATTTTTAAATTAAATTACTTTACCCTTTTTACTCATAATTCAAATATGACCATTTTTAGAAAATAAGTTAAGGTGAGAATATATGTGAAATATACACAATGTTGATTCGCATAATGATTATAAAACCTTATATAACAGGTTTTTCACACGTAAAATTGTATATTATAACAATGATATTAACCTTATATTGTAAAACGTTATACGTTGTTAATATACAATGGAAGAAATAAAAATCAAGAGTTCTATTCAATAGTGGTTCTTGAATGATGAATTTATTTAAATGTTAGTAACTTGTGAAGCATTTTCCCTTTCCTCATAAATTCGTTTTATCTTATCTTAATATTATTTCACACATTCTTTATCTTATCTTAATATTATTTCACACATTCTTAATGTTATAGGTTGTTAGTTGAAGGCTTTATATATTGATTTCGGGGTGGAAGCACCAACGCTGACTTCCCATTTTTAAATAAATGGATGGGCGTGATAGAGTGTTGAGAGAATATACTTCGCCTAAATTGTGTATTGATGGCTATTGCAGTGATAGGTAGGTTGAAGCATGGTCTAACGTTGCATTATGAAAAATATTGTCTCAATATGATAATGATGGTCAACCATGGTCAATTATTGTCAATCATGTTGAACTATGTTTTAAAACCATGGTCCATTGCGACAATGATTGTCTCAATATGAAAATCAACCATGGTCAACCATGGTCCAACGTTACATTGTGACAAAGATTGTCTCGATATGAAAATTAATCATCAAGCATGGTCAGCCATGGTCCAACGTTGCATTGGGACAAAGATTGTCTTAATATGAAAATCAATCATATTGAAGCATGGTAAGTCTCACATGGTCCAAAATCACATTGTGACAAGGATTGTCTTAATATAGAAATAAACCATGGTCAACCATGTTTATTTGAGGGTTTATATACCTTGGATTTTTAATTTCTATCCCTTGGCATTATTAATCACTTGGGTTTATTATATCAATCCCTTGGGTTTATTAATCTAAGGGTTCATATTCCTATGGTTTAATATTATCCACTTAGGTTTATAGCCCTTGTGTTTTTAGTATTATTTAGGATTATGGTCCAATGTTACGATCTGACAAATATTGTCTCGATATGATAATCATGGTTAGTAATGGTCAGCCATGGTCAATCATGGTCCATATTTGTCAACCATGTTCAACCATTTTTTGTAAAATAAAGCATGGTCATCCATGGTCAATCACGGTCAACCATGGTTGAACATCACATTGTGACAAAGATTGTCCTTATATAAAAATCAACCATAGTTAAGCATAGTCAACCATGGTCCAACATCACATTGTGAGAAGGATTTTCTCAATATGAAAACCAACCATGGTCAACCATGTTTATTATAGTGTTTATAATATTCATCTTAGGTTGTATACATCTTGAATTTATAATTTTTATCCCTTAGGCTTGTAATTACCTTTATTTATAATATGAATCCCTTGGTTTTATTAATCTAAGGGTTCATATTATTATGGTTTAATATTTTTCACTTAGTCTTATAGTCCCTTGGGTTTTTAGTATTAATTCCTTGGGTTTATAACATCTATCATGGCCAACCATGGTCAACGATGTTTTATAAATTCAATCATGGTCAACCATATTTTATAAAATCAATCCTTGACAACCATCGTCCAACATCACATTGTGACAATATTTATCTCAATATGAAAAAAGAATCATTGTCTCAACCATGGTCCAATGTGACATTATGACGAACATTGTGTCAATATGATAATGATGGTCAACCTTGGTCAACCACGGTCAACCATGTTCAACCATGTTTTAAAAAACCAAACATGGTCATCCATGGGCAATCATGGTCAACCATGTTCAACCAGATTTTAAAAAATTAAACATGGTAATTCATGGTCAATCATGGTCGAACGTCGCATTGTGAGAAACATTGACTTGATATGAAAATAGATCATGGTTAAGCATGGTCAACCATGGTCCAACATCATATTGTGATAAGCATTGTCTCAATATGAAAAATAAACCATGGTCAACTATGGTCAACCATGCTTATTTTAGTGTTTAATATTATTCCCTTGGGTGTAATATTATTCCTTTTGGTTCATAAGCCCTTGGGGTTTTAGTATTAATTTCTTAGTTTTATTATTACCTTGGGTTTATAATATCAATCCCTTCGGTTTATTATTCCCTTCGGTTTATAATATCAATCATGGTCAACCATAGTCAATCATAACCAGGCATCGTCAACCATGGTCGAATGTTGCATTTTGAAAATGATTGTCTCAATATGAAAATCAACCATGGTCAACCATGGTCCAACATTGCATTGTGAAAAAGATTGTCTCGATATGAAAATCAATCATCGTCAAGCATGGTGAGCCATGGTCCAATGTTGTATTGTGACAAAGATTGTCTCTATATGAAAATAAATCACAGTCAAGCATCGTCAACCATGGTATAACATCGCATTATGACAAGGTTTGTCTTAATATGGAATTCAGTTGTGGTCAACCATGTTTATTTTAGGGTTTATAATTTTTATCCCTTGGGTTTTTTATTAAATTGGGTTTATAATATCAATGCTTTGGGTTTATTAATATAAGGGTGCATATTCCTAGGGTTTAATATTCCTATGGTTTAATATTATTCACTTAGGTTTATAGTCCCTTGGGTTTTTAGTATTAATACCTAGGGTTTTTTATTTCCTTGGGTTTATAATATCTATCAGGTTCAACTATGGTTAACCATGGTCAGGCGTGGTCATATTTGGTCAACATCACACTGTGACAAAGATTGCCTTTATATGAAAATCAACCATGGTTAAGCATGGTCAACCATGGTCCAACGTCACATTGTGACAAGGATTGTCTCAATATAAAAATGAACCATGGTCAACCATGTATATTTTAGTCTTTATAATATTTATCATAGGGTTTATGAACCTTGGATTTATAATTTTTATCCCTTAGGCTTGTTATTCCCTTGTGTTTATAATATGAATCCCTTAGGTTTATTAATCTAAGGGTTCATATTCTTAGGGTTTAATATTATTCACTTAGGTTTATAGTCCCTTGGATTTTTAGTATTAATACTAAAGGTTTATTATTCCCTTGGGTTTATAATTTCTATCGTGGCCAACCTTGTTTTATAAATTTAATCATGGTCAACCATATTTTATAAAATAAATCATGGTCAACCATTGTCCAATGTCACATTGTGACAACGCTTGTCTCAATTTGAAAAACTAATAATTGTCTCAACCATGCTCCAACATCACATTATGACAAACATTGTATCAATATGATAATGATGTTCAACCATGGTCAACCATATTCAGCCATGTTTTCAAAAATAAAACATGTTCAACCATGTTTTAAAAAATCAAACATGGTCATTCATGGCCAATCATGGTCAACCATGGTCAAACATCACATTGTGACAAAGGAGGTTGTCTTGATATGAAAATAAACTATGGTTAAGCATGGTAAACCATGGTCCATCATCACATTGTGACAAGGATT
The DNA here is from genome assembly GCA_034641835.2 of Pinus albicaulis. NCBI lineage: Eukaryota > Viridiplantae > Streptophyta > Pinopsida > Pinales > Pinaceae > Pinus > Pinus albicaulis. The sequence continues at coordinate 1,218,393,429 of CM076580.1, forward strand.
GTCTCAATATGAAAATAAACCATGGTCAACTATGGTCAACCATGCTTATTTTATTGTTTAATATCATTCCCTTAGAGTTTTAGTATTAATCCCTGGATTTTATTATTACCTTAGGTTTATAATATCAATTCCTTGGGTTTATTATTCCCTTCGGTTTATAATATCAATCATGATCAACCATAGTAAATCATAGCCGGGCATGGTCAACCATCATCAAACGTTGCAATGTTGCATTGTGACAATGATTGTCTCAATATGAAAATCAACAATTGTCCAACATAGCATTGTGACAAATATTGTCTCGATATGAAAATCAATCATGGTCAAGCATGGTCCTCGAAGGGAAAACATCACATTGTGACAAGGATTGTCTCGATATGGAAATCAATCATAGTCAAACATGGTCAACCATAGTCCAACATCGAATTGTGACAAGGATTTTCTTAATATCGAAATCAAATATGGTTAACCATGTTTATTTTAGGGTATATATACCTTGGGTTTATAATTTTTATACCTTGGGTTTATTAATCTAAGGGTTCATATTCCAAGGGTTTAATATTATTCACTTGGGTTTATAGTCCCTTGGGTTTTAGTATTAATCCCAAAGGTTTTTTATTTCCTTGGGTTTATAATATCTATCATGGTCACCTATGGTCAACCATGCTTTATCATCATCAACCATGGTCCAATGCCTCATTGTGACAATGATTGTGTCAATATGAAAATCAATCATTATTTCGTCCATGGTGCAACATCGCATTACTACAAATATTGTCTCAGTATGATAATCATGGTCATCTTTGGTCAACAATGGTCAATCATGGTCATCCTTGGTCAACCATGTTTAAACATGTTTTATAAAATAAAACATGGTCATCCATGGTCAATCATGGTTAACCGTAGTCGAACATCGCATTGTGACAAAGATTGTGTTTAAATGAAAATCAACTATGGCTAAGCATGGTCAATCATGGTCCAACATCGCATTGTAACCACAATTGTCCAATATGAAACCAACCATAGTCAACCATGATCAACCATGTTTATTTTAGTGTTTATAATATTTATCTTACGGCTTATATACCTTTAGTTTATAATTTTGATCCCTTAGGTTTATTATTCCCTTGAGTTTATAATATGAATCCCTTGGGTTTATTAATCGAAGGTTTATATTCCTAAGTTTTAATATTATTCACTTAGGTTTATAGTCCCTTGGGTTTTTAGTATTAATCCCTAGGGTTTATCATTCCATTGGGTTTACAATATCTATCATGGCCAACCATGGTCAACCATGTTTTATAAATTCAATCATGGTCAACCATATTTTATAAAATCAATTCCGGTTAACCATGATCCAACGTCGCACTGTGATAATGTTTATCTCAATAAGAAGATCTAATCATTGTATAAACCATGGTCCATCGTCGCATTATGAAAAGCATTGTCTCAATCATGTTTTAAAAAATCAAACTTATTCATCCATATTAAATCATGGTCAACCATGGCTAGTCATGGTCAACAATGGTAAATCATGGTCAACCTTGGTCAACCATGTTCAAACGTCACATTTTGACAAAGATTGTCTTTATATGAAAATCAACCATTTTTAAGCATGGTCAACCATGACCGAATGTTGCATTGTGACAAGGATTATCTCAATATGAAAATCAACCATGGTCAACCATGTTTATTTTAATGTTTACAATATTCGTAGAGTTTAATATTATTCACTTAGGTTTATATTCCCTTCAGTTTTTAGTATTAATCCCTAGGGTTTATTATTTACTTGTGTTTGTAATATCTATCATGGCCAATTGTGGTCAACCATGTTCTATAAATTAAATCATGGTCAACCATATTTTATAAAATAAATCGTGGTCAACAATGGTTAATCATGGTCAACCATGGTCGAATGTCACATTGTGACAATGTTTGTCTCAATATGAAAATAAATCATTGTCTCAATCATCATCCAACATCCTATTATGAAATGAACAACAGTGTCTCAATAAGATAATAATGGTCAACCAACATCAACATCGTCATCCATGGACAATCATGGTCAACCATGGTCAAACGTCACATTGTAACAAAGATTCTCTTGATATGAAAATCAACCATCGTTAATCATGGCCAATCATGGTCCAACATCACATTATGACAAGCATTGTCTCGATATGGAAATAAACCATGGTCAACCATGATCTACCATGTTCAGTTTAGTATTTATAATATTTATCTTATGGTTTATATAGCTTGGGTTTATAATATTAATCCCTTAGGCTTAACATTATCCCTTGGGTTCATAATCCCTTGTGATTTTAGTATTAATCGCTTGGGTTTATCATTACCTTGGATTTATTATTCTCTTGGGTCTATAAGATCAATCCTGGTCAACCATGGTCAATCATAGCCATCCATGGTCAACCATGGTCAAATGTTGCAGTGTGGCAATGATTTTCTCCACATGAAAGCCAATCATGGTCAACCATGTTCCAATGTCACATTGTGACAATGATTGTCTCAATATGAAAACTAATCATGGTCAAGCATGGTGAGCCATATTCTATGGGGTTTAGTATTAATCCTAGGGTTTATACTCCCTTGGGTTTAATAATGTCATCCAACATATTAAATATGTATATGTAATATTTAACCGTATGCCTTGGATTTATAATATTAATCCCTAGGGTTTATATACCTTTTCTTTATAATATTAATCACTAGGGTTTAATATTATTCCCTTGGGTTTATAATTCTGTAGGTTTATAGTATTAATCCCTTGGGTTAATATTATTTCTTTCTCTTTATAATCCTTTGGGGTTTTAGTATTAAACCCTAGGAATATGAACCCTTACAAGGGATTGATATGAACCCCTAAAATGAATATGAACCCAAGGGTTAATATTAATATTTTTAAACCCGAGGGAGTGAAATTATAAATCCAAGGTATTTAAACCCTTGGATGAGCATGATCTATATTGAACCTGAAGTATTAATATTATAAACCTATGAAAAATATTATACCCTCAGAATATGAATCCTTTGTTTATTATACCCAAAGGGGTTGATATTATAAAGCCAAGGGAATGTAGATTGTATGGAATATAAACTCTTTGGTGTATTATCCCTCAGGTTAATATTATTCCCTTGGGTTTATAATCTTATGGGATTTTAATATTAACCCCTTCAGTTTATAGTATCAATCTGTATGTTTTATTAATCATATTCCTAGGGTTTAATATTATTCACTTAGGTTTATAGTCCATTAGTTTTCGTATTAATCCATAGGTTTTATTATTCCCTTGGGTTTATAATATCTATCATGGCCATCCATGTTTTATAAATTCAATCATGGTCAACCATATTTTATAAAATCAATCATGGTCAACCATGGTCTAACATCACATTGTGACAATTTTTGTCTAAATATGAAAAATGAATCATTGTATCAATCATGGTCCAATGTCGCATTATGACAAACATTGTCTCAATATGATAATGATGGTCAACCATGGTCAACCATGTTCAGTTATATTTTAAAAAATCAAACATGGTCATCCATGCTCAATCATGATCAACCATGGTCAACCATGGTCAACCATGGTCAATCATGGGAAACCTTGGTCAACCATGTTAAACCATGTTTTATAAAGTAAAACATGGTCAGCCATGGTCAATCATGCTCAATCATGGTCAAACATCGTATTATGACAAATATTGTCTTTATATCAAAATCAACCATGGTCGAATGTCGCATTGTGACAAGGATTGTGTCAATATGAAAATCAACCATGGTCAACCATGCTTATTTTAATGTTTGCAGTATTTTCAGAGTTTAATATTATTCACTTAGGTTTATAGTCCCTTTGGATTTTAGTATTAATCCCTACGGTTTATTATTCCCTTGGGTTTGTAATATATGTTATGGCCAACTATGGTAATCCATGTTTTATAAGTTCAATCATAGTCAAACATATTTTATAAAATAAATAGTGATCAATCATGGTTAATCATGGTCAACCATGGTCGAACGTCATGTTTTGACAATGTTTGTCTCAATATGAAAATCAATCATTGTCTCGACCATGGTCCAACGTCGCATTATGACACATTGTCTCAATGTGATAATGATGGTCAACCATGGTCAACATGGGCATCCATGCTCAATCATGGTTAAGAATGGTTGAACATGGAATTATGACAAATATTGACTTCATATGAAAATCAACCATAGTTAAGCATGGCCAACCATGGTCCAACATTGCATTGTGACAAGGATTGTCTCAATATGAAAATAAACCATGGCCAACCATGATCAACCACATTTATTTTAGTCTTTATAATATTTATCTTAGGGTTTATATAGCTTTGATTTATAATATTAGTACCTTGGGTTTAATATTATTCCCTTGGGTTCATAATCCCTTGGGGTTTTAGTATTAATATCTTGGATTTATTATTACCTTGGGTTTGTATTATCAATCCCATGAGTTTATTATTCTCTTGGGTTTATATCAATCATGGTCAACCATTGTCAATCATAGCCAACCATAGTCAACCATGGTCGAATGTTGCATTGTGACAATGATTGTCTCAATATGAAAATTAACCATGGTCAACCCTGGTCTGATGTTGCATTGTGACAACGATTGTCTCAATATAAAAATCAATCATGGTCAAGCATGGTTAGCCATATTTCCTAGGGTTTAGTATTAATCCCTAGGGTTTATATTCCCTTAGGTTTAATAGTGTGGTCCAACATATTACATATTTATATTTAATATTTGACAATATATCTTGGATTTATAATAATAATCCCTATGGTTTATATACCTTGCGTTTATAATATTAATCCCTAGGGCTTAAATATCTTGGGTTTATAATATTAATCCCTAAGGTTTAATATTCCCTTGGGTTTATAATTTCTTGGGTTTTTAATATTAATCCCTTGGGTTTATTATCCCTTAAGCTAATATTATTTCCGTGGGTTTATAATCCCTTGGGCTTTTAGTATTAAACTCTAGGAATCTGAACCCTTACAAGGGATTGATATGAATGCTTACAAGGAATATGAACCCAATGGTTAATACTAATATTATTAAACCCAAAGGATTGATATTATAAATCCAAGGTATTTAAACCCTTGGATGACCATGATTTATATTGAACCTAAAGGATTAATATAATAAACCGATGATTATCATTATACCCTAGGAATACGAATACTTAGATTAATATACCCAATGGATTGATATTATAAGCCCTAGGGATTATAAACCCTTGGGTTAATTATTCTTAGATCAATATTATTCGCTTGGGTTTATAATGCCATAGGGTTTTAGTATTAACCCCTAGAGTTTCTTATTCCCTTGAATTTATCGAATCTTCCCTAAATTTTATTAATATAAGATTTCATATTCGTAAGATTCATATTTATATTACATATTTTAAAATTAATTATATAATTATTATATAATAATAAATAAATAACATTTTATATTATATAATAATTATTATAAAGAAATAATTATTAGATAGAAATAACTATTTTTAATTATAATGATAGTAATAATATTTTTATTGCAATAGTTTTTTTTATTATGTTTTCTATTGTTACATATTTATCCATGGTAGATAAAAATTAAACCATTTATTAAATTTTATCAAATTAAAATATATTTAGAATTATATAATATTAATTAACAACCATTTTCATACTATAAAAGTAAATTGTTTTCTCAAAACATTTTATTAAACTTTATCAAGTTTAAATACATTCAAACTTATATATATTGGTTTAAAAACATATTTCTTAATTTTCTCATATAATAAAGAAACTCCTTTTAAGTTTATAACCTAAGATATTTTCATTTATGATAAAATTTTAAAAGCATATAAAAAATAAATAATAAATCTAAAAGGTCGTAAGAATGAACATTTAAAAAATAAACCCTTCATTAGCCATTATCATAGTTCAGTTCCAAACCTTGATTGGAACAAACAGGAGTACGCCATGCTAATGTGCTTTGGATGATCCACATCTCTGGTTGATGAGAAAATTGAACTATCCATGTGACTGAGAGCCTTCACAGCGTAGGCATAATTACGCGATTATCAGGGGTGCGATCTAACGCTGAGCTAATAGCCCATCGTGCATGCCTTTGGTATGGAGGCCTACACCAACACTAATATATTGGAAGAACCCATATAGAAAATAAGTCAATAGCCTATTGTGCAAGCCTCCCGGGGATGGAGGCCTCAATATATCCAAAATAGCAAAAGAGAAACCCTAATTCTTTTTACACGAGTACTGCTCTCCGGCAGGAGCACGTACCTCAAGCTCCCCCACTTTTGGGAGTTTGGGAGATGGTAGGAAACTCTCTGAAACCGTTGGGAGCTTCAACGAGTACTTTGGAGCTTTTCGGAAGCTTCACTGCAATAATTTTTTGATGTTTTGGGAGCTTCACTCGAATGAATAGATGAAAACTTAAGTGTATTTGACGCTACGAGCTTGGGTGCTACTTAAAATGATGGAATTGTGTGAAGAGAATGATATGTCGTTGGGTCTAGATCTGGATATCAGTCTGGAACTAAGAGAAACAACGTGTTTATGAAAAACCTTTCTATCCAAATGAAGATGAGGAGTTTGGCCAATCCTGATTGGCAAGATTTGGATGGAAATAAATAAATACTTTTATTTTTATTTTTAATATATATTAAATTTTAATATATTATATTATTGTCGCTCCCAACTTGACGTTTCCTATAACTTTGGGCAAAGCTTGTAGCTGTATCGGATACTCGTTCCCGCATACCACAAACTCATGCGACATAGGTCATTATTGACCAAGAGAAGTTGAAGTTGTTGTGGATAATGACACCATTGTTGGAACTTTTCAAATCCATACCTTTTTGTTTGAGATTTTTTTAGTGTCCATGTGTGATTGGTCATTATTGCAGAAAACAAAATGAATTATTGTTAATGAATGAGGCGGTTGTATGGCCCAATCAATATTTGTCGAGCAACTATCTATCCATTAATGCACGAGGCAATATATGTCAGCTGGATTTTGTACTTCTTCTATCCATTAATACACGAGGCAGTATCTGCCAATATATCTGCCCCATATATTAATAGATAAATAACTCCAATATATACCAATATATCCACTCCATGCATTAATAAATAAATAACTCCAAAAATATTGATAGCCATTGCAGATCAATTCATCTATTTAACTTTTTGGATAATTATACTTTTGATAGTCACCACTTCTATTTTTAAAAATTAAAATTAAAATTAAAATTCATTTCATTAATCAATTCAAATTAGAATTTGGAAATCAATCCTCTACTCTAAAAAATTAAATTTAATGTTCAGCACAAACCAATATTCATTAATAATTAGTAACTTGAATGGACATATCGCCTCGATCGGTGCAAATTCCATTCCCGAATTTAGTAACTTGAATGGATGGACACCTGGCCTCGATCGGAGCAAATTCCATTACCCAATTTATGAAACCTATTGATAGTGGAATAGTAGAAATGCGTCACCTTACAAATATAGGAGGCGGTATATCGGCCACATTTTTATGAAATGCTTACATGAAGGGCAATCCCGCCATCAATGCAGGTACATGGATCATCTAAATCCCGCCATTGATGCAGGTACATGAAGGGTAGAATCTCTCGATCCCCCCATCGATGACGGAATAATTTAGAGCCCGGGCTCGCGTCATTTTCACTCGTCGCTAAATTGCAATTACTCATGAAAGCAATCCCTTAAAACAATTACATAGATTGACTAGAACGGATTTACATTCACGCCCCATAGATTCTGCTGCTCATGACAGAGCAGCAAGATAATGTTGGTGCCTTTCTATCCTATCAACGACGCTATGAATTAGTAGCGGAAATTTATCCGTTCCAAATAATAGCAAATCTGTAATGAGATTACAATCTTTAATAACGACTCTAAATACTATAAAATCAAACAACCACATCATGCAAATACAAACGTGGCATGTGGCAATATAAAATACCATCGCACCGTCAATCCAATCTTTGGGAGCACATCATGCAAAGATTGTAACAGATAATTCATGGCTTAATCCATAATTGCGGGATGAGATTTCTATCTATAAATATGAATCCTTTACTTCTTGCTAGCTTGTGTTCTCGTCTGCTCAAGAGCTAATCTAGTTCTCAGTGAGTTTGATATTGAAGATAGAATCGATAATGGAGCTCAGCATTAAAATTCTGTGCCTAAATGTGCTTCTGTTGAGTCTGTTTGTCTGCAACATGGAGGCAAGGGAGAGCAGGTTCTTCGACGACCAGACTGCTTTCGACAACCCAGCTGGTGGATCTAATACTGCCGGGTTCGGAGAAGCTAATACTTACGGAGCCGGTTCGGGTAATGCCTACGATACCTACCGAGGCAAGCGGAACGGTAATGGTTACTTTTATGGAAACGCTGACTTTTCCAGCGCTGGTTTGGGCGCTGGTTCTAATGCCGACTTTAAGCAAGGTGGTGATCAATTCCAGTCGGGCTATGGTGGACGTTCTGAAACCAATGGCGCCTATCGTTCAGGTTATGGTGGTGGCTATGGAACCCAAGCGGGGTCTGGCTTTGGCAACTCAGAATTCAATGCCGACAATGGCTTTGATAAGCAAACTCCTTGAGCACGTATTGTGGACATGGGTAGTAAGGCCTCATAAAGTTATTTCGTCATCTATGTGATTGTTTGTGTTTCACGTGAGATTTACCGATAACATAGCAAGGTTTGTGTGGACAACTGCTGTTAGAGTTTGGTGTTTAGATTCCAGTGGTATAAACTGTAAGCTCGTCTCAGTTTATGATGTAAATGAAAGTTGCACATAAATAAATTTAGTTCGTTTTAAATGGATTATTGTGGAGCCTGTCACAACATAGATTAGATTTAAAATGGACTTATTTTTACAATGAAGCGCCATTGTCATGACTTGTTCAAATTGTTATGATTCGAATTTGATTCCTGCACCTATTTATAACGCATTTTACAGAGAGGATCAACAAAACACAATTAGAACGAACGAACGAAGCGTGTTGAAATTTTATTATACTCAAATTTTTAACTTCGACTCCATATTTACGCCACTAGAGTGCAGTATTTTTTGCGTTCACACAACGATATAATAATTCAATTCGCAGAATTTCCATTATCAATTATAATATTATGACTACATGACTCAACTTCTTATAACTTTTATTATGCATAAATGGTGAGAAGTTTCCGTTGCAGAACTCACTATTGAAATAGATCTTGGGTTACAACAGAGATGTCAGTAACAAATCTGTGTTTCTATTAAGTGTGCCCTGCTTTTATCGTGCACATTGTATAAAAAACAGACGTTTAGTCATTTTCCTGCCTGCCAATTTAAACTGCGCATTAACAATGTTTCTTCGTCAGAATCCGCCGATCTGATTCTTCAGAATCTATTCCCTCACGATGAATAGACGTTTTTCGCTTAGAGTGATAAATTGATTTTTTATTGTATACATAAATTTAACACCAAAAAAATTGTCGATATACTTAAAATTAAATTATAAAAAATTGAGTAATATACTCGAATGAAATTATAAGAAGTTTAGCACTCAAACTTGTAATTAGAATTCCATATTATATTTTTAACAAACTAAAAAAATCATCAAATTTTTTATTTATATAATTTTTAATAATATAATTAATTCAAAAAACATTTATCTATCATAAATCACATAAATAATAAAATATTAAATCTAAGATCTATGATCTATTATAGGTCCAAATCTCTGCCCAATTAAAATCAACGATTTTGACTGTTCTCGGAGGTTGTGCAATTAGAGTGAATGATCATATTAAAATGCCAAATCGTTAGTTTCCACTTATCGAGCTTTTCTATTCACATTGAAGATCAATATCTTTGTGACCTTGAATTGGCAAGTTTTCTAATTAAATTTTGATTTTTAAATAAATGAGTTAGTAAATATGATGTGAAGAAAATATTTTTTATTAAAACAATTTTATAAGTTTTATCGGTGGTGCGGCTCTCACGCTGACGGATCGGGGCTACTCAAATCTGATAAAATGCATGTGGACCTTGCCCCAGGCAAATCATGCAGCGACAAGGCAGATCGGACCTCCCAGAATCTGATCTGTCTCCAATCAGTTTTGGATCAGGCTAGGGGGGGTTTTCTACAGGATGAAGAGGTTGAAAAGGCGCGATTGACAGTTTTCAAGGAATCTGGCAGCCATGCAGCTACAGAGTTCAACGATTTCTCTTCTTCTCCTCTGGGCGAAAAGGTGCCTAAGCCCGATTTGCACAACTCTCTACTGATTCAGAAGACAGGAGAGGCAGAGAAGAAAAGGGATTGGTATCAGCAGGAGCAGGCCTCAGCAAATTCGTTCTTTGAATCTCACTCTTTAGGTAAGAGCTGGTCCCCTCTGAACTCTCCTTCTTTCCAAATCTTTATCAAACTGCCGGTGGGTAAATCACGTATAGCTTGGGCAAATGATGACACCTCAATCCTGCAACTCAAGCAGCAGATCTGGGTTATGACGGGCTACCCAGTACCAATACAACATCTAGTAAACGGGCACAGGTCTCTCCAGGACTGCAGGCTCTTACAGGATTACGCCATAAGAGCAGAGAGTACCATCACCTTAAATCTGCGCCTGAGAGGGGGCGCGGTGAACCAGAGCACGCCCAGGCAAACAAATGGTGGCCCCTCCTTCAAAAATATCCTACAGGGGAAAAAAGGAGTCGGCCCAGCTCCAGAACAAGCTGGAAATACTCCGAGGCCTTACATAGTAGAACAGCAGGAACAAACCCCTGCTCTAAAAATCAATAGTTCAGCAACAGAGGAGCATATCAAGACATATGAAGCTCAGGCATTAATATGCCGCTTCAATGGTTTTTGGCCTAAACCCATGGACCTTTTTCACTGGATCTTCACCCACTGGTCCCTGGAATGCGAAATACATCTCTGTTCGAAGGGATTTTTTATTGTTAAATTTCAAACCTCGGAGGAAAGGGATATCATAATCAGAGAGGGGCCTTGGTTCTGGGGGTCCACGGGGTTGTTTATCACTGCATGGTTTCCAGATTTTGACCCCAACACTATGGCAGTCTCCAGACTGCCAGTATGGGTGAGACTTTACAACCTGCCCCTTCATTTTTGGAATGATCAGGTTCTTGAGAGCATTGGGAACAGTGTTGGGCGTTATATTAAAACAGATATGGAAATACTAGAACAACGAATCTTCACCTTTGCCCGGATCTGCATGGAGGTAGATTTAAGCAAAGGACTACCGGAGAATATTATGCTGATTTATAAGCAACAAAATTGGCTGCAATCATTAGATTATGAGAATACTGCATTTAGATGCAGGAATTGCAGGATGACAGGACACTTACAAAATACATGCCCAGAAATTAAGAAAGCCAATAACAAAAAGAAACCGAACAGGAAGCAGAGAAAAGGCTGGCAATATCCCCCTTCTGATTTAGAGGAGGACGAGTCAGAAGAAGAAGAGGAACTAGTCCCACCAGGAAATCAGCAGACTACACAGGAACCAGAGGCACAAAAAAAGGACACAACCGTACTAGTGGATCCACATTTTCAGACGAAACAATCAGACAGGAATGCAGTGGACATGAGCAGCAGAGGGATCAAAAGACACCATACATCAGAAACTTCAGATTCGGACAAGGATACAGGAACCAAAAGTGCAGAAAATCAGATTGTCCTTGTCACTTGCGAGCCATCTCAGGGCGAATGGCGCAAGGTTGAGAAGAAGAAAGGGAGAAAAACCTGATTTGTGGGACATTTTTCCCACGATCTAGCAGCTTCCAGTTTTTCTGCCCCTCCTTCTTTTCTCTTTTCTCATTCTTTTTTCTTTTCTTTTCTCTGAATGCAAGGTAGCCTTGCTACAACGCATTGTATGCGAGAGCACATGAGCCCAATGGGCAATTTCTGAAAATGCTTCAATGCATATGCTATGTGTAACTTTTCATTTTTATTAATAAAAGGTTACCGATTTTTTCTGTGGAAAAAAATAAAATTTATAACTTTCAAACACAAAAATAACTTAAAATTTATTTATCCACCCTTCATAAATACAATTTATCTATCTACCTGTTAACCTCGATGGAATGGGAACGTTTGATTTTGTTTCAAACGTTCGAATCACATCGTTTGATTTCGTTCAGCTATCTCATAGAGGTAATGAAGCTAATGAGAACCTACGCGCTGCAACAAAATTCTGTTGGTCGCAAACCTCAATGCTCTGCTATGGTTTATATTTTCTGTGAACCAGAGATTGTTCTATCTTAGCGCTGTTGATTTGAGACTATTACTCTATTTTATTAATGGTAAGTGCTAGCCAATACGTGGCTTATTTTATAGGTTCTTTTTAAATAACTATATGTATTATTTTTTTTAATCTTGATTGTACCATGTATTCAATGTTTAATATGTATTATTTTTTAAATCTGGAATGTACCATGTATTCAATGTTTAATGGGAGAATCCGCGCAAGCTATTATTGTGCAAGCAAAAAGCTAAAAATGTGATTTGTGTGGTGAATTATGGTTCATACTATTAAATTTAAAAGAAATATGGAAATTGATTTACACGTAGTGCATTTTTTCTGGAAATTGATTTACACGTAGTGCATTTTTTCTTTGGTTTAATGTGTATTTTTGTAGGACTTTTTTGTGTTAATAGTTCTTAAAGGAAAAATGTTAAATAGAACTTGAAATTAAACTGGAATATGTTATAATATATTCAAATAAGTTGAAGCCTAGGCAATATATCAACCACATTTATCATTGTGGTTATTATAATAATTTTGTTATAATATTTTTTTTAAAAATATTAAGATTTAATATATAGGCATTATCATATTAAGTAGGATTTATAACATTGGGTTTAAAGGTTTAGAGTTTGGAATTTAAATTTAAAATGTAATGGTATTAATGTGAATGACAATAATATTAACCTTAATTAATATTAATGTTTTGTTAATGTCATTAATCTCAATAAAATTAACATTAATGTTAATATCATTAATTATTGTTAATTAATATTATTATTATTAATTTAATTAACATTAAATTTTTTTTTTTGAATTCCGTAGGACCTGACTTTTCTATTAGATTGAGCAAGTTGCTAAATATATACAACCAAAAATATGCGCCTCAACCTGCCCGAAGGAAACCAAGTCTGTTGGCCATCTTAGAAAGTTAAAAGCTAACCAAAATTGGTACTGTTTCAGTCTCTCAGTAGCGGCATGTACTACTCGGCTATGTCCATAATATTTACAAATGAAACTACAATGATAATTTCGATTGACAAAAAACATACAAAAAACTAGAAAACCAGACAGTGCCTATCCATCCGAAGAATCCACTAGTGCTGGGTCTTTTGCTAAGAACCCAGGCATCACCACCCACTGCATCACTCGCAACTGCTCCTCAATTCGTCCAATTCTGGCATTCTGCTGCATTTGAGTCTTTGTCATTGAGCTCATGTCCTGCTTTATATGATGAAGGTCAAAGAGAACAAAAGTATGAACTTCCTGGTCCTTCATACTCATCAGGGCTTTGGCGAGAACACACTTAAACTTCCAATACATTTTAACAGATTGCTGAAAAAGAGAAATCCTTCCTCGAGTACTACCAGGATCAGTGAGAAAATCCATCATATCTTGCTGCTGTTGAGCCTCAACCTCATCAGCAGAATTCTGCTTCTCCCAACTCTGTATCCTTTGTTGAATATGCGGAGGGGTATTAACCGTATATGTGTGGGCTAGACTGTCGATAACTTGCTCATTAATTTTCTGGCCTCTCTTGCTGGGCCTCGGAGAGACATTGGATGGAGCAGTGGCGCTTTTTGCTTGCGTCCAAAAGTTCTGGGTTTTTTCATGGTGAAACCAGAAAATCCTGCTAAATATAATGAGAGAAACAGAGGATATCGATGAGGACGGAAAACAAAATCATACACAACAGTGGAAATGGTCAGTTGCATGCTAGTAGACCGTATTGATCCAACCCCTTGAAAGTATAAGGCAAAGAGCCCAGCAAAAACCATAGAACAAGGCAGAAGTGACAGAAAACCATTGCGCCTGCCCAACATATAAGAAAAATTGGCATACTTCTGTTGAGGCATGTGTAAACCTGCGGGACCAGCAAAACAGAAGACAAACCCCTTGCGTTGAGATTGCAAACAAGTATAATGAATAGTGAAGAGAGGGGTTCGAGGCCAAAAACAGAGAAAACCCTGACGCTGGAGGCAATGTATGATTGAGATAAACCACCCATAATAATCATCAAAGCGCAGGCAGCAATATGATGAAATATGACAAACGAATCCAACATAAAACACCTGAAGAACCCGAATCATGAGACAAAGACAGGGAGGGTGACTCCTAAAACAAGGTTCAACCTCCAAATCAGCATGAAAATTGCAGAAAGGCAGAAGGATACCCGAACCCCTTTCATTGGAGCGTTGCAGAGCGAATAGCAAAGAAGAACCAAAGTTTATTTGGAAGAAGAGAGACATAACATACCAAAACATGGTTCTGTTGAGCTAGAGAGGTGAGAATCCATTGAACTGTCGCGGTATCCAACTCTGAACACGACTGTGAGAACCACCAACCCTGGTCGAAATGGAGGTAATACACAATGGAGGAATGCAAGAAAACATAAACCCTGAGAGCAAAATACCGTGAAGGAGCGTCGCATCAACAAATGGGGGCATCATTACCAAAAATTGGGTTCGCATGCGGAGGGTCAGTGCCGTGAGTGGGAAAATGACAGCCAGATCTGAAACTTAAATGCTGCTAACAGCTAGATCACTGAACCGCTATCGATGATCTAAGTGGCACCCTGATCGGGGGTGATCGTGGATATCTATGGCAACAATGAGTTGCAAAGAGTCAAATTCAATATTCCAAGACCTTGCAGAAGGTGTGATGTCAATTTTTCTATCAAGATTTTGACATCCCCAGTTTGCTAGATAATCCGCCGCTTCATTACATGCTCGCAGAATATGAGAGGGAATAATGTAATCCAATTGATTAACCAAGGTCCCAATATCTTGAAGCAAGGTTGCAGTGCGCCAAATTTTACTTATTTTAGCCCAGTGAGTACCGTGTTGTAATTTAGTTAGAGCAGCAATGACCATAACAGAGTCTCCCTCAACAATTAGATGCTGTAAATATTCTCGTTTAGCGATAATTAACCCTTGTTGAAGGGAAGTCAGTTCCGCCTCATTATTTGTTGCATAGCCAAGGTCCATCGCATAGACTCGGCAGACTTCACTGTGGGAGTTTCTGAAAACACCTCCCAGGCCCGCTTGTCCTGGATTGCCTTTAGAGGCACCATCAAAATTAAGTTTGATAAATCCTAGATGAGGCGGCTACCAGGACTGATGAAGATTTTGCATTGGAACTCTGAATTTCCAGAGGTTTGGAGCTAGCATTTGAGAATTGAGGTTTAAAGTTTGCAAAATTTGTGCTTCAACCCCATCTGCTTGCCAATCATCTTGCAACCATTTTTCGACCAAGATAGTTTCTCTGATGTTGGCAGTCACCATCTCCCATACCATATTGTCGAGCTTTTCTTCACCCTTGAAGATCCGGTGATTTCGTTCCTTCCAAAGATCCCAAATTAAGAACCCCAGTGCTAGTGTCCATGCCCGATTTAAAACAACACAGTGATAGCCAATTTTTCGCCACTTCAGTATTGTGTTAGAAATATCAGAGGGATCCCGAGCAGATTGCCGAAATGTGAATTCCAATCGTCGCCAGAGAAAATCAACATATGTACAGCTGTTAAAGAGATGCTCAATTGTTTTTTTGGCTTGCTTGCATAAGGAAAAAACCAATGGCCCATACATACCTTTCTTCTGCAAATTATCCCATGTTAGTATTTTATTATGAATAAGAATCCAGAGGAAGTACTCCACTTTAGGCCAGTGGTGCATGGACCAGATTTTCTTCCAAATAGGAGAGCCTTGATCATGGTGAATGTGAGCATGAATTCGATAAGCCTCGTGAATAGTGAACATTCCATGAGGTTGATAACCCCAGCGGAGAATGCCAGTATGAGTTTTAGCTGTAATTTTTCGAGTAAGCAGCTCTTTGTCATAATTAGTCCATTGTAGGGTGTCTGGCGCACTAGGCCAATTAGATTTTGTTTTCCATCGCCGCCATTGAGTTTGCCGAGGTTCTGTCTAATAGTGACAAATCAAGCGATTTTGAGGGGTATTGGTAAATAGAAATATTTCTACAAGATCCATCTGAGTAAATAATTTTTCACGTTGTTGCCATGAATCCTCCCAAAAAAGTGCCGTTGTACCTTCCCTTATTTCCCAGAAGCTATGCTGGCGAATGAGAGATCTGTTAACCACGGAAAGATTCCAAATTGCAGATCCTTTCAGAACAACATCAATTTTTAATTTCCTTGAAGTTGAATGTGGCATCTCATACTTACTTTCCCAAATTTGCTTCCATTTGTCCTGGCCTCCCTGGAGCCACTGCCACCACAGTTTTGCACCCATTACTTGGTTGAGGATGAAGGGGTCACGAAGACCAAGACCCCCTAAAGATTTGGATTTAATCAATGTCTGCCATGACGTGAGAGCCCACTTCTGATAATTTTGAGCTCCTTGCCATAAATTTTTTTTAAACATACTCACCAACTGATTGCAGATACTCTTCGGGGTAGCTCTACCTAAAAGTTGATATATTGGGATAGATTGCAGAACTAATTTTAATAATATGAATTTTCCAAGAGCATTAAGCACACGAAACGCCCAATTGTGCAGCTTTTGTGCGATTTTGGTAAGGAGCTCTTTCCAATCTGCAATTCTCAACTGGGTTTTACATAACGGAATGCCCAAATACTTCATTGGAAAGGATCCAATATGAAAACCTAAGAGGCAGGCAAGATACACCTGACAATCATTGTTAACATTAAAAAAATAAACATGAGATTTATCATTGTTAACAAGAGTCCCTGAAGCGGCCATAAAGAGATCAAGGAGTTTAAGGATGATTCTAATCTCTCGGATAGAAGCCTCACAAAAGAGTAAATATCATCAACAAATTGTTGATGGGTCAAAGCAATATGAGGACTCCATAATTTCAAACCTTGCAGCTTACGTTCTGCCAAAGAGGCCTTGATTAACTGGCCCAACCCCTCTGCAGCTATAATGAAGAGAAAAGGGGACAGGGGATCGCCCTGCCTAAGGCCACATGAAATATTAAAAGGCTGAGAAGGAATGCCATTAAGAGGAATAGAGAAATGCGGTGCCGAAATGAAAGAAAACAACCACTGCAACCATCGTTTATCAAACCTAAAACCTTTAAGCACTGCCAACAAATAAGACCAATTAGTTCTATCATAAGCTTTACCTAAATCCAATTTGATTAGCATGCCTTTCCTTTTTGTGGACTGCAGCGAATGAATCGCCTCTTGCGCTGTGACGATGCCATCCAAAATTTTCCTGCCTGTAACAAATCCTGTTTGCTCTGGTGAAATCAGCAGTGGAAGAAGGGGCTTGAGTCTATTCACCATAAAGTGGAAATAATTTTATAAATGACATTACAAAGCGCAATAGGTCGAAAACCCACTGGCGTATCTGCATGCTCCTGTTTCGGAATTAAAGTAATGAAGGTGGCATTAAGGGTTGGATAAACCTTACGATGTCTCTGAGATTCTTCAACCACGTCTGTTATATCCTAACCCATAAACTTCCAAGCTGCCTTAAAAAATTCTGCAGTAAAGCCATCCAGCCCCGGAGCTTTATTCCTGGGTAAATGCATAACTGCTGCTTCAACTTCCTCCAAAGTGACTGCACGTAATAAGGCGAGATTCTGCTCCCTTGTGATGATAGAGGGAATATGTTGTGTTATTTGGGCTATAGCGTCTTCCCGATTCGGTATGGGCTCTGTTAGAAATTGCTGAAAATGACTTCTCAATTCCTACGCCATTTCATTATGTTGAACCACACGATTCCCATTGTGATCCTTGAGAGAAAAAATTCTATTGTGCTGGCGCCTCTGAATCATTGTTTTATGAAAAAAAGAAGTATTGCGCTCACCTTCCCGCAACCATTGGATTCGTGACTTTTGCTTCCACAAAATTTCTTCTTGTTTTCTCCGTTCTTCAAGACGGCTAAGAGTGAGACATTCTTCAATGACTAATGCATCGGTTCGGCCATGCAAGATCATGTGTTGTTGCAAATCTTTCATTTTCTCCTGTAGGCGAATTTGGTCCTAGTGAATATTACCAAACTATTCTTTATTCCACCTCTTTATTTTAGTCTATAAGTGTTTAAGCCTTAACTAAAATGAATGCATCTTATTCTGTCCACAAATTAAAGTCGTTTCCCACCACTATTTCGCTTTGTCAAGAAAATGAGGATCTCGAAGCCAGGAAAGTTCAAATCAGAATGGCCGATTCATAGGGCCAGCTTTAACATCAATATCAATACGAATAGGCCAGTGATCAGAGCCCAAGGATGGTAAAACAACCACTTCATAATACACGTCAAGACTGACTAGTTCTTGCGAGGCCAGAAACCTATCCAAGCGAGAGGCTATTTGATGACGCTCCCCTCGTCGATTATTCCAAGTGAACTTACCATTAACAGTTGGAATGTCAACCAGATGGAGATCAGTAAGAAGGTCTCTGAATAACTCCATATCTGGATCGTCATGCCTGATCCCTCCTTTCTTTTCATCTAAAGTTAAAATCATATTAAAGTCCCCTCCGAGGAGCCAATACTTCTCATGGAATAGCTACTTAAGATTGCGGATGTCATTAAGAAAAATATGTCACTCCCCAGGAATGGATGGCCCATACACTGTAGAGATGAGGATCATTTCTTGAGAACCGATTTGTCGAAAATAGCCCGATAGAATGCGAGGAAAGGAAAACCAACCTTCCACTGCAATTTCTCCCGAGTTCCAAAGAACTGCAATGCCACCTGAGGTACCCTGAGCATCAATGTCCATTGACTCATAATGGGGGTTAAAAGTATGAATAAGATTGCTGAGTTTGGAGCCAGTGATTTTAGTTTCCTGAATTAACATGACTTGAGGTCTTTTAGATCTCAATTTCTCTTTTAAAATCCGTTGCTTTCCTTTACTATTAAGGCCGCGTATATTCCATGAAATAACTTTCATTGAGAAAACTTAGGAGTTTGTTGGAATGTCGTTGTTAATAATACTATCTTACCTGTATTGATCAGCATTTCCCCTACCAATTGTATGGACTCTTGCAAGGTTCTTCTGTTGCGCTTCTTTGGAGCTTTTGGACGAGTAGGGGATTTAGTGGCATGTTCCACAGCTTGAACCTCCTTGTGTGCTTGCACTATTAGATATCGTTCAAAGGTTTCTTTATATAATTGTTTCTCATTCGGAGGAATGAAGTGGTCATCAACATTTTTCCAATCATTTAGAAGACGTTTCAGAATCCTTTCTTCAGCACTAATTTCCTCTCTCTGCGGTTCAACATCCATAGGGCTCTGATCTGGTATGACATCGATTGCGGGGTTCGGTTCAGTTGCTGCAGTATCCTCAGCTGCTTTCCGTTTCACAGGTTGAATATTTCGAGGGAGAGGTTCCTCTACAGGGCTGCCTCCTTCCTGCTCTTCAACTGGTGGGTTTGAATGAGAGGGTGTGCCATCATGCTGTAAGACCTCGAACCGATTGGTTTGAGGAGTAGTCAACTTTTTCTGAACAGAGCTAGTCAGTGGAGGACCGGGAGAACAATTAGTTCTTTTTTTGGCCATGACTGGAGTAAATCCATCATCCTCTGTCCGAGATTGCACATGGTTGGGAGGGTTCGGAACAGATTGTGCCTCAGGAACATTCAAAGTGCAAGATTTGTACAGATGGCCATATTCATGGCAGTGCCTACAACGAAATGGAATGTGCTCGTAATCCAGAAGTTGATTCCAGATTTGACCCTCATATTCCAACTCTATCATTTCTGGTAATGGCTCGGAGATATTCATGTATACACAAATGCGGGCAAAAGAAGTATATCGGCCACGACGAGTGGTGTCAGCAATTTTAACAAAATTTCCTAAAGAATTGCCTATGCCTTCCAAAATCACCAGAGCCCAAAAATCTATCGGAAGACCAAACAAACGAACCCAGATAGGGGCAGCAAGAAATTGCTCCTGGTCAGGGTTATAACATTCTTCCCATTGTTGAATAATAAGGCCAACATTACTATAAAAGTAAGGACCACCTTCAAAAATGCGCTCTTTATCTAACAGATTAGTAAAAATTAAAGTAAAAAAACCTAGGGCCCCAATTTTAAGGTCAATATGACCTTTGGGTTGCCACTTTATTTCAATCCATTTCAGTAAATCCCTTTCTGTAGGCCACACACCTATGAACTTACAAATTAATGCGTGGTCTTTCATATATGCTCGGTACTCAGTCAATGTGGACGCTGGTATGGTAAATCTTGGTTTCTTTATAGATCTCGGCAAACAAGGCCCTTGGGACCGAGCCTGCCATTCAACTCCAAGGACTGGCGTAGGTTGAGGGGTTCCACTGCACCGCTGTTGTGTGGAAGACTGTTCTCCAACAGTGATATTACGGAAGGAGGGGGCTGTTGCGCCCCCCCTGAAGTGGCCGCCATGAACAAAGACTAGCTACAAAATGCAAGAGGGTTGCAACTGTGATGCGTTCAAACCCTAGGTACCCTTGTTCTTGGAGCGTGTGTGATCATTTTTACAATCTTCCTCCTTAATTAGGCCCACTGAAACTATTAATTAACATTAACATTAATTTTGAAAAGTTGTTAACATTAATTTTAATCTTAATATTAAATAATAGTGGTAGCATTAATTTTAATGTTGTTATTAACATTAATGTAACATCCAAACCCATTTAAAAAAATTAATTTTAAATAACTATAAACAAGTAAAACACTTAATAAATATATATTAATCAGAAAATTACACTTGACATTATTTCCTTTAAAATTAGGTTTATATATATATATATATGGGAGTGTTAATTATATTTATATATTAATAAATATATATTAATCTTACAAAATAATTGTTAGAAATAAATAAGTATTATTAATAATTACTATATCTTATTACTATGTTGTACTGTAATTAATTATATCCTAAAATATAATTATTAATACAATATTATATAATAACATTATGGTTATAATACATATATAAATATAATAATAGTCACAAATAATCAACTTTTAATAGTCACCTTTACACCATAGACCTAATAATTATTAACTTGGTTGATATACTCCTATTGACATATATGGTTATACATGTGCTTCAAATATACCTATGGGCGTATATCAACCACATTAGCAAACATGGTTGTTTTAGTAACATATCATTTGTTATGAGGGTTGGTTTCCATAGTTGCCAGAAGGAATCCATTGTCTTCTCACGTTTTTCATATTTTTCATCAAAGATAAGGTAAGAGCATATAGTTAGAATATTATAACATGTATTAAATGAAAATGTAGGTAGCATATTGTTAGAATATTAGAACAAATATTAAAAGAAAATTCAAATCTGGAATTGTATATATCTATAGTGTTGTGGTTATTTTGATGGTTTTAATAATAACAATATAGTTAGCAACACTCAAGCAAAGGATCATCTCAAAAAGAAAACTCTTACAAGACAAGAATATCCTCAAAGAATGCAAGAAAAGGAGATGTTCCACTATATCCATGGTATTGGAACTACATGGAGGAACAAGACCTACAAGAAGCGGCTAGAAAGGGTGCAAAACATGTTAGGGCTACAACCCGAATTGTGACAATGCTTGGGCCTTATATAGTAGGAGATATGGAGAAATAGATTCCACAATTAGAGATTCAAAACTCACATTTCAATAACATGTTCTCATAAATTATTAAAGAGGTTGCAATTTGTATATTTAATGGTTGTTGACCTAACTCTAAGGGCCTATATTGATGAATCCACACAAACTAGACTACAAAATTTGGCATCTACTTATTCTCGAAGTGTTCTTCATTTTACACCCTTTATCAAAAGAAGATTGTTAGAAAATTATGGAGGAAGGTTCATTTTCCTAACCTCCCACTCCCTACTTCCTGGTTCTCATATTTTGGCTCATCTATTATGGAAGTAACAAAAACTTATGTCTTGTTTCATTTTTTGATCCTCCCACTCCCCTTTTGGCACTATCAAGTTCTTGAAGACATTGGAAACTCACTAAGAGTATTTATTAAAACATAGAGTGAGAGAATAACAAAGTATCTTTTCACATACACCTTCATTTGTGTGGAGATAGACCCTAGAAAGGGGTTCTAAAATTTCATGGATTTGAACAACATATATATTCAATGGAAACAAAGTATAGATTATGAAAATACAGGATTTAGATGTTGTGTATGTAAACAAACAAGACACTTACAAGATAGCTTCTCTCTCGCCAAAAAACTAGAAAATAAGAGGAAAGGGAAACAACTCAAAACAAAGGACTTCCAACCCTATGAGCCACCTATTTTTTATAATGAAAAAGAGGTAGATCAAAAGAACCCCAAACAAAGAAAATGAGGAAATAATTGAACAACAAAAAAGGAGGAGTACCATCCATATACAACAAATCTTAATCAGAATAAATATATGGAATTCACACCAATTCCTACAGTATACGAAGTAACAACAATGAAGAATAATATTATACAAGGAACCAAAAAATACCATGTACTAAAGAGCTTCAAGTCAGAAAAGGAGCTCACCCCTACAAAAACAGATACAACATTAACTATTATCTAACTTTTCACATATATTAACTATTATCCAAATTTCCACATGGGCTTCGAAGGAAGGAAAAACAAAAAGGAAAGGGAGAGAAGGGAGGAAAGGCAAGGCAATGTGCTTCTATTGAGTTGGTTTGTGTGCAACATGGAGGTAAGAGAGAGAAAGTTCTTTGACGGTGAGAATTCTTTCATTAACCCTGCTAGTGGGTGGATCAAATATTGTCGGGTTCAGAGAAGGGAGCAGTGTGGATAATACTTTTGAAGCTGGTTCGGATAATGGCGACGATTCCTACTGAGGCCAACGAAATGGTAATGGTTATGTATATGGAAACACTAAGGTTTCTCGTATTAGAAACTTTTAAGACTCCCTAAGGAGCTTATTGATTACATGAGAGACACATAAATTTATAAACGAGTCTAGCCATAGAAACTACAGGCATTCACCTACTGACATTATTGTTAACCTAAATCTTCAACTAATAGTGCATTGTTGTCATATGAACAGAGGGAGTGATTAATACTCTAACACTTCCTCTTAATCAAGACCTTAATTATTAACTTTCTTGCTGGTGTCAGTCTCAGGTAAGCTTACAACAATACATAAAATAAAATTTGATAAATGGAATTTTTCCTTCTTTCTGGAAGAAGAAAGCTCCATAAGAAGCTCAAACTTTACCACACAATGTAGTTAACTCCAAAATATCTTTGCCAAATTTCTTTGAATGCGCAGCACACTTCTCCAACTAAGAAAGCCTACAGCAGGCTCAACGCACAACCTTTCTCTGGCTCAGGCATAACCTTCTCGTTGTGGGTTTGTGCCCCACGGAGGGCGCTACACAAAGAAACACCACTCTACTATCTATGCCACGCCACAAAGACGTCACGATCTACACAACCTTCACGTTACATGATTCACAATTTATACTTTTCACCTAGACTACTCAGCTTCGGGGAAGCCACAACAGTTTCTGCTTTGAAACGATGGTCACATTACACTATAACACCTCAATAAGCCTTTGCCTCGATCACATGCTGCAGTTTGATTCATCACCTTCACTCTCACCTTCCAAACCTCTTTTCGAGACACCACACAATGGATATGAAAATAATTTTGTGACCCATAAGAACCTACGCACAGCTCCAACGATTGAATGTAGGTGGCACAACTTCACGTCTCCTTGAAGAACAGAAAATCATCAAGGTAGTCGCTCACACCACAAGCACTGAATGCACAATCTTCACGTTGGCTCCACATGTGCCTGACTTACTCTCAGCCAGAGGAGAACACTCCACTCCGTCAACAGGATGAGTAGTGGCAATGCACTTTCATTCAATGTATTTTTCACAATAGCAACCACCGCATGTGTTGCAGGTCTCACGTAGGCTGCACACAATATCACTCTTCACAAATTCTTCATCAATCATGTCTCTTCATCACTCAAAGATAGACATCAAACACAACCTCCTCAAGCCTAATGATACATGGATTTATCTCTCCAACAACACTCACTGTCTATAGAACAACACTACCTCACAACTCTCACAACTCTCAACGTGCAACAACTAAACAATTAAGAAGCCCTTCCACCATGTACTCTATTGGATAGGTCCATAGCACTATGCAGCTGCCCCCTCAATGATGCTCCTCCATGCCTCTTCTCTGATGGGCAGCGACAGTCATCCTCTACACAGCAACAATGCCTTCCTCTTAGCAAAACAGATTTATCCGTGCGCACTTTCCAACATAACCACTTTTCAACACAATTGCAATGTTCAACAGGTTCAATAGAGCCTCTAAACAGTGCTCTATACGCATGCTCAATGCAACTTTATGTCGCTCAACAGGTCGCAACTCCTCCTCCAAAGGTTTTGCAACTCTTCAAAATGCGCCTCAACGATAGGCCTGAAGGCTTAATAGCCACACAATCTCTAACTCACAAATCAATGTCCAAGCCTCATACTCTATAAAATGGATCTCCCTCAGTTACTCAAAGATCTTCAATATGCAGCACAACGGCCGCTATGCACCACCAACCATTCTTTAATCTAACTCTCCAAGAAAAGACTCTACACAAGATCTTGTGAGTCCCTGCAAGACACATAGACAGGGTATCTACCAACGAGCACACAGCTCCTCACAACAGTTAGATTCACTGCTCACCACACTTTACGCCTCTAACCGAGCTCCTCACAAACATATCGCCCCATGTTGAAGATAATGGAGAATCCTATATTAGTGTGAGTTGATTCACGAGACCTTATGGAGAATCATATATTAGTGTGAGTTGATTCACGAGACCTTATGGAGAATCATATATTAGTGTGAGTTGATTCACGAGACCTTATGATGGGAATTAGTTTCTATTTCTTAGGATATGGTTCTAACTTCCCTATAACCTTGTATGCTATATAATGCTTGAAGTGTATTGAGGATGTAGAGCATTCTTCAGAGCCAAACTCCCCTGGTTCAGTCTCTCTTTCGTAGAGCTGACCAATGAGTTTTTATCTATCAATTCAAACATCTCATTTTATCATGGTATCAAAGCTCCAGGGATAATTAAGATTTGAAGCATTGTAGTCCCTACGAGTATCCAGATGGCAAAGGAAAAACCCCTGATGACTGAGTGAATTTTTTTTTGGCTCATTTCCACTATAACACATCTCGTAGTGAGATACAGAGCGTTATAATGTGGGTCCCTATTGCAGAGAACCGTGTTAATCATCAAACAGTTACCGGTTTTTACATGCACACATGCAAATCTTCATTTTCTGTGCGTTAAGGCACTAACGTAGGTGAAGCACCCACTGGCCTGTGTTAGCATGTTGTCGTATGTCACATTGGTAGCGTTAGTGAACTCGTATTAAATTTTAAAAGCGTTGAGAATTTCTTTCATTTGAAAAATTTTATACGAGTGCTTTGAAAACTTTATACAAGTGCTTTGAACGCTCTTCCCTTATATAAAGAATTCTTCTTTAAAGGAATTCTCATACACTCCGTTGATTTCTTCATACATGCACTTTTTGAAAAGATGCACTTGAATTAATTTCTCAAAGGGAATTTTCAAACGTTCTTTTTATGAGTGGAATTTTCTAATGATTCCTTTTTTGAGTGGAGATTTTTAATGAGGCTCTTAAAAAGTGTTTTTTTTTTTTTAAATTCAAAAAAGTATGATTGTTGATCCGCTTAAGAAGAAAGTTTTTTTTTTTTTTTTTTTAGCACCGAGGAGATCTGAGACAGATCTGAGCCAGTGGACACCACTGCTAACAGAATAATTTCGGTGTAAATTTTCCAATGAAGGGATCCAATGAAAATTCGATGATGAAGGATGGGATTTGAAGTAGATCTTGCTGGTGTAGAGGATTCGAAAGCTTGTCACACAACGTGAAAATTAACCTGTTGGATTGATCGCAGATCAGGTAGATCTCTATTGTAAAATTTCCTTTGGTAAATATCTGGGGTAGATCTATCATTTTTTTCCTATCAGGTATTTTTTTTTAATCGTCAAGATGAATAATCAAATAATGAAAGCATACTTGAATGAGAGTAACAAAATTTATGGCTCCAATTACTCAAGTTGGAAATTCAATATGCAGACTATGCTAGAAGCACAGAGTGCTTGGACGATTGCAAATGGTGATGAACCGAACCCAGCAGTTGGAGCAGCATCAGTTCCAAATTGGGAGAAGAGAGAAGGTAGAGCAAAGACATTGTTGAAGATGTCAATTAAACACTGCATCATACCACATATCAAAGAATGCAAATCAGTAAGAGAAATTTGGATAGTATTGAAGGATTTGTATGAGATTAGGAATACAAATCATCTTATGTTCTTGAAGAGAAAAATTCTATCCATAAATATAGAGGAGAATGAAACAATTGCTTCTTTAATATCGCGGATCAAATATCTAAAGAAAAAATTGGCAGATATCAGTGGGATAGTTGCAGATGCAGATTTGGTCACGATTACCATTAATGGTATGACTGATGGTTACCAAATGTTTATCACTGGGATAAGTGCGAGAGAGAAAATCCTAAAGTTTGAAGAACTGATAGGAATATTAATGCAAGAAGAAGAAATAATATTGACTCTGAAACCCTAGAGTGCAGATCTTGCGCTAATGGCAAATAAGAAATTCTTCAAAGGAAAAGGAAATCCATCACAACAAAATGGGGGAATCCATAGAAAAGACCAAATCAAACTCAAGGTATGTATCCGAATAAAAACGACTCTATAATTAAATGTTTTTATTACAGAAAAATCGTTCATATGGATAAGGAGTGCAGGGAGAAGAAATTTCATGAAGAACAACAGAGGCATAAAAGACATGCAGGTCACTTTGCAAATGATGACCATGTTTAGGACTTCAGATTGTTCATGCAAAATTTGATGAGAATGTCGATGTAGACATCTAGTATGTATATTTGGGAGCATCTGCACATATGACGGGGAACAGAAAATGGTTCAAAGATTTCAAAGAAATAAAAAACAGAACACAAATATATCTTGGTGATGATAGAATTCATCAAATCAAAGGGTGCAGTAAAATTTCTGTTATTTTACCTAATGGTAATGTCAGATATATTCATAATGTAATGTATGTACCCGGAGTAACAAAGAATCTGATTTATGTATCCATGATTATAGATCAGGATCTCAAGGTAGAATTTTTTAAATCTAACTGTTATATTAAAGATCTGTTGGATGGCATGAAGACTATTTCTTCAGGAATTCGAATAGGAGATTTGTTGAAATTGGATGTGAGGACAACACTAGATTGAGTTTTGACAGCATTAATTTGACTACAGAAGAGTTATGGCACAAGTGACTTGGTCATATCAACTACAACGATTTTTTGTTACTTTAGAAAAAGGAAATGGTAAGAGATCTTTCCATTAAAACAAGTACATAATGATTGTGATGCTTGTGCATTAGGAAACATGCATAGAAAAGAATTCCCTGTCCGAGTAGAAAGGAAAAAGAGAGACATACTTGAATTAGTGCACACTAACATTTGTGGACACATGAAAACAAATTCATTAGGAGGTGCATTTTATTTTCTACTGTTTGTTAATGAATACACAAAGTTTTCTTGGGTGTATTTTATGAGTAAGAAAAGACACACATTTGAATACTTTAAGCAGTTCAAATATATGATTGAAAAGAAAACAGGGAAGCACATAAAGATTCTCCTCTCCGATCAAGGGGGAGAATACAGGAAGGAGGAACTTACCAAGTATTGTAAATACCATGAAATATTACAGAAATTCACAGTACCCCATACTTAGTAAAATGGAGAGTAGAAAAAAAGAACAGAAGATTGGTGGAGTGTATTAGGAGCATGTTGAAATGTAAGGATCTTTTGAATTTTTTTTGGGTTGAAGCATTGAATACTGCAGTCTATTTAAAAAATAGGAGTCCTACAAGAAGTCTCGAGTTTAAAACTCATTTTGAAGCATTATATGGATTCAATCCTATGCTAAAAAATTTAAGAGTATTTGGGTCTAAAGCATTTGCCCACATTCCAAAGGAAGACAGAAGAAAACTAGAGTCAAAAGCCATCAGATGTATATTTTTAGGGTATTGATCACAAATTAAAGCTTATAGATTTTTTAATCCCTATACTCACAAGATTTTTGTTAGTAGAGATTTCATGTACCATGAGCAAGTTCATGATGAATCTGATAAGCGCAATGAGGAATGAGATATTCCGTTTTTGGTGAAAGGAAGTGAAGAAACAGGTAACAACCATGATCAACAGAAAAAGGTAGAAGCAAAGAATTTAGATACAACAATCAAGGTGAGTCCATCAAAGGAAATTCAATATGGGTTGGAAGCTACACCAATGCTTAGAAGATCAGGTAGGTAGATTCAATTGCCTCCTAGATATAGGGAGAATGCCTTTATAACTAGTATGATGAATGTTATTGAACCTTCTAGTTATAGAGAATAAATTCAATGTAGTGAATGGAAAACAACTATGGAACATGAATATAAATCTATTCTAAAAAATAACACTTGGGAGTTGGTTGATGTTATATTCCCTTTCTTGATCCAGTCAAGTGGACGAAATTAGTTGATGGTACTTCCCATGGTATTTTATCATGGTATCGACCCATGGTATTTGTTGTCGGTTTTCGAGAAAAAATAATAAAATAAGGTCTCTAGAAAGTCCATCAAGCCTATAAAAATGGAAGAAACTAGCCATTTAGAATCATTCAGGTTTTAGCTATCTTATTGTGTTTTGGTTATGAACTTGGTGGGGCCAATTCTAGCATTGATCCCAGGACGAAAACCTCGCGGTGATGTTTATGTGGTGGATCTTTCCAGGATTCACAAGTGTGCTTCAGTTTCTTATATTTGTCATTTTTAAGCAGCTGTGCATGCCATTTGCAGGATTTTATGGTCTGGGCATGTATTTTACTTTCAATGAATAATATAAATAAAATGGCTGCATTTCTTGTGTTCTAGTTCTCGATGAAAGATTGTATTAAATGAGAACACTAAGATGTTTTAGATCTATCAAAATTTTTACTGTTTGGAATATTACAGTGTTATCTGAGCTGTGAATCCTTCCAGCCTGAGGGTTTATCACAAAATAATTTTGAGACTAGTTTTCAGTGATCCGCCTTAAATCACCCTAGCTAGAAATCCATCAATTTTAGTGGCTTATTCATATCCACCCTAATTGATATTTGCAGAAAGATTTCCATATCAATCAATTAGTTTATGTGACTTAACATTAGAAGATTTTGCAGGCTTACAAGGCAAATCTATTGATTGAGGGTCTAGATCTATTGCCCCCCATCAAGAAATCAAGCCTATTTTCAGTCCATGAGATCCTGTAGATTAAAGTTTTGGAGAGGATGATTTACGCCAGATCTGAAGTTAGTTAAATCATTCAAAACCTTAGAGCTTCAATATTAATGCAGAAATGACTTGATTCATCATGCAGAACTAAGTCGAGGGACCATAAAATTAAACTACGAGCATAAATAGGTCAACTCCTTATATGATTGGTTGCAGGTCACATTCTAGCGGTCTTGGGCATTCATGGTTGTAGACCACACATTCTGGCAGTTGAAGATCGTAAGTGTTGAGGAGGTAAATCCCCTCTGCGGACAGAGGCGATCCATACTAGCCCAGCAAGGGTCTAGCAACAATCATCAAATGCTACAGCGCAAGTTCCTAATTGCGAATAAATAAGCCAACAATGGAGGCCTACCTGGAGTCCAGTGCTATGATTCGTAGAAGAGATGGCGTTCTCGTTCCTCAGCCTCGGCAGATCACGATCCCCACGATCTCCGTGAATGGACACCTGCACATGCAAGAAACAACATGAATACAAGCATAAAATCCAGAATACGCAACTATATATTAGTCAGAAAGGATATAACTCATTATTAACTTAAGTGAAAAACAGAGTGGAACCATAGCCAGCAGTCATTCATTAATAAACAATCAAAAGAGAGTACAACCAATGTTCTGATGCCACGGTCTCCTTCAGAAGGGTCCCCAGTTGTTCACGTCTCGCAAAGCTCGCCAGGGAAAGGGAAAGCCTCTCTAGAGTCTCTCGATGATAGTCTCCTTACTTGAGTCGGCCTTAAGGGAAGAAAGAGGGCTCTTACAACACAAAGGCTCTTGGGAATTTGGAGATTCAAAGCTTAGGCACTTCAAGACTAGCTTGCAATGGCAATAGGCAAGCTTTTATAGATGGGGAAGGAAGGAGTTGGGATCCCTATTATTGTGGGATTGGCCCTATCATCAAGGAAGGTTCCATGAGAGGTGGAAAACCACTTCCCTTCCATGGAAATCCCGTAGCCAAACCTCCCAACTCAAGATAGGTAATGGTTTCTGAGTTTGTTGAAACACAACTTCCGCCATCTTTATTTAAAAAACACTCCTTAAATTGGCTGGCACGACTACGACTCTGGGACAGAGCGCCAGTTGGCGCGGCCTCTTCTTATTATTTTCCCCATTGGCGCGAGTGATGAACTGTCTGCCCGCGCCAATGCAAAAGGAGATGTTTTCATGGTTTTTTGCAAGGAGATGTGTTTAGGGCAATTGAAGCTCATGCTTAGAGGAATGCATTGATAATGGTTTCAAGGCATGACAATGTTCACAGGTCACAAAATGGGTCCTCCATTGTGCGGGACGGGGAATGGTAGGGATGGTGAAAAATTATTGTGTAACAGATGCCCCCTAAAGTATGAGGCCCGAGAGAGAGAGGGGTGAAATGCTTTACGAGGATGTGTCCAACTGAAGCTCCGCCGTCGGAAAACCTGCGTAGAAAAATACAACTGATATCTCAAGTACATGATGTATATGCGGTATGGGCGCAGCCATCCGAAACAGAGTACACTATAATCCGGATCCAGGGTATGGGCGCAGCCATCCAGCGAGGATCAAATAAATAGACTCAGGTATGGTCGCAGCCATCTAAACAGTGAGTCATGTACATAATGATAATAATCCACAATCGCAGCCTGGATTACAAAAGACACAATCCAGGGTCTTGCGCTCCATCTCGACCCAAATAAAGTACAAGTTCAAGCATGTGAATATGTGAGATGAAGTCGAACATGCAAGAACATCGTCTGATTACCAACCAATGACGAGAGCTGTTAACAGACGTGAGAGGGACCACCAATAATGATAATGGCCCTCAAGGTACTACAGGTACAATCTACTGCGTGTGAATCAATGAGCTGGCGTCGAACACCCGTAAAATCACTCGATCGGAGGCAAATGATGAAAACCCCACGTCGAATGCGACGAACCTGCCATTGAGGCATGCAGGCTCCAAGGTACCATAAAAGAGTCTCTAGATCAACTTCTTGGATAATGAGCTGAATTCGATAGGAAGTGACCTTGATCGAAGGTGGGCCATAATGTTTCCCACATCATCGACACGAGACAGAGGAACATGATGTTTTTGTTGTGAATCAGGATCGTATGAGAATTAGAGGAAGGTTGATATTTGCAGAGGTCAACTTCTCTTGAACATATAACGGCACAAATAGTGGTTTTGGCAGTATTTGACATCAACAGATCAGAGGTCATGGTGACAAGGCAATGAGCAGAGGAGAGGTCAAAAAGGATTATCCAAACCCACAGAGGAAAGTGAAAAAATGAGATGAGATGTCCCCAACCCGAAACGAATGCAAACAATTGACATGTTCAAGAGCGACATACTGCCGACGACAACGATGATGGTTCCATTTTTTCACCCACCATTTCTAGCGAGTACCCCAATTATTTTTGATAACAAGCTTGAAGGGGATAACATATGCTTGTAATATAAGTCCGCCCTTCGGGCGAATCCATCCTAGTGCATTTAATGATTCCTAGGAAGGAGAAACTCGGAGAACATCATTTCGACTGGATCCGATGTCATCAAGGTTTAACGAGTCTGACAAAGGGAGAACTCGGCGTCTTTTCATGTTTAGAGAGTTTGAAAAGACATCAGAAAAGTAAACTCCACAGGTCCCTTTTCGTAAATAGTTCCTTAGATCCGAAAAGGTAGAAAACAATATCCAAGAAAACCTCCTAGTCGCGATAGGCTAGGGTATTCCTTTTTCGTAATCAATCTATCCCAGCCCGAAAAAGGGGTAAACGTATACTAGGTAAATGTCGATTCGTGTCCATTTTAACGAGATCGAAATGAAAAGGGCCTCAGCAATCCTTTCATGTTTAGAGAGTCAAAAAAGAGCTGAAAGATGACTCCAAAGTGACTTTTTCATGTATTTACCGAGTCTGAAAAAGTATAAAATACAACTCGTTTCCACCGTTAAAGTCGCAAGAAACCTGCTACTGCACATACCAAGCAAGCGTAAAACCCATTTTCGACATAACATATTAAAATATTTGATAAAAATAACTTTTAAACCCATCCTATGTCGAAAAAGTTATAAATATGCCAAAATGGTAAAAACAAAATTACATTTACTATTTACCTTGGTAAAAAGCAACAGTGGTCCATTTTGGAGTGCAAACTTCTGACGGCGATTGCGACAAATCTGGTTGACCATTCAGATTCTCGTCTGCTACAGGTAAGAGGCACTTCTCTATACTTCATTTCAATCCATTTTTTTGATAGCTTTCCCTCATATATCAGGCTCTGTAGCAACTTTTTGAATTTTTAGGGCTACGCTCATTGGCGCGGGTATCGGGCACGGACCCGCGCTAATGGGCTTTTCCATGCAAAGGGCTTGCACCACGTGGCGTGACTGTTCAAAAAACAGCCGCGCCAGCGGCCAAACCCAAATTTCCGCCTAGAAATTGGAAATTTTAATCATTTTAAATGAAATTTGAAGCCTACCAGAGATCTAATTAAGGGCTTATGACCATGTGGATGCAGGAAATCAAGCAAAATGGTGATTGAGTGGAAAGAAAGAGAGCATGGAGAAGAGGATGAACAGGTCATAGAAAGTGAGGCTTGCATGAATGCCCTCAGAAACTGTGGGCTAAAGAAGTTCTTCCTTACACCCTGTTTACAAGCTCAGCCCGAGCTCCTCCAGTATCTGATCAGTATTTGGGACGAACAGGAACAAGTGTTCAAGTTGCGAGACCAGGTATTGGATCTGGAGGTCTCCGATGTGTATTTCATAACCGGATTGTCTCGCAGAGGTCTGGTACCCATCCTGACTGGGAGCAGACCATCTGGCGAGAAGATGGAAGAAGTGATGGCACGAGTGTGCCCAAGAGCACAAATGGGATCAGGGAGAAAAAAGGTGGATATCCACACCATCCCCGACTTGGAATTGAGAGTTGTCCTACATACCATCATGCGGGCTGCAGGATCACAGGCATCGCACGAGGCCACAAAGGCCCAACTCCTGCTGGCCTCAGAATGCATGAGTCCCTTATTGTTTGACTGGGCTACGGCAGTAACAATAAACATGAAGAGACAAATCAAAAAATGCAAGCAAGCTAAACTGAAACAGTTTGGCTATGGTTCCATCCTGGTATCGTTCATTCTGGAACACTTACCAATCTTCCAGGGCCAAGGGGCCATAGTAGCAGAGCCGATCCCACGAGAGCCAAGAATGGCTCACTAGGCAGCATTAATGCCCAGAGCTGGAGGCGGCCAACAAATGTCCTGGAGGCCGGAGTTTTTTAGGTGGTTACAGCGCCAGTTAATTGTAGTGGAGGACTGGCCATATGCAGGAACTGACTTCACCGGAGACCCAGATCTCCCACTGCCAGAAGGAGATGACTGGGACGAGGAGTTGGGTAAGACCTCATGTTTTTTATTTTTATGTTTTACGTTTTTTTTTTGTTAATACACATTCGTCCTAACACATTTTATATATGTATGCAGATGTGGGCCCTGAGAGACCAGCCGGGATGTCTCCAATGTCGCGGAGGACTCATCTCACCCCTGATCCTCAGGGAGAGGGCACAGGAGGAGAGGAGTTGATCCAGAATCTCGAGGGCATTGCCCGAGGGATCCCGGACTATGCTCGGCTGGCGAATGTACCAATGGCGTACCAGCATCATACGGTGGGAGTTCCAAGTCGGATCCACCGAATCCTGAGACGCTTAGTGCGTGCAGTTACATGTTATCATGAGAACCATGCGGATTAGCTCTTAGGGATTATACCACACCTATTTTTTGAGAGACATATCGTCTCTGGATGTACTTAAGACGATTATGTATATTTTCACTTTATGTGACACACTCTATGTAAACATTTCGATATCTATATATATATGCATATCTATTTCTGGATGGATCTTTCTTTACATGTGATGATGATTTACAAATTGCGCAAATGTCTGTCTAATACCAAATTTTCTACCGCATCTGTTAATGTATTCAAATGCCTGGGTATATGTTGATATGTAATGTATTCAAAATTCCTTTCCAATAATCGAATACGCAGATATAGACGTGAAATGGACGGGTTTCTTACCGAATAGCGTCCGTTCAATTGCAACACTACAAGTTGCGAATCTAGATACACAAGAAATTCACGGATACCAAGGTTTATCGCCTCGGTTAATAATTCTAACACAACACTATATTCCGCGATGTTGTTTGTGGTACGTCCTAGACACACACCTTGCAGGTTGACCAACTCACCAGCAGGATCATAGATAACCTAGGCTGCCAAAGAAAAATTCCTGGTACTGCGGGAGGCGCCATCCGCGAAACCAACAAATGGATGAATAGACATCTGCACAACTAGGAAGACCCGATCAGCAGAAAGATGTTTACAAGGCACACCACACCATACATGCACACAAATGAAAAACACACCTATGTACACACACCACACCAAGAAATCACTTCAGGCATAGTACTTTTTGAGGTACAACCCATTTCTGGGCTGCGCCAGCGGAACTCCTTCATAATCTATAAGCTCATAAGCCCTGTTTTTCCAAACATGTTTTACTATATAAGGCCCATGCCACATAGGCTGGAACTTACTGGCTCCAAGCTTGTCATGTGCTTGATCGTACAGGAGGACGAGGTCTCCTTCGATATAGGAACGAGGAGAAACAGATTGATCAAAATGAGTTTTGACCCTCTTCTTTTGTGCTTCAATAACCAAAGCAGCTAGATGACAGGTTTCATATAACCGTTCCAGATACAGAAGACTTTCTTCTTCAGCAGAAGTATTAGGTAGAAGTTCCACAGCTAATTTCAAAGAAGGAATCTCGCATTCAACCGGAAGAGTTGCTTCCAGACCATACACCAATTGAAATGGTGTGAACCCAATTGCACTCTTTGCAGATGTTCGGTATGCCCAGAGAGCTGAGAATAGTTGGAGATGCCAATTGGATTTGTGAATACCAACTGTTCGCTGAAGCATAGTGACCAAAACCTTGTTCACTGCTTCAACCTGACCATTCGCCTGAGGGTAATATGGTGTTGAGTTGTCGTGACGCAAGCCCAACTTTGAAGTCAGCTCCGCCATCATATAATCTCGGAAATGAGTACCGTGATCAGTGACGATGGCTTGAGGAACCCCGAACCGTGCAATAACGTGGTTGAATATAAATTGAGCAGCCGTTTTCCCGTCAGCAGCTAGTGTAGGCATCGCCTCGGCCCACTTGGTGAAGTAGTCGACGGCGACAATTATATACGCATGCCCCCCAGCCGAGCAAGGGTTACACGTCATAAAATCCATGCCCCATTTCGCAAAAGGGCCGACGGTAATAACAGGATGCAAGGGGAGAGGCGGCGCACGCATCTTGCGCTGAAATATCTGGCACGCATGACATTTACGGACTGCCATGATATAGTCTTTGAATATAGAAGGCCAGAAATAACCTGCTCGCAGAATCTTATGGGCAATAGCATACCCGGACATATGTCCACCACAGGCACCATTGTGGCAGTCATTTAGGACCTTTTCAGCCTCTTCCAAGGTTAGGCATCGCCGGAGCACCGAATCTACTCCAATGCGGTATAAGGTATCTCCTACTATACGGTAGGGCTGGGACTGGTGCCGAATCCGACGGCGGGCAGCCTTATCCAACTCAGACCGAAATGTCGAGGTCTGAAGATACACTATTATGTCACCGTACCAAGGGTCACGAGTACTGATGAGGAAAAGCGTTTCGTCCGGTATATGATCTTCAGAGTGTGAGGGAGCAGAGTCTGTAGGGAGAGAGCATATCAGATCCGCGAAGACCAGTGATTTAGTTGACTTAGCGGTAGTGAAATCTAATTCAAACTCCTCCAGGATAATAATCCATATGGAGTACTTGCCCCCTAGTAATTGTCGGGAGAGAATATACATCATAGGGTTGCAGTCTGAAACCACTGTTATCGTATGCAAAAGGATGTAATGGCGAAAGCGCTGTACAGCATGTACGGCTGCTAGTGCCAACTTCTCGACATGAGCATAACACGTTTTGGGATCGAGAAGGTTCCGTGACAGATAATAAACAACATGTTCATCACCGTCATCGTCATCCTGCACCAAGACCATGGCTATGGTGCTAAATGTGGCGGCGAGATATAAAGTGAAGTTGCGGTGGTAGTCCGGAGGACGAAGCAACGGAGCATTGACAAGCAACGTCTTTAGCTTCTCAAAGGATTGCTGAGTGATTTCATCCCAATGGAAGGGAACGTTCTGCTTTAATAAACAAGTGAATCCTTTGGCCACCTCAGCATAATTCGGGATAAAGCGCCGAAGAAAGTTCGCTTTCCCTTGCAGACTCTGTAACTGATATAGGGAGGAGGGAGATGGGAGATTTATGATGGCCTCGACCTTTAAAGGGTCAAGGCGAATTCTGTCTTTCGAGACTATGAATCCTAAAAGACGGCCAAAATCAACGCAGAAGACACATTTATGAGGATTAAGCCTAATATTGTAGCATCTGCAACGAAGAAAAATCTGGCGGAGATGCTCAGGATGGTCCTCTCGCTTAGTCGAATGGGCTGGCAAGTCGTCCAGATAAGGCTGAACGATATGGCGAATGTCATGAAAAGCGTAGGACATCGTACGCTCAAAAGTGGCTCCAGCCTTATTCAAGCCGAACAGGAGCTTTTTATATGCGAAAGTACCCCACAGACAGATGAATGTGGTCTTGTGTTGATCCTCAGGTGTAATATTGATCTGATTATATCCTGAGAAACCGTCCATCAAGGAATAGATCTCACTTCCAGCACATTCGTCGATAATCTGGTCTATGAACGGAGTGGGATAATTATCCTTTGGACACGCGCGATTGATGTTGTGATAATCAACACAGACTCTAATTGTACCCTGCTTTTTATTGACAGGGACAATGTTAGACACCCATTTTGTGAGGGGGATAGGATAAATAAAACCCGCGTTCAGAAATTTTTCAACTTCTGCCTTAATTGCGGCGGCTTTCCGAGGATGCATGGGGCGTAAGCGTTGGCACACGGACTTCGCACCAGGATAGGTTGGAATCTCATGCACTACGATACTAGAATCAATCCCCGGCATTTCCTCGTAGGACCACACGAAAACATCTCTGAATTCCTTAAAAAGCTCAGTATAGACTTGAATCTCATCGGGAGAACAAGTCACACCCACATGAATATTCTCAACGATCCCCGGTTTAATGGAGATGTTGATCGGGGTGGTTTGAGTAATGTTACTCAGGTTACCCTCCGAAAAAACCTCGTGCGTCAAAATGGGCGTTTGAAGAGGAGGGGTAGGAACCTGAGTAGCATAACGCTCTAGACAGTCAGACATTGCCCCCAAGCTAGGCATAAAAGAGGAGCGATGATGTCCATCGCCCCAAGGCAGCTCCTCAAGAGACATAGTTTCAATGATGGCCTCATCGGAAGGAAAAGTCTCTTTGAGAGGATCAGGTGAATCGGCCTGACCAAGCCAGGGGGATTGAGAGTAGACGTCGAGAGCCATGCTCAAAGGAGCATGCTGAGGAGGTGGAGGATGCGATGCGGCAACAATTTCACAATAGCTGATCTCTACTGGAGTCAAGGGAATTGATTCTCCAAAATCAAACACCTGCTCAGGCGTAGGAATAAGCCAGGGGTCATCGGACCTGGAAATCATGTTGACTTGAGCGGTGTGCGGTGGTGGTGCGAGAAAAATACCCATGAGGACAGGGTCTTTGAAGAGACCAGGTCCTACACTTTCCGAGGGATTCGGAATTTGATCCACGTATGGCACGTTGTTCTCAGAGGTAGAGGTGAAAAATGACAACTGATCCACCGTGACAATTTTTCCCTCGTGAGGGAACTTCAGAAGTTGAAATACAGTGGACGGCACGCATAGCATGGCATGGGTCCAGCTGCGTCCAAGAAGTATATTGTAGTTGAGTTTGGCGTCAACCACTTCCACTTCCACGTTGACAGTTTTCCCCTGTAAAGTGATCGCTAGACTCTTGAGAACACCCAGGGGTTTAGATTCCCGACCATCAAATGCCTCTAGGGCATTGGGAGATGACGAAAGGGCCGGAGAGCCGATGGCCTTCCAGCAAGCAGAGGACATAACGCAGGTAGAGGCACCTTCATCCACAACGGCCCTATGAATGTTGAGACCATTAATCCCGACTTGAATAACAAGAGCGATTTGATGTGGAAGCCAGGGAGTGAAATTCTCTAAATCGAAGGTGAGAAGACTCGAATCGGCGGGGATCAATGCCCCCAATCGCAGACAGTAAATCCTTCCATTGCGAAGGAAAAATTTGAAGAACTTCTAGCGCAGACATGGAAAACGATGCCTGTACCAAATCCTCATCAATGCTGTAATGTTGAGCGGCACGAGCATTCGGATTATAAGAAGATCTTCGAAGGACACCTTTAGAAGGTGGTTTCACAACGGGTTCAGGAGTGGGCTTCTCGATTTCCAATGAACCGGAGGTAGGTAGGGGAGGCGGTCCATCCACAACTGCCTTCCCAGGTGCCTACCGTGATTCGTTGTAATCCTTCAAATGCGTAGCGACAGAGATAGGTGCAACACTCTTCATCATGAAAACTTGGGACCCAAATGGTGCAGATGGTGACAGCTATTCGACCATCTGGGTCTGCTGAGATGGAAATGGCTCTTTTAAAACAGTCGGAGTCCCTTTAGAGCCCTTGAGAATTTGACTAACCTCGGATCGTCGTGGAAAATCCTTAGTATAATGGTCCCCTTCACAAATGAGGCAAGGGTACTTCGGTTTACGCTGAGAGCCATCCTCAGTGCGAGATTTGGATTCTGGCTTTGGGGCATCAGATTTAGATTTTCCTTTGCCCTTCTTCTTCCCCTTGGAAGTTTTCTCCATAGGATTGGCCTGAACGGAATTCACTTCCACGGTTTTACCAGAATCGGACAGGGCGGGATTAGCAGGAGCATTGTTGGAAGAATTAGAATTCTGCTTCCCATTCGAAGATTTCTTCGAATTCTGAGAGACAGAACCAATGACACCATCCACCGCAGGGGTAGGCAAAGCCTTAGAGATTCTGGACCGCGGGGCATTAGGAAAGATATCATAAAGCGTGCCAGACTGAGAATATACAAGATCCAGATATTGGGCACGCACAGTGGCTTGTTCCTCCGTCACACACGCTCCCATCGCAATATCCTGAGCGATTTTATTCACAAAGGAGGTGGTAAACCAGTGAGTTAGTATCTGATCAGGTATGTGAAACTTGATCAGTCTACGACGGCGCCGCCACTCATGAATGTGATCAAAGATGTGAGTGGCTTTATCCTGCTTTAGAGAAGTCAGGAGGTGTGTCCCGACTTCATAACAAACCGGTAACTGAAAGTGTGTGAGGAAAGCCATGGCTAAAGAATTGAAATCTTGGAAAATGCCACGGGATAACTCTATGTACCACTTAGCAGTAGCTCCAGTTAAAGTACGCTGGAAGAGGCGCAGGCGAATCGAATTGTCGACCCAAGAGTTAGACGAACACCAAAGATGATACGTCATCACATGCGCCTGGGGGTCCTCTCCAGCTTTTCCCTCAAACTTGGGGCAATCACCTAGTATCTTGGTGGGAACCGGAGGCCAATATGGATTATGTAAAATCAGATCATTGGTCAACTTTGAAACATCCGACAACTCCAAGGTGGCTAGGAATGGCAATGGTGGATTGACCGGCATGCCAGACCCAGGATGAGGACCGTTACCTGTACTCCATAATGGTTGTGAATATCCTTGCCCCCATGGGTTCTATCCCATAGGATTCTGACCGTAGGGGGTGTAGGTCATATAACCAGACTGATTTGGATGCTGGTAACCAGAGTGTGGGGCCTGATAACCAGGGTACGGATCCTGATTATATGTCGGCCTGGTGTAAGCAGCATTCAGATTTGGCTACTGAGTATAGGTAAAACCGAGTGGAGGAGGATAATACTGAGAGCCTCTGGGGTGGTTATAATTCGGTTGAGATTGACCATGAGGATAATAACCACCCTAAGGATGAGTAGGCTGCTGAAAAGTGGAACCGTGCAAAGCCTGATAAGTAGGGCGCAACTGTTGATTTTGCTGCGGCATTGAATGAGTCGGCTGTTGAGCAGGGTTAACAGAATGAGCGGGCTGCCCTGAGTGAATAGGTTGACCCGACTGAGAGGGCTTCCCTGAATGAACAGGTTGGCCCGAATAAACAGGTGGCGCTGGTTGAGCAGGCTGGCCTGGTTGTGAATGAGCCCCAGGTTGTACCGGATGGACCAGTTGGCCGGGAGGCGGAACACCAGGTTGTGCCGGATGGGCCGGTTGGCCTGGTGGAGGAACAGGACCAGGTGGCTGCTGAAAACCGGTTTGACCCGAAACGGAACCATAGGATGGTCCCGGCTGATATGCAACGTTAGAAACAACAGGATATTGAGGTTGCATAGGTAAAGAAGGCTGGATTTTCCCCCCAGGACCATAGACCGGTCCCATTTGATACCCCGGCTGAGGCTGAACAGGTTGACCGGAAGGGCTATAATACTATCCTTGCGGACCATACGATGGCCCTTGTTGGCTGACAGGATAGCCTTGCATGGGCTACCCCTGTGGATCATAAAGATAGCGAGGTTGGCCCAAAGGTTGGCCTTGGAAAGGCTGCCCTTGCGGGTTATAAGCCTGGTTATAAGGTAAACCTTGAGCATAGAGGTAAGCCTCAGGAGCGGGTAGACGTAAAATCTCCTCGTGCTCATCATATTGACCTGGGAAAGCATACACAAGTGTACCATCCTGTGCATAGTGTGAAAAGTAAGAGTAGTTGGGATCTTGGGAGGATGGTCCAACCTTGGTGTTCGACTGTTGCAAAGACAACCGATACTCCTCCGAAGATAAGTTCTCCGATATAGCAGTTGCTAGATAAACATATTCAAGAGTTGGCACAGCCCTTGCAGCAGATGCTGTGACAACAGGAGAAGAGGTGGCCACACAGACAGTGGGCCGGACGGGAACAGAAGTAACGAGCATATGAGGAGGCACCCCGGGCGTAGTAGCAGCTGGCCTCGGAGAAGGAGCTGACACTCCCATAGAGGCTGCGGCGGAAATGATCTGACCCAAAGATCTGTATCCCTGCGGTAAAGAGGGACTGGCTGTTGACATGTCAGCCAGTTCAGAGTTGTCTCCCTGAAATAATCTTCGTGGGAAGAGCTGATATTCTTGACCAGACGTTGGGATTTCCTCACCAGAATCACTCATGGTTGATCCTGCCGTTAAATCTCATAAGAGGCGGCGAGGACTAGGAGGAAAAATAGCAGCAACAAAAGGTGAGCCTGATGTAAGAGAAAGGAAATCAGCTCCTAATCTCAATTCAGACACAGGGTCCAAAAAGGGCCAATTGAACTCAACTGGTCCCCCAAAGGGTTGCTCAAAAAGAACCGGTCCTCCGTCAGGAAACTCGGAGACACTGGGCTGCTGTGGTTCAGCAGAGGATTGGGAAACCTCTGATGAATCGTCTGTGTAAGGACTACCAGTAGACGAAATCGAAGGTTCCGCCACTGTGGCAAACGACCAGAGAAAAAGAAGCAAACACACACACGGGCTGAAAAAGAGTCAAGACACACGATCAAACGGTCAACAAGCAATATCTAACAGGGCGTATAATCGTGGGTGATTAATTTTTTACCACATTGAAAAATAAAAAACTTCACCGTTTCATGTTTTAAGAGTCGAGAAATGATAAAAGATGACTCTATCTCTTTCAGATTTGACACAAGCGTGAAAGGACAAGCGCTTGACGATCTTTTCAAGTTTAGGGAGTCAGAAAAGATCAAATGACTGCTCAGGAATACTAGGCACAAAGGGTGTACCAAATAACCATGAACTGCAATATACACCTTGGTTTCAATAATGAAAAAAAATCAACCAAGGACTTTCCGTACGTGCAGGCAATCTCACCGAATGTTGTGTTCGGTGTATCACAGGTATAGGGCGGCAGACTCGACTTCCTATGGATAAAGGATTGAAAACCTAGAGGGGTCTCCCTTTATATACGCGATGGTACGGGGAGCACAAGTCCGTACTAGCGCTGTCTAAAGCCAAAAGGCGAACGACAGATGCTAGGTTTAAAGACGCCGGAACACGTCTCTAGCCTAGACCTCTAAATGTGTTTTGTTAGATTCCAATGCTGCCTTACTGTAAATTGAGTATATTTTAAATTTGATCTTCAATTACGTTTCAGTTTTCAGGCCCTAACGAATGTGTTGACTCAAAAACTCCTAAATGCAAAGCTACATGCCACAGTACACCATTTCGTTCGATGAAAACTAGCTACAGAAGAGTTGAGAGTTTTTTACACGAAAAAAATGATCGGAAGACAAACAATGATATCTCTAATGCAACTAATGAAATCGAAAATTTTCATTCAAATCACTAATTACTAGTAAAATCGAAAAAATTCAATTTTCACTAATCAACCAAAAGAAAAAGAGATTTTTTTTTGTAATTTTCAATGTTTGATAGCTAGATGCACTAAACAAACTGAAAATAAAAGAGAAGCAACTTGAGGAATGATATTGAGAGAGAAAAACGAACAAATTTCACTCAATGACAAAAACAATCAGATCTCAAATCGACCAAAGTCTCTCAAAACCAAGAAAAAGAC
The DNA here is from genome assembly GCA_034641835.2 of Pinus albicaulis. Taxonomy (NCBI): domain Eukaryota; kingdom Viridiplantae; phylum Streptophyta; class Pinopsida; order Pinales; family Pinaceae; genus Pinus; species Pinus albicaulis. Next base: position 1,218,436,752 of record CM076580.1, read on the forward strand.
TCAAAGGCTCTAATGGACCGTGTGATCTAGGCCCAAAGCAAGACCAAACGAAATTTGAATGAAGAAACCAGCAATCACCCAAAAATCGCAACAAAACAGTGAACAACTACTAAGAGAATGCGAAGGAGCAATCAAAGAGTTGACTAGATAAACGAAACACCAAAACTCCCAAGGAGGGCTCGATACACAAAGCCACTAGATGCCCTAGGGCTTAAAACGTGAAATCGATGGAGAAAATAAAACAACCAAAGGACGAAGGCAAATTCCCAGTCAAACAGGACTCCAACACACTCAGGTAGTCGAAAAATCAAGAAGAAAAAAACTGACCAGACCTAGAGAGCTCAAAACTGAGCAAACTAAAATACCCTACAGGAGTGGCGCGACTGTAAGGCTGCAACTGGCGCCAGCAAGCAATTGGTGTGGGTAATACAAAAGCAACATGCGCCAAATGGCGCGACTGTCAGGCTAAAAAGCACGCCAGTCGAGTTTCTCAGCCAAAAATAAAAAGGAACTACTCCAGAAGCAGATCAATGCAAACTAAGCAAACCAAGAAGCAAAAAACAGCAAAAGAGCCCAGCCTAAAAGGCTAACGAAGCAAGGAAAATCATAAAACAATCAAATCAAGACAATCCAAACGAGACAGTGAAAACTCGACGGTCCCCAGCGGAGTCGCCAAATTGTTGAGGAGGTAAATCCCCTCTGCGGACAGAGGCGATCCCTACTAGCCCAACAGGGGTCTAGCAACAATCATCAAATGCTACAACGCAAGTTCCTAATTGCGAATAAATAAGCCAACAATGGAGGCCTACCTGGAGTCCAGTGCTATGATTCGTAGAAGAGATGGCATTCCCGTTCCTCAGCCTCGGGAGATCACGATCCCCACGATCTCCATGAATGGACACTTGCACATGCAAGAAACAACACGAATACAAGCATAAAATCCAGAATACGCAACTATATATCAGTCAGAAAGGATATAACTCATTATTAACATAAGTGAAAAACAGAGTGGAACCATAATCGGTAGTCATTCATTAATAAACAATTGAAAGAGAGTACAACCAATGTTCTGACGCCGCGGTCTCCTTCGAAAGGGTCCCCATTTTTTCACGTCTCACAAAGCTCACCAGGGAAGGGGCAAGCCTCTCTAGAGTCTCTCGACGATAGTCTCCTTACTTGAGTCAGCCTTAAGGGAAGAAAGATGGCTCTTACAACACAAAGGCTCTTGGGAATTTGGAGATTCAAAGCTTAGGCACTTCAAGACTAGCTTGCAATGGCAATAGGCAAGCTTTTATAGATGGGGAAGGAAGGAGTTGGGATCCCTATTATTGTGGGATTGACCCTATCATCAAGGAAGGTTCCATGAGAGGTGGCAAACCACTTCCCTTCCATGTAACTCCTGTAGCCAAACCTCCCAACTCAAGATAGGCAATGGTTTCTGAGTTTGTTGAAACACAACTTCCGCCATCTTTATTTAAAAAACACTCCTTAAATTGGCTGGCACGAATGCGACTCTGGGACAGAGCGCCAGTTGGCGCGGCCTCTTCGTATTATTTTCCCCATTGGCGCGAGTGATGAACTGTCTGCCCGTGCCAATGCAAAAGGAGATGTTTTCATGGTTTTTTGCAAGGAGATGTCTTTAGGGCAATTGAATCTCATGCTTAGAGGAATGCATTGATAATGGTTTCAAGCCATGATAATGTTCACAGGTCACAAAATGGGTCCTCCATTGTGTGGGACGGGGAATGGTAGGGACGGTGACAAATTACTGTGTAACAGTAAGTGCATACATTCGGGATCTTACAGTGGAATAAGGTGCCATATATTATGAGTCCAAAGCCATCAACATACCATAACCTTATGCATATTGTTTATCTAAGATTTTCAGGGTGCCGATAAAAGTGGTGGATGTGGAGGGCTGACATCTAAAACAAGACAACGCAACAATCTAGCAAGACCGTGGAGGACACCAAGACAGCTGAGTGACAGTAGGACGTCGTCCCTGCAGGAGAGAGGAAGCCAACAATCTGCTAATAAATTTTGCGCATCACTGGAGGGCATCGTACTCTGTAATATTTCCCCCCCCCTCATGCAATTTCAACATCCAAACATGACAGGAGGAATGTTTTCTCTCCTGGCAACGGAAGGACCTCCGATGAATAATGCACATCGGTGCAGTACTGTGTCAACATGAGCCAAGGTCAACAACTATAACCCGTAGCAAGCTATCTATGAGCGCATATGTAAATAGCAGTAGACCATTGGGCACAGGAGATTTTCTCTCTCAAGGGTTTCAGGTGCCAAATATTATTATTTCTGTTGTGGTTCGAATTGCTATTTGTGGAGATCGATTTATTTAACAAGAAGACGAGTTTTTTATTACTCTAGTACCGAAATTCTTCAGATAAGAGGCCAAATAATTATTGTTGAGGGTCGAATTGCCTCTGCCCAGAGGTCAATTTAGCCCATCTAAGATCAGTCTTGTGCTAGAAATTAACGCAGATCGAGAGCATAAATTGGAGGAGTTATTCATTAGTATGATCATTTCTGGGTTGAGAGCACTGGTTTCAAATTTATTTGCAGGGACAAGTTGATTTCTTTGGTTCGTGAAAGCTAATGCATCGGATTACATTGAAGGGCCATGAGGCCATACTGTTTTGTGGAGAAGTATTAGATCTGAGGTGTCTCACGGGCCTCGTCCGAGATCGTAGATTCCCAACAAAAGTCAATACCATCTAGTGTTACCCCAGGGGATCAAATAACACACAGATGGAAGAGGTGCCATCCAATGATCTGCCATATAAAGTCTGATCCCTTCTTGAGGTGCAAGCGGATGGGTGCACGATATCAACAAGTTAAATTCCTATTGGATTGAGATTTATCATTTCTCATTCACGGAAGATTCCCATAAGCCTCATTGTAAGGTCGAATCCAGAGCACAAGAAAGATCGATTTCAATCACTGGGAAAATCACTCGTTGAAGACCACAAGATTAGTGTGTTGCACATGAGCGGGTCAGAGAATAAAGGATCGCAGAAGTTTCCAAGGGTGGAGGAGTTGAGAAGCTATTCCTTCCCCTACCAAGGGTTCTCATTCGAATCATTTGCCGCACCATCACTAAGAGAAAGAGCAAATAGGAGCCATTTTTAGGATTGGGCGTGGTTGACTACCCCTTTCTTGGTCGATTGCAGCGGGCTGAGAGTTGCCACGTTAGGGCTATCTCACGCTCGATTTTCTTAAAAAAAATCTTCACATTATTATTTCTGGAGAAGTGGAGAAATTTCTTTTTTGTTGAAGGCTTAAGCTGCGTTACAAGGAAAATATATATATATATTGGATACATAAGTGAAGGGAAAATTATTTATAAGTCCATGGGTCAAATATTTGAAAGCATGATTGTCAAAATTTTCCAATGAAGAATTAATATATTTTTTCTTGGGTATGGGAGTAGATGGACCGTCTTAAAGAAATTTTGGAAAACAACCAGAAAATCCTTGATGAACTAGTGAGGATATATGGTCCTTTAAGCAGCCATACCTCCATAGAACAAAATCATAGTCAAAGCAGGAGACCATTCTCAAAAAGGGTCTATGTCATTCTGTAGCAAAAGCAACCATGGGAGGTGAAGGAAGGACAAAGAAGAGGAGCTAAGCTCTTCGCACTTGACTTTGAATTGCAACAAAAAAAATCAGTCATAGACCTTTATAAGTTGGAGGAATTAGACATATGTTTGTCCAAGGTGGGACAACCAGAATGGAAGAAACTCAGTTGGGCTCTGAAACCATCCATGCTTGCATTAATACAACCCAGACTTTGGGAACATCCTGATGAAGAGGTTAGGCTCACAATTGCTTCTTGTTTCAGCAGATTCATAGCCCTAACATCACCATTACTGCCCTACAATAATGATCTCATGATAGATATACTACAACTGATAGTAGAAGCCCTTCAGGGGTTGAACAACATCATGTGTCCTACTTATCAAAAGCGGTGCAAAATTTTAAAACTCATGGCAGAGTTCAGCTTTGGCACATTCATGCTGAATATGGAATGTGACGAGTTTATCTTTCAGTTGCTCCAAAACATTTATACCAGTATTACATCAGCTCACTCAGACCATGTCAAAGCATGCATGCAAAAGATTGTGTCTCTGTTCTTAAAAGGAGATGCTGACATATGTAAGGTACTAAGATCCAAATTGCTAACCATTTGGAGAAAGGAACCAAAGGTATCACTAGCTGCCTATGATCTAGTCAAGAAATTGGTCAGGCAAAACATAAAATGGCTCAGAAAGGTGTTGACTAGGAAGGAGTTGAGAAGTATTGATGGGGAAAGCAAGAACAAAATCTGCTGCAAGAATGAACTAAGGAGGAGAGGACTATGCTTTAATTGCAAGGGACCTTGGGCCCTTAACCATTCCTGTCCAGGTGATAAGAAGAAGGAAACAAAGACAGAACAAGAGGAGATTACTTCAAATCATGGGGAGTCTTTTGTAGCTGGGTCTATTGATCTTCAGGATGGTGAGCAACATCGTGACATTATTCAGGGAGGCTTGCAGGATGACAAACATTTGGAAGTGCATGAGGAAATTCTACCTAATGCCATTGATGAGGTTGATTCCTATACAATGGAGTTCGTAGATCCTGAGGGGAATATCCATGAAGAATATGAACAATCAAGTATACATAAAATTCCACTAATGCATCTATGTTCGACAGTTGAAAGGGATGAACATATTGTCTCCACTGATGAAGGAGACCTGGGAGATTTGAGTGAGGATCCAGCCACAGTGGACGAGCATGATGAGTATGAGCACGAGGAGAAACGTGACAAACATAATGTGAAAAATGGACCATTCTTAGAGAGTTGGTCAAAGGCTCAAGTTGAATATGTGGTCGTTGGGCATCGGGTACAAAAAAATACAAATATAGTCAGCACGACACTATGATTTCCAGTAAAAGACTTTCGAGAAAGGATCAAGCATTTCAAGACAGATCTTATGTTGTTGAAATAGAAAGTCTAGACAGTCTTAGACAGTCTTAGACACCTCCTTACAGGAGAACAGAAAAATTGAGGAACTCATAGGGGTATGTGCCGAATCAAAGACCAAGTTGTCTAGTGTTAACGAACGACTCAAATCCCTCATAAGGTAGCAAGAGGAGTACGATTGGGAGTTTTAGAGAAGCCCTCTATAGGAATACATAGATAAAGCTTGCAACACCAACAACCCACCTTTATACATTGGGAAGAGCAGGGAAGAGTTCTCCAAATACATCATACTGGGTAACCAAGTAGAGCAACATGAATCGAGCATCAAACAGCATCAACATAGCATATTTGTGGATATTCATTCTTTCCCAAGTATGGATTGGTGAGAGATTATGAGTTGGTATTCTATTGATGGGTTGATTATTTGGAGGATACCCATCGCCAAGAGAAAATTATAGTTTGGACCACTTGGTGTGGGCAGCGATGGAGAGTTGAAATGGTACCATAACCCATAGCTCCCAGGATTTAGGTGGTATAGGGATCCACGAGAATCCATTGAGGAAATAATTGGTCAGAGGATTGTTTGGGATCCAGGTATCGAAAGATCCATTCAGGACCACTCAACATGAAGGGTACATCAGATTGTATGGGATCCTGGTATTAATGTATAAATGCTTCTGTTTTGGATAGAAGTAGATCACTTGAGGACAAGAAATATTTAGGCGAAAGGATTTGTAATATTCCCTTTCTTGATCTGGTCAAAATGGACGAAATCGGTCCATGGTACTTCCCATGGTATTTTCTCATGGTATCGACCCATGGTATTTGTTGCCTGTTTTCGAGAAAAAATAATAAAATAAGGTCTCTAGAAAGTCCATCAAGCCTATAAAAAAGGAATAAGCTAGCCATTTAGAATCATTCAGGTTTTATCTATCTTATTGTGTTTTGGTTGTGAACTTGGCGGTGCCAGTTCTAGCATTGATACCAGGACGAAAACCCTGCGGTGATGTTTATGTGGTGGATCTTTCCAGGATTCACAAGTGGGTTTCAGTTTCTTATATTTGTCATTGTTGAGCAGCTGTGCATGCCATTTGTAGGATTTTATGGTGTGGGCATGTATTTTACTTTCAGTGAATAATATAAATAAAATGGCTGCATTTCTTGTGCTCTGGTTCTTGATGAAAGATTGTATTAAATGAGAACACTAAGATGTTTTAGATCTATCAAAATTTTTATTGTTTGGAATCTTACAGTTGAACTTCCCGAAGAGAAAAAAACCATAGGTTGTAAATGGTTGTATAAACCCAAGATTAATGCAAATGGAACCATCGATAAATTAAAAGCTAGATTGGTATCAAAGGGGTATTCAAAAAAAGAAGGTATTGACTATGAAGAAACCTTCACCCCCGTAGCTAAACTAAATACTATCAAAATGATGATTGCTTTAGCTACTAAGAAACATTGGATGATTCACCAACTAGATGTAAAATCTACATTTTTAAATGGGGAATTAAAAGAGGAGGTTTATTTAGAGCAACTTGAGGGGTTTGTCCAGAAAGGAAAAGAACATTTAGTTTGCAAATTAAAGAAAGCTTTGTATGGGCTGAAACAAGCACCCAGGTCATGGTATGAAAAGATTGATTCATTTTTTCTACGACATAGTTATAGTAGAAGTAAAAACAATGCTAATCTGTATACTGTAAAAGATGAAAAGGGGCGCATAGTGTTGATTTCTTTGTATGTAGATGATCTAATTATTACAGGTTATGATGTTGATCTAATCAAAGAAATTAAGCAGGAAATGTAACAAGCGTTCGAAATGAAAGACCTTGGTAAATTAAGATATTGTTTGGGTCTCGAGATCTGGAGAGATTCAGGACAAAATTTTTTGTCCCAGGGTAAGTATGTCAAAGGTCTAATGGAAAGATTCAGGATGGATCAGTGCAAGGCTGCAACAGTACCACTACAACAGAACATTAAACTTGAGAGAGAGGATGGCTCTAAAGAGGCAAATGCGACACTTTATAGACAACTGGTTGGGAGTTTAATCTACCTAACCACTACTAGACCAGATTTGGCTTATGCAGTCAGTGTGCTAAGTCAATACATGTCCAAACCACTTGAGAGTCATTGGAATGCAAAAAAAGGTGTTTTAAGGTATCTACAAGGAACTGTAGATTATGGTATTATTTATACTAATTCTTCTGATGTTAGATTGACAAGATTTACAGATTCCGACTAGGCTGGAAATGTAGACGATCGAAGATCCATAATAGGCTATGCATTCAGCATTGGATCCAAGGTGATTACATGGAGCATTAAGAAACAAAACACAATTTCCTTGTCTTCAGCGGAAGCAAAGTATCAAGCTATGTGTGGAGCAACATGTGAGGCAGTTTGGTTGCGGAGACTTCTACAGGATGTCAGAGAAGAACAGAGAGATGCAACAACAATCAGATGTGACAACCAAAGCTCAATCAAACTTGCTAATAATCTGGTGTTTCACAATAAAAATAAACACATTGATACACAATTCCACTTTGTCAGGGAGAAATTTCAATCAAAATAAATCCATCTTGTATATTGTAAAATGTGTGATAATGTTGCAGACATTTTCACTAAGCCTCTTGGAAAAATTAAGTTTGGAATGCTTAGGGATATGTTAGGAATATTTATGAACCCCTTCTCCATTAAGGGGGGGTGTTGAAGATAATGGAGAATCCTATATTAGTGTGAGTTGATTCACGAGACCTTAGGATAGGAATTAGTTTCTATTTCATAGGATATGGTTCTAACTTCCTTATAATCTTGTATGCTATATAATGCATGAAGTGTATTGAGAATGTAAAGCATTCTACAGAGCCAGACTCTCCTGGTTCAGACTCTCTTTCATAGAGCTGACCAATGAGTTTTTATTTATCAATTCAAACATATCATTTTATCACTTCATACCAACGAACACACAGCTCCTCACACCACCAGGCACACAACCAAGCACACATCTCCAACAGTTATGCCAGAAAACCCATAACACTCAGCTGAACCCTCAACTCTTCAAACCACCAAGCACACAACTCCAACCTCTATGCCAGGGAGCCCATAACACTGAGATGAACCCTCGGCTCTTCAAACCAATGAACACACAAATCCAACCGCTATGCTAGAGAGCCCATAACACTCAGTCAAACCCTCAGCTCTTCAAACCACTAGCACACAACTCCTCACACTACTGAGCACACGGATCCCAACACAAAGCCCTTCTCTAGCTTTGATACCATATCAAAAACTTTGAAGATTCCCTGAGGAGCTTACCAATTACATGAGAGACACATAGATTTATACATGATTCTAGTGGTAGAAACTATAGACATTCACCTAAATCTTCAACTACTGCACCGACCAGCCAACAAACCAACAAGGCATTGTTGTCGTATGAATAGAGGGAATGATTAATACTCTGACATCCCGCACTGGTTCGGCCAGTGGTTCTAATAGCGGCTTTGGGCAAGGTGGTGGTCAATTCCAGTCAAGCTATGCATGGTGGACATTCTGAAAGAAATGGCGCATATCGTTCAGGTTATGGTGGTGGCTATGGAACCGAAGCACGGTATGGCTTTGGCAACGCAGAGTTAAATGCAAAAAATGGTTATTATAAGAAAACTCTTTGAACATGTATTATGGACATGGGTAGTAAGGCCTCGTAAAGTTCTTTCATCATCTATATGAGTGTTTGTGTTTCATTTGAGTTTTACCGATAACATAGCAAGGTTTGTGTGTACAACTGCTATTAGAGTTTAGTGTTTAGATTCCAGTAGTATAAACTGTAAGCTCGTCTCAGTTTTTGATGTATATGAAAGTCGCAAATAAATAAATTTAGTTTGTTTTAAATGGATTATTCTAGAGCCTGTCACAGCATAGATTAGATTTCAAATGGCCTTATTTTTACAATGAAGCCCCCATTGTCATGACTTGTTCAAATTGTTATATTCAAATTTGATTCCTTCACGTGTTTATATCGCATTTTACAGAGATGATCAACAAAACACAACTAGAACGAACGAAGCGTGTTGAAATACTATTATACTCGAATTTTTAACTTCGACTCCATTTTTACGCCACGAGAATGCAGTTGAGTTCACATAACGATATAATAATACAATTTGCAGAATTTCCATTATCAATCATAATATTATGACTAATTGACTCAACTTGTTATAACATTTATTATGCAAAAATGGTGAGAAGATTCCGTTGCAGAACACACTATTGAAATAGATCTTGGGTTACAACAAATCTATGTTTCTATTATATGTGCCCTGCTTTTATCGATGCACATTGTATAAACAACATAAGTTTTGTGATTTTCCCACCTGCGTTTTTTAAACAGCGTATTAACAATGTTTCTTCGTCAGAATCTGTCGATCTGATTCTTCGGAATCTATTCCCCGTTTTTGGAGTTTGGTTTTTGGCTGGAATAGAGTGATTCTTTTTATTTTTTTGGTAAAATCATGAAATTTCTTTAAAAATTTTGATTGGATTGTAATTTTTTTTTTTTTTAATTGGATTATTTAAATTGAATTTTTATTGTATACATAAATTTAATACCAATTTTTTTTTTTTGAAATATTTGAAATACTTAAATTGTGAAAGTTTACACACTTGTGATTCTAACTCCATAGTATATTCTTAACAAATCAGAAAATAAAAACCTACAAAACCTCTAACCTATAGTGATCCATGGTTTGTTATATGCAAAGTATCTGTCCTATTAAGATCAACGATTTTGACCGTTCTTTCTGTTTGTGCCATTCGAGCGAATGATAATTATGAAAATGCCAAATTTTTAGTTTCCACTTATCAAGCTTTTGTATTCACAAGGAATACCAATATCTGTGCGACCTTGAACCTGCGCGGTTTCTAAATGTGCGTTGTTGAATGTACAATGTGATGTCATCGTGCCATTTGAATAGCTCTAGACTCTAGACTATGACGTCGTATTGATGCCAAGTCGCAACGGAACATGATGCAGAAGTGTGGGAAACTAAACTATGAGATTTGAGATTGTTACTACCATGGTTTATATTGGAATGGAATGTGAGTAATTTTGATTTTTAAATAAATCCATGGAAATTACTTAATTCGAAAAGATATAAAAATTATTTTGAACAAATTTTTAATTTCAAACCCAAAAATAACCTATTAAATTTAAATTAGATTTATTTATCCACATGTTAACATCGTTGGAACAGGATTGTTGGATTTTGTTTCAAACGTTGGAATCAGATCATTTAATTTCATTCGAATATCTCGTACAGCTAATCAGAATGTACGCGGCAACAAAATGCGGTTGATTGGAAGCATCTATGGTGGGCTATGGTTTATATTTTTTGAACCAGATATTTTTCTCTCTTAACCATGTCGATTTGACACCATTACTGTTGGAATTTATGATAATTTCAGAAAAAATACTGAGAGAATAATACTCTTTTTCAAACATAGAGAATAATTTTTTTGCTTACTGTTGAACAAAGATTTGCACAATTTTTTTCTATTCCATTGACAAAACAAACTATTACAAAATAAAATTTCTTCCACTGTGTGGGATTACAGAATGTGTCTCACTACTACAAACACAGTGCTCACAAAAAATACTTGTCTCTGTCTCAGCAAAAACCACCTATAATGCTCTGTTACCTCACTGTGCTTTTTCTTACCTGCGGGCTCTTTTTTTTCATTACACATCAATGATACACTTTTACACGATTACTACAACCCTTCTGGCTTTTCACTTTTTATATGTGGTGTGACATAAAAAAAACATAAAACATATTAAAAACTACAATAAGGTTTGAAAACCTTTTTAATACAATTTCCGCATAATCTTTAAACAAAGTTTTAATATATCTGTGGACACAGACTTCAAAAAAAAACTAAACTGAATTGAAAACTTTTCGCGTAACAAAAAAACCCTACTTCAGCGAGCCCAAAATGAACGCGAATGGCTTGTGATTGGCCAGTTGTTGGGGCCCACGGAATTCAAATCAAAACTGAAGCGGGTTCTATGAAAAAATTGCGTACCAAAAGGTGAAGATGACGTCATGCAGAAAACGAATGCGAATCAACACGATTGGTTCACGTGGCAGTGGGACCACATTGCATCGGCGCTTTGGCGAGTGAATGGTTTGGCGGAATGAACTTTGGTCTTTGAGATGAGGAATTGCGCGATGGTGGTAGGGACCACATCGGCGATCGGCGCATCAGTGATAACACACATTGGATGGCGGAAGACTTGGTGACATCAGCGATTGCGATGAGCGATTTGTGCGATGTGCGATGAGCAACATTGGCATCGCCACATCGCATCAGCGATGAACGTTCGACACATAACATAAGCGGTGGCATGAATGGTGGTTTGACGATGTGCGATGTGCAATGGTGGTAGGGACCACATCACATCGCAACATCGGTGGTGTAGAATTGTGGTGGCATAAAACTCTTGCCCATTGCGATATGCGATGTGCAATATCTTAACATTGCATCGCGGTGAATTTCACATCAGCAAGACACGAAACAAAACATTTGCGATGGACGATGAAGTGGGGACCACAAAAAAGACTTGGCCCACTTATGAACTTGAAAGAAAACATTTGGTTCCCGTGTTAAAACAAAAAACGAACAGTCAACTTGTTTTAGACTGTGAGGGATTTAAAATCCTGAAACAAACATTTCATCAAAATAGAAAGCAGTCGTGGTTGAAAACATAAAACCAAAATTAGAAAGAAGTTGCTTGCAGAGCAGTGAACTTCTTTTACACGACCTCTGTTGCGCATGTACATTCTGACAGTTGAAGTTAACATTTCAACGCTCCCCCTTAATTTCAACTGCTGGGTTATCTGTCATACTCATGCATTTTATCAGATATTAAAAAATTTTCTGCCCCAATGGCTTTTTCATTATATCAACAAACTATTCCTCTATTTTACAGTGCTGTAAAACAATTTGTCCATTGTTCACCAATTCCCTGATGTAGTGAAACTTGGCATCAATGTGTTTCGTTCTCTTGTGAAACACAAAATTATTTGATAACACAATAGCTGAGCTATTGTCACAATAAATCACTGTGCCCTTTACCTGTTCTTGACACAAACTTCTCAACATCCTTCTCATCAACACTGTTTGACACGTTGCTGTTGTAGCTACCACATATCCTGCCTCTACTGTAGATAATGCTACAATAGGTTGTTTCTTAGAAGCCCATGAAATGGCTCCTGAACCCATATGAAAAACATAACCAAAAGTACTTTTCCGGTCATCAATACTTCCAGCCCAATCACTTTTAGTACATTCAATTAATTCAGAGTTTTCTGAATTAATATATAAAATCCCATACCTTTTAGTTCCTTTCACATACCTTTGAATTCTTTTTTCTGTTTGCCAATGTGCTTGTTTTGGCCTCTCCATAAATCTGGAAATCAAACTAACATCATGAATAGTATCTGGCATAGTTGTAGTCAAATACATGAGGCTGCCAACTATGCTCTTATACAAACTAGGATCAAAATCCTTGTTGTTTTCCTCTTTACTGAGTTTCAATCCCATTACTATGGGAGTAATTGCTGCCCTAAAATTTTTCATATTAAATCTTTCTAGAACTTCATTTACATATTTAGCTTGTGAGACAAAAATCCCATTTTTATTTTTCTCTACTTATATTCCTAAGAAGTATCTCAACAATACCATATCAGTCATTTCAAATTCATCTTTCATGACTGTTTTAAAATTTTCAATGAGGTAATCATCATTATCTATGAATATCACATCATCAACATATAACACAACATTGAGAATCTTACCATCTTTTTATTTGATGTATAATGTGGGTTCTCCTTCACATTTTTCAAACCCATTCTTGAGTAGATAGGAATCTATCCTACAGTACCATGCTCTTCGTGTTTGCTTCAACCCATAAAGAGATTTCTTCAATATGCAAACTTTGTGCTCTTGTCCTTCTTTCTCATAGCCTAGAGGTTGTTCCACATAAACCTCTTCCATTAAAAATGCTTATTTTACATCCATTTTTTAAACCTTCCATATGTTTCATGCTGTTATGGACAACACTGCTCTCACTGTTTCCATTCTTGCAACTGGTGCAAAAGTTTCTTCATAATCTCTTCCATGCTGCTGCTTGTATCCTTTGACAACAATTCTGGCCTTGTGTCTTTCTATCTTACCTTCATCATTGCTTTTGTTTTTGTAGACCCACTTTACTCCAATCACTTCCTTACCTTCTAGGAGATCAACCAATTCCCATGTATTGTTTTTCTCTATTGCATTAATTTCTTCATCCATTGCATCTATCCATTTCTTATCTTTTATAGCTTCCTCAAAATGAATAGGATCATCAACTTGACATTATAAATAAAATAAAGAGTTCATACCTTCATTTTTTGTCTCTTGCTCATAGATTTCATTTAAATTTATGAATATGGTTCCTCTTTCATTTGGTGTAACTGTGCTTGAAGAAGCACTCAAATCTGCTCCATGTGGTGTGCTTAGAGAAGCACTCTCATTTCTTCCCAAGGGTGTTCTTACTCCCGCTTGAGGTGTCTGTTGCTGTCCTTGTGTTGGTGGAGGTAGTGCTACTGATGAGGTGTTATTTTCAGCCACATCTTCCTCATCTTCATCATGAGACAAACAACTTTTGACATTGACTGTTTTCTCAATGCTTCCATCCCATGCTTTTTCTTCAATGAATTGCACATCTCTGCTTATATCAAATTTCTTTGTGGATGGGTTATATAATCTATATCACTTGGATTCTTCACAGTATCCAAGGAAGATGCACTTCTCCCCCTAACCATCCAACTTCTTTCTCAACTGATCTGGAATGTGTGCATAAGCCACACACACAAAAAATCTCATGTGGGTGAATCCCTATTTTCTGCCAGTCCACGCTTCTTCTGAAACTCTGTTCATCACTTCTTTTGTTGGGAATCTATTTAAAATATACACAACACAATTTGTGGCTTCTTCCCAATAATCATTTGGCAATTATTTTTCCTTTAGCATATTTCTCACCATTTCCATGATGGTTCGATCCTTCCTTTCAGCAACACCATTTTGCTGCGGTGTGTACCTTGTTGTGAGCTATTTGTGTATGTCGTTTTCTTTGCAAAAATGCATAAATTATTTTGAGATGTACTCACCTCCTTGCTCAGTCCTAAGGACTTTGATATGCTGCTCACTTTGTTTCTCTACTAGAGCTTTAAAGTGGCAAAATTTCTCAAACAATTCACTTTTATATTTCAAGAAATAAACCCATACTTTCCTTGTGAAATCATCAATGAAGGTCAACATGTAATTGCTGCCCGATATTGATGATGTTTGCATCGGCCCACATAAATCTGAATGGATAATTTCTAAAGGTGATTTTTCCCTTATGCTCTTTCCAGATGGAAAGTTTTCTCTGTGTTGTTTGCCCAAGATGCAACCTTCACATAGGTTGTCTGGTTTCTCTATCAATGGTTGTCCTCTTACCATTACTTTTTTGTGCATAAAATTCAGACCTCCGAAATTGAGATTTCCAAATCTCAAGTGCCATAACCAATTCTCATCTTTCACTTCCTTTTGAAAGACCTCTTGAGTTACAACTACTACATCTTTTCTCTTTCTCTTCAAGTCTATATTGAGCTTGAGTGGAAATATTCTATTACTGGTCATTTTCACTTTTCAAATAACCTTCTTGCTTGGAGGTATGTCCATTATTGAGCACACATCATTTTTAAAAAACATATTGTAACATTTGTTAATGAGCTGCCCAATGCTCAAAAGATTACATTTCAAGCTAGGAACATAATATACATCTGGCACAAATTTCTGCTTACCATTTCTTGCACAGATACTTACTTTTCCTTTTCCCTTGACAGATATCTTAGTATCAGTTCCAGTTGTTACTTAAGATTTAACTTCCTCATCAACATTTGAAAACATTAATATGTTTCCAGTCATGTGGTTACTGCAGCCTGAATCTAAGAACCATACATCATCCTGCCTATCTTGTGCTACATTACATGTTAACAACACATTATTTGGGTTCTTTTCTTCTCTTGCTACATTATCATTTTGCCTATTATTCATGTCATTTTTCTTTTTCCTACACTCATTGGCATAGTGCCCATATTTCTTGCAATAATGACATTGGACATTGGATTTGTCATACTTTGTCCATGAGCATGTTGTTGTTCACCTTGTTGGATACTTCCTTGGCCTTGGCTTTGATTCTGACTGTTGCTCCTTCCATGTGAATGTGAAGAGTTGTTTCTTCCTTCTCTGTTTTGGCTTCTGCCTCTTCATCTTCCAAAAGGCATCTGGGTCTTGAAGGCATGCTCTAGAGATGGGTTTACTGATCTTACCAATCTCTGTTCATGAGTCATCAGTGATGCATGAAGTTCATCTACTATGGAATTTAAGATATCCTTTGTCTCTTCAATGGTGGTTACAATAACATCAAACCTTGAGGGTAGGCTCTCCACTATCCTTCTTTCTTCAAGTGTCTCTCCATGAGACCTTATCTGTGTGACGATCCTAATCACATGTGTGAAGAATGAGTCTATGTTATCAGACTCTTTCATACAAAGAGTCTCAAAATCTCTCTCAGCAATTGTAGTTTTGTTGTCTTCACATTCTCCATACCTTGATAGGCTATCTTAAGAGTATCCCATGAATCCTTGGATCTCTTAGTTGCTTCTATCCTTGGAAACACACTCTCATATACTGCTTGATATAGATAGAAGAGGTCTTTAGAGTCCTTCTTTATATTTCTCTTCAACAGATCCTTCTATGCCTGTGTTAAGACATTAAACTCTTGTTCATCTACTGGTTCTTCAAAACCGTCTTCTACAAATTCCCATAAGTCCTGGGAGGCAAACATGGCTCTCATGGTAATGGCCCAAAATCATAGTTTTTCCCATTAAATTGTGGAAGATGAGTATTTCCAATACTCATACTAGTGCTTGATCCAACCATTTCTTACTAACTGAACTCTGAAATAAAATTAACTTTGTTTTTCAAACAAATTGTCTTTCCTTGTTTAAAAGACAAAACTCTGTTTCTAAGGACTGCTCTTTTAAAAAAAGAAACAACTCTGTTTTTTTTAGAAATAACTGGACTTAATCTTCTGCTGGGGTTGTTGGAGTTCTGTTGGTGAACTGCTGCAGCAAATCCTTCTTCCTTTAGCTTCTTTGACACCTTCAAAGAGCCTGGATAAGCTCTGATACCATGTTGGAATTTATGATAATTCCAGAACAAATACTGAGAGAATAATACTCTTCTTCAAACACAGAGAATAAAATTTTTGCTTACTTCTGGATAGAGATTTGCACAAATTGTTTCTATTCCATTAACAAAACAAACTATTACAGAATAAAATTTCTACCATTGTTTGGGATAACAAAATGTGTCTGACTGCTACAAACGCAGTGCTCACAAAAAATACTTCTCTCTGTCTCAGCAAAACACACCTACAGTGCTATATTACCTCACTGTGTTTTTTCTTGCTTACGAGCTCTTTTTCTTCATTACACAGCAATGATACACTTTTACATGATTACTACAAGTGTCTGGGCTTTTCACTTTTTATATGTGGCGTGACATAAAAAAACATGAAACATATTAAAAACTACAATAAGGTTTGAAAACCTTTTTAATACTATTGTCGCATAATATTTAAACAAAGTTTTTATAGACTCGTGGACCCAGAATTCAAACAAAAAATAAACTGAATTGAAAAATTTCCGCGTAACAAAATGACCCTACGTCAACGAGCCCAAAACGAACGCAAACGGCTTGTGATTGGCCAGCTGCTGGGGCCCGCGGAATTCAAATCAAAACTGTAGAAATTATATAACTAATGCGTTATACATCCAAGATTCTCTTGATCATACACTATTTGACTTCATGCACAATACAGAATCTCTTCTAGTATTGATCATTACTTGCGAAAATTAAATCAATTGCATGCACACATTGAAACCATAAAAATTCACACATATGAACACAGTGTTTTAACGGGAAAGCCTGAAGCTAAAAACCCCAACTATCTATATATAATATATGTCATAGAGATCATGTAACAATCCTCAAACAAATATTTTCACAAGCTCTCAGTACAATACAATCGCTACACACTAATCATGCCCGATCTAGCAAATCAATGCACTGATCTCTGCCACCTACTAGCCTGCCTCTACTGTGCAATCCCTGCTGAATATTGCTCTGAATGAACTCGAATTGGTCCAGCCTTGCTCACACAATCCTCATTGGCATCTCTAATCACTGTGTGTTTCAAATCATGCAACACTATAGTCACAACTAATAGTCAACCTGCTCTTTCACCTACCTCTCCATTGGTCTCCATTGAAACTGTCCATGCACTGTAGTTAACTGATGTATTTTTCAGGTTATTAATGATTTAATATTTATTGAATTAATTATTAATTAATTCACACCACTCTCACTAGTGTATCAATCAGTTAGACTAGATACGAATTGTGTCTAACTGCCTCTAACTAGAGTTAAACTTGAATACAACTCCACCAACTACCTCAATCTACTTACCCCGTCACATGAGTTCTAACTAAAGTTCTACATAGCCCACTAACCCTAGAATAACGTAATTCCCTTCACATGTACCGTAGTTAAGACTATGCAATTCAGAACTGGGTGTCTTCCAAGAGAATAAGATAATAAGTTTATAGTCCAAATATTATTAAGAGCTAATAATATTCGACATATCTCTATTTTTAGACTGGCAATCTAAAAATAGATTCTGCCCAATATGTCTAAAAATAGAAGTCCATCTATTTTTTCCAACTTGACCAACCATCCACAAATAACATCCTGCAACTCATAGAATATGATCGACATGTCTAACAATAGACATAGTCTAAAAATAGACTTGCGCCAAAAATAGCCTGCGGGCCCACTTAGTGAAGGCGAATCTTTTCACTAAGCTCATCATCTTGTTGCAATCTCAACACTCCCTCTCAACAAGATAGGGATTATCTACCACTCCGATCCTACCTCTATGGTATTCGAATTTGCTCCTAGTGAGCGCCTTCGTCAAGATATCAGCATCCTGATCCTCCATAGGAATGTAAGAAAGTAATATGATCTTCCGCCGCACACAATCTCTGATATGATGATACCAGTCCATGAAGCCAAGCAGCCTCAACTCATCCTCCTGTCTGTACCAAGATCCATATCTCGATGTGCCTCTAAGATATCTTAATACATGCTTACATGCCTTCCAAAAAAGCTTGGTAGGCTTAACCATAGCTTGTGAAAGCTGGTTAACAACGTAGCATATATCAGGTCGTGTATTGACTAGATACATAAGCGAACCAACCAACTGTCAGTAAACAGTGGCATCCACTACCTCTACCGATGTATCATCCTCTTTCCTCCAACCACCAGGAAGAGGAGTGTCGATAGGCTTGTAGCCATGCATGTTGAACTTCTCCAGTATCTCCCGGGCATACTTGCCTTGAGACACAAACAGTCCATCACTGTGCTTCCAAATTTCCAATCCCAGGAAATAATGAAGGAGGCCCAAGTCCTTCATCTCAAACTCTTTTGCAAGATCAACCTTGCATGAGAGTATCAACTGTTCATCACCTGTCAAAATCAAATCATCTACATAAAGTATAATGATCAACAACTTACCCTCCACCACAATCTGGTATAGGTTCGCATCTGCCTCACTCTTGGTGAATCCAAGACAGGTGAAATAACTATATATTCATGTGTACCAAGCACGAGGTGCTTGTTTCAACCCATAAAATGCTCTTTTGAGCCTGCACACATGCGAGTCGTTACTGAAGATCTCGAAACCTTCAAGCTTCTCTATGTACACCTCCTCCCTAATGACTCCGTTGAGGAATGCAGTCTTCACATCCATCTAATGAATGTGCCATCCCATCTGCGCTGAGAGAGCTAGGATGCTCCATATGGAAGAATACCTTGCGACAGGTGCAAAGGTTTCCTATAGTCGATCCCCTCAATCTGTGAGAAGCCCCAGGCAATAAATCTTACCTTGTACTTCTCAACGGTCCCGTCAGCAGCTTGCTTCACTTTGTAGATCCATCTCAAACCTACCACTAATTTCCCTTCCGGCCTTGGGACAATCTCCCATGCACTGTTTCTAACAATTGAATCATACTCTTCCAACATTGCATCTACCCATGCAGGGTCCTCCATAGCTTCCTCGAAAGAGGATGGTTCTGTCATGATACACTTGCTCATCAGAGCCATGTATCTAGTATATCGGTCAGGTGATTGTCTCTGTCTGCTCTGTGATGTAGGTGCTCCTACAATCTTCTCTGCATCAATATTCAGTCGCTCAGCGTCTGTAGTGCGCTTTCGCCCTCTGATGGTTAGCGCTGCATGAGTGGTTTCTTCCACTCCATGAACCTCCTCTTTTTGCTGATCCACATCCTGAGGCTCATCCTTAGGAACTAATAGCTCCTCATCTGCATGCAAGTGTGGCTCCCTCTCAAGCGAACACTTCATGGCTTTCTTCTCATGAAATTTGATATCCCATCGCACAACAGTCTTCCGACTGTCTGGCAAATACACACGATAGTTGTGGGGTGTTTCTGTGTACCCCGCAAATATCCCAACCTCTATGGTCAGCTCCAGCTTCTTCCTGACATCCTTCGTCACATGAATGTAAACAGGTGAGCCAAAAATCTTCAAATGAGAAATATCAGGCTTACCGAAACGCCCTTCTAGTGTATTCATGCCGTATCCTATGAGGACCCGCTTTAAACATAAACCATAGTGGCTGTATGCCTCCTGTACTTTGGCAAAGCGATAGGCTCCGATCATGTAACATCGCCTCCTGCAAGACCCACGCACGTTCGTTCTTTTGCTCCACATCCATTCTGCTGTGGGTTATGAGGTGCTATGAGCTCTCTTCGAATTCCTTCTGCGCTGCAAAAGTCCTTGAATTCGCCAGAGATGAATTCACCACCATTGTCGCTCCTAAGAGCCTTCACCTGCTTCCCCGATTATTTCTCAACCAGTGCCTTGAACTCACAGAACTTTGAGTATGTCTCGCTCTTCTTCTGCATGAAGAAGATCTAGCACTTACGAGAAAAATCATCAACAAATATCACATAGTACCTGTGCTTTGCTGTCGAAGCTACTGAGAAAGGTCCACACACGTCTGTGTGAATTCTCTCAAGGATTGTCGTGGCGCAACTATCCTTCTCGTGAAAGGTGGCTTTCACAAATTTTCCCAAAGTACATCCCTTGCACTGATCTGACTGTGCAAGTGTACCTTTGGGAAGCCCAGTAGAAATCACAGAAATTTCAGTACCATGGTGAAGATGGCCTAATCTCCTGTGCTATAGCTCGCCCTCATCTCGGCTCACGACTCCTTCTGCCTTGCTTGCCATTGTTGCGCAACCATCTACCTGTAATTGATAAATATTCTTAACTTGAACCCCTATCCTTCGGGTTTCACCAGTTGCCTTACTGTGCAAGACAACCTTTCCCTCACTAAAGACAACATCATATCCCTTTTCTTCCAACATAGCCACAGAGATAATATTCTTCTTCAATCTTAGAACATGCATGACACTCCTCATGACAGTGTCAGACTCTCTCTCAAAGGAAATGGTACTGATACCGGTCGCACTGTATCTACCATCATCGCCCATCTCGATGTGCACTCCAAGATCTTTCTCATCCAGATCAGTAAACAAATCTCGATCTCCTGTCATGTGAAAAGATGCACCACTGTCAAGAAACCACACTGATCCCATCATACTTGATACCAAGCATGCGATTAGTGAAAAATCCAGCTCAAACTGTGAGGCTAAGGCCTCTCCAGCTGCAGTCCCAGCAGCCTTCTTATTTTTCTTCTTCTATGGACAATTAGTGGCGTAATGTCAGTGTTGGTGACAGTGAAAGCACTTCACCTTGGACATGTCCTGCATCTTGCCTTTCACACCAGATTGAGAAGTATTCTTCTTGCTCTTTCCCTTCCTTTCTTTGGTAGCCAATGCACAATTTTCTTCATCTTCATTCTTCAATGAAGATCCATCCTTGGTACTCCGCCTTATCTCCTCCTGCACAAGATCTGACCAAAGTCGCTCCCATCCCGGCAGTTTCTCCCGACCATTAACAGAGTCCTCATAGGAATGCCAACTCTTCGGAAGCCCAAGGAGAGCCAAGCTCACCAAGTCCTCTTCATCTACAGTAACCTCCAGACTTCCCAGCTCATCCCTGCACTGGAAAAACTTCATGAGGTATTTGGGTATAGTGTCGCCTTTCTCCATTTTTATTTTCCTGAGCTTATCCTTGAGCGCCAACTTCTTCTAGTCGCTCTTGCTTTGGAACAAGTATGTCAAAGATTTCCACATCAAGAATGAAGAATATTTACCATGAAGGCTAGATACTATGTGATCCTTCACACCTTCCAACAGAATCCTTCGACA
Source organism: Pinus albicaulis (assembly GCA_034641835.2). Taxonomy (NCBI): domain Eukaryota; kingdom Viridiplantae; phylum Streptophyta; class Pinopsida; order Pinales; family Pinaceae; genus Pinus; species Pinus albicaulis. Next base: position 1,218,458,243 of record CM076580.1, read on the forward strand.
TTTTGTTGTCTTCTTTTGCCATGCGTCAAGTGTGACAGCATCGCTAGAAGCAGTTTTTGGAATTTCTGCATCTATGAACTCCTTCAACCCATTATCCTCCAACACTGCCTCCATCCTGTCCTTCCATGCAATATAATTCGAGCTGCCCTCAAGGGCATACTCCAATCACAATCCGTTGAAAGAAATCTCAACTTCAACATCAAGAAAACACTGCTGCAAATTCAAATTCCACCAGCACAAAACTCAACCGCTTCAATGATTTGCAATTGCTCCAATGATCAATATAGCTCTGATACCATGTAGAATTATATAACTAATGCATTATACATCCAAGATTCTCCTGATCATACACTATTTGACTTCATGCACAATACATAATCTCTTCTACTATTGATCATTACTTGTGGAAATTAAATCAATTGCATGCACACATTGAAACCATAAAAATTCACACATATGAACACAGTGTTTTAACGGGAAAGCCTGAAGCTAAAAACCCCAACTATCTATATATAATATATTTCATAGATATCATGTAACAATCCTCATACAAACCTGATCATATCAAGCTCTCAGTACAATACAATCGCTACACACTAATCAGGCCCAATCTAGCAAATCCATGCACCGATATCTGCCACCTGCTAGCCTACCTCTACTGCGCAATCACTGCTGAAGAATGGCTCTGAATGAACTTGAATTGGTCCAGCCTTTCTCACGCAATATTCATTGGCACCTCCAATCACTGTGTGGTGCAAACTCATGCAACACTATAGTCACAACTGATAGTCAACCTGCTCTTTCACCTACCTCTCCACTAGTCTCCACTGAAACTGTCCATGCACTGTAGTTAACTGATGTATTCTTCAGTTTATTAATGAGTTAATATTTAGTGAATTAATTAATAATTAATTCACACCACTCTCACTAGTGTATCAATCAGTTAGACTAGATACAACTAGCTCAATTGTGTCTAACTGAGTTAAACTAAACACAACTCCACCACCTACCTCAATAACTCCACCAAACTCTGTCACATGAGTTCTAACTGAAGTCTCCATGCAATAGTTCCACTTAACCCTCAAGAATAGCGTAATTCCTTATGTAAGCTCATGTGCCACATCTGTGCACTTAACTGAAGTTCTCTAAGAGAATAAGATAATGTTTATAGTCCAAATATATTATTAAGAGCTAATAATATTCGACATATCTATTTTTAGACTGGAAATCTAAAAATAGATTCCGCCCAATATGTCTAAAAATAGAAGTCCATTTTTTTTTTCCAACTTGACCAACCATCCACAAATAGCATCCTGCAACTCATAGAATATGATCGACATGTCTAAAAATAGACTTGTGCTAAAAATAGCCTGCAGGCCCACTTAGTGAAGGCAACTCTTTTCACTAAGCTCATCATCTTGTTGCAATCTCAACAAAAACTGAAGCGGATTCTATGAAAAATTTGTGTACCAAAAGGTGAAGATGATGTCATGCAGAAAAAAAACGTGAATCAATGTGATTGGTCCACGTGGCAGTGGGACCACATCGCATCGGCGCTTTGGCGGGTGAATGGTTTGGCGGAATGAACTTTGGTCTTTGCGTTGAGCGATTGCGCGATGGTGGTAGGGACCACATTGGCGATCGACGCATCAACGATAACACACATTGGATGGTGGAAGACTTGGTGACATCAGCGATTGCGATGAGTGATTTGCGCGATGTGCGATGAGCAACATCGACATTGCCACATCGCATTGGCGATAACCTTCGGCACATAACATAAGTGGTGGCATGAATGGTGGTTAGGCGATGTGCAATGTGTGATGGTGGTAGGGACCACATCGCATCGCAACATCGGCGGTGTAAAATTGTGGTGGCATAAAACTCTTTCCCATTGCGATATGTGATGTGCGATATTGCAACATCGCATCGCGGCGGACTTCACATCAACAAGACACGAAACAAAACATTTGCAATGGGCAATGAAGTGTGGACCACAAAAAGGACTTGGCCAACTTATGACCTTAAAAGAAAACCTTTGGTTCCCGTGTTAAAAAAAAAAAGAATGGTCAACCTGTTTTAGAATGTGAGGGCTTTAAAAGCCCGAAACAAATATTTCATCAAAATAGAAAGCAACCGTGGTTGAAAACATAAAACCAAATTTAGAAAGCGACTGTTTGCATAGCAGTGAACTACTTCTGCACAGCCTCTGCTGCGGATGTACATTCCGGCAGTTGAAGTTAACATTTCAACAATTATTGTATGGAGTTTTTTTTACTGTAGGGAAAAGTTAAAAGAAAAAAGTCGTACTAAAGACAATTCTTTATTGTATTTTATTAATTGTAAGCTTTTTTTTAAACTACCCTTTGTATTATTTTTTTGAATCTTGAATGTACTATGTATTTAATGTTTACTTTTCAGGTCAATGAGAGACTCCATGTAAGCTACATGTTATTTATGTGAGTAGTGAATAATCAATTTGAGACTTTTCTTTTAATTTATTTATTATTATGTTGCACTAGTTTTTTCTTGTACTTCTGGTAAGGGGAACAAGTATTGAGTATCACTAGATAAGCTTTGCTCAAATTTACAAGAAACATCAAGTTGAGAGTGACAATAATATAATATATTAAAATTTAGAATAGATTAAAAGTGAAAATAAATTTATTTATTTATTTCCATCCTAAACTTGCCAATTAAATTCCATCTTACTGATTTCATCTTGCAATGAAATATGTAAAAGATTGAACTTTGAAACACTGCTATAAAAAATAAAAATATTAATCCACCAACAACTTGTCAATGAAATTCTTTGCTAGCAAAGAAACATGCGGAACTCCTAAACCCAAAAAAATGCTATTATTACTTCATTATTATGTGATTTCATGCAACACTATTATATTCAAGTTTGGAAATTTCTTTGTAATTTGTTGAATCTTATCATTACAGCTTCAAGATAGACTTGAAGAAAGCAGACTTATTTGCAATTGTTGAACTTTAAGATTTTCAAGCTGCCAAAGAATGACTAGCAATTGTCTATATTTTGTTGAAACCTTTGCTACATTTCCACATATCTACAGTTTTATAGATCCCATGCAGTCCAGCCACTGACTTATCATGTATCACTTAGAAAATAAAGAAATGGTCACTTCCCTGCTCAAAATAGATACCTGAAAAGCTGAAAATCTGCTCAAAATAAGTACCAAAAGCTTCAAAATTTGTTGTAGAGAATCTCCTGAAAAGTTCGAAAGTACCCTTTAAACCTCCCAACAATTTTTAAAAATTTCCTACAAGCTCCCAAACTCCCAAAAACGCTAGAACTTTGAGTACATGCTCTCCTATTATAGCTGAAAGCGATACCCGTGTTACCCATTGTGATGTTTCACACTATCAAACTCAGAGGAAATATAAGAATTATCTTGTTTTATTTTCGGTATAAATTGATTTACATGTAACCCATTTGTCCTCTAGCTCAATTTAGAGCCCGGGCTCTCGTCATATTCTCTCGTCGCTAAATTGCAATTACTCATGACAGCATTCCATTAAAACAATCACTTTTTTTGTTTAGAGTACGCGGAGCACATTTACATGGATGGACTAGAACGGATTTACATTCACGCCTCATAGATTCTGCTGCTCATGACAGAGCAGCAAGATAATGTTGGTGCCATTCTATCCTATCAACGACGCTATGAATTAGTAGCGGCAATTTCTGCTTTCCAAATAATAACAAATCTGTAATGAGATTACAATCATTAATAACGACTCTAAATAGTCATTTAGCAGCTATATATGAGTGGCCAGTTGTCATAGCTCTCCTTCATCGTAAAACCAAACAACCACATCATGCAAATAAAAACGTGACATGTGGCATTATAAAATATCATCGCACCGTCAATCCAATCTTCACTAAAATTGGGAGCGCACCATGCAAAGATTGTAACAGATAATTCATGGGTTAATCCATCATTGCGAGATGAAATTTCTATCTATAAATATGAATCCTTTACTTCTTGCTAGCTCGTGTTCTCGTCAGCTCAAGAGCTAATCTAGTTCTAAGTAAGTTTGATATTGAAGATAGAATCGATAATGGAGCTCAGCATTAAAGTTCTGTGCCTAAATGTGCTTCTGTTGAGTCTGTTTGTCTGCAACATGGAGGCAAGGGAGAGCAGGTTCTTCGACGACCAGACTGCTTTCGACAACCCAGCTGGCGGATCAAATACTGCCGGGTTCGGAGAAGCTAATAGTTACGGAGCCGGTTCGGGTAATGCCTACGATACCTACCGAGGCAAGCGAAACGGTAATGGTTACTTTTATGGAAACGCTGACTTTTCCCGCACTGATTCGGGCGCTGGTTCTAATGCCGTCTTTAAGCAAGGTGGTGATCAATTCCAGTCGGGCTATGGTGGACGTTCTGAAACCAATGGCGCCTATGGTTCAGGTTATGGTGGTGGCTATGGAACCCAAGCGGCGTCTGGCTTTGGCAACTCAGAATTCAATGCCGACAATGGTTTTTATAAGCAAACTCCTTGAGCACATATTATGGACATGAGTAGGAAGGCCTCATAAAGTTCTTTCATCATCTATGTGACTGTTTGTGTTTCATGTGAGTCTTACCCATAACATAGCAAGGTTTGTGTGTACAACTGCTGTTAGCGTTTGGTGTTTAGATTCCAGTGGTATAAACTGTAAGCTTGTCTCAGTTTATGATGTATATGAAACTTGCACATAAATAAATTTAGTTCGTTTTAAATGGATTATTCTGGAGCCTGTCACAACATAGATTAGATTTAAAATGGACTTATTTTTACAATGAAGCCCCATTGTCACGACTTGTTCAAATTGTTGTGATTCGAATTGATTCCTTCACCTGTTTATAACGCTTTTTACAGAGATGATCAACAAAACACAAGCAGAACGAACGAAGCGTGCTGAAATTTTATTATACACAAATTTTTAACTTCGACTCCATATTTATGCCACAACAGTGCAGCATTTTTTGCGTTCACATAACGATATAATAATACAATTCGTTGAATTTCCATTATCAATCATAATATTATAACTACTTGACTCAACTTGTTATAACTTTTATTATACAAAAACGGTGAGAGTTTTCCGTTGCAGAACCCACTATTGAAATCGATCTTGGGTTACAACATAGATGTCAGTAACAAAACTGTGTTTCTATTAACTGTGCCCGGCTTTTATCGTGCACATTGTATAAACAACAGACGTTTTGTCATTTTCCTGCCTGCGTTTTTTAAACAGCGCATTAACAATGTTTCTTCGTCAGAATCAGCCTATCTGATTCTTCAGAATCTATTTCCTGAGGATTGATAGACGTTTTTGGAGTCTTTGGCTGGAATGGTGTCGATTTTTTTTGGGCTGTCGTTTCCAGGCAACGTTTTAGCCCGGACTCCGGCAAAGATTTTTAAAAAATCCGGCAAAGATTTCATCAGAATCATGTTTACAGTTGTTAAACTTAAGTATTTTGAGTGCCCTAAAAGATTTTGGTAGTGCTGAATCCATTTCCAACCTCAAAAATGGATTTCAAACATTGCAAGTACCTGATTTCTTGAATTTAAGTTGCCCAGATTCCGGCAAAAAACTGCCGTCCGGGCTAAAACGTTGCCTAGGTAGACGACTCCATTTTTTTTTTCAAAATCATGAAATTCTTTTGTAAAGGTTTTTAAATTGAGTTTTTATGGTAAACATAGATAGAAAAATCTTTAATATATTTCAATTGTTAGAAAATTTATAACTCATACTTGTAATTCTATCTTCCTACTCTATTCTTAACAAACAACTAGACAAAAAAACCTCAAACCTATAGTCATCCATGGTTTGTTATATGCTAAGTATCTGCCCCATTAAGATCAACGATTTTGACCGTTCTTGTTGGTTGTGAGATTCGAGCAAATGATCATATGAAAATGCCAAATTGTTAGTTCCCACTTTCGAGCTTTTGTATTCACAAGGAAGACCAATATCTTTGCGACCTTGAACCTGCGCGGTTTCTAAATGTGCGTTGTTGAATGTACAATGTGACGTAATCGTGCCTTTTTAATCGCTCTACACTACGACGTGGTACCGATGCCAAGTCGCAACGGAACATGAAGCAGAAGCGTGGAGAACTATGAGATTGAAATTGTTACTACCATGGTTTATATTGGAATGGATGTTTATATGGGAATTTTGATTTTTAAATAAATAAGTGGTACTATTTAATTTGAAAAGATATAAAAATTATTTTGAACAAATTTTTAATTTCAATCACATAAATAACCTATTAAATTTAAATAAAATTGATTTATCGACATGTTAACACAAAAATAACCTATTACATTTAAATAAGATTTATTTATCCACATGTTAACCTCGTTGAAATATGATAGTTTGATTTTGTTTCGAACGATGGAATTAGATCGTTTGATTTCGTTCGGGTATCTGGTAAAGCTACTGAGAATATTCGCGGCAGCAAAATGCGGTTCATGGGAAGCCTCTATGGTGCGCTATGGTTTATATTTTTTTGAGCCATAGATTGTTCGATCTTGATTTCAGACAATTACTGTATTTTATTAATAGTAGGCGCTAGCCAATAAGTGGCTTATTTTAGGAGTTTTTTTAAAACTACCGTTTGTATTAATTTTTGTTGAAATATTAAAGTCACCTGCCATGCTTTTGGCAGGAAGAAAACGAGTACATAGAGGCAGTAAAATTTTGAGTACACAACACTCTGCATTGAAGAAGAATGGAGATGAATTTACTCCTGATGGGCCGCAGCCACGGATTGCAAAAGAATTAACTTAGTGATGGGCAGAGCCGTTTTTTTTGTCTACGGAAGAACAGAGATTAGCTTTACGGAGGGGCAGATTGAGTTAAGACAGTCATTTCGGGCTTTAAAGCCCTCAACAACCAAAGTTATTTTTTGAAGCATTGTCTTGTTGATGAAGAGGATGAGATGCGATGCGATCTAATCGCAATCGCAAATCATGGTTCATATAAGTTTTATAACTCAAATGTCTTGCAGATGTGAAGTCGCGATGCGATGCGATTCAATCGCAAATTGCAATCGCAATATAAATGATCTGAAAATCTAAGTGTCTTGTTGATATGGCAGAGTTCTGCAACGGAACGGCTGTATATAAAACATACAACCGAAACATATATAAATCGCCCTCCCGTATAGCAGAGGCCCGTGGGTCCACTTGACCATGTGACGACACCTGAATGGAATCGCTTGGTTTCAATCGCAAGACTCAATCGGAGGGAATATGTTATGACTCCCGATTGAAGTCCCGGACCCGATTTTATTATACACCATATTTTATGCGCCAATCGCATCCGATAATCCAATCGCAATCGGAGTTTTGTTGTTTGGTCATGCGATTGGAGTGGCGGACCCGATTGAGTTATATGCCAGGTTTTATATCGGACCATCGCGTCCGTTGTAATCGCAATCGAAATTTTTGATTGTGCGCTTGTTTGTTTAAAGCGCGGACCCGATTGTAATATACATTGCATTTAAATGTTTGATCGCGCGTTCCAGCACATTATAGTGGGACCCGATAATTTCATATTGACTTTGTTTTAAGTCTTATATAGTTTTGTTGTAATGTTTTTTTATATACGGCATATATAAAAAGCCAAAAGGCTTGAGAGCCTGCGGTAAGGTTATTTTTGCATTGTTCTCGCACAGCAGCGTGGAAAGAAAAAAAACACACAGCAGTGTGTTGACTGTTTGAAGACAGAGTATTATTTTTGAGAGAGACAGAGAGTTTTGTGCACTGCGTCTGTAGCAGTCACCATTGTTGTTATCCCTCTCTGAAGAGGAAGAATTTGTAACAGTTTTGAAAGAAACAAAAGTTGTTTTAAAAGTCTGAAAACTCTGTCTCCTGTCAATTTTTTTTACTTCTCTGTGTTTAGGAGGAGAGCCTATTCTCTTGACTTGGAATTCTCAAAATTCCAACATGGTATCGGAGCTAGTCTAGGCTCTTTGAAGATTTCAAAGAAGCTGAAGAAGAAGACCGGTTGCAGCGTGTTCTCCAGCAGAGTGAAAAGCTCAACAGAGGTCAAAGTTCAGGTATTTCTCAAAGATAATAGTGTTGATTTGTATTTAAAAAGGAGTTTGTTCTTTCAGTAAAGGAAAGACAGTTTGTTTAAAGTCTGAGTTCAGTTTAAGAAGCAATGGCTGGACCAAGCACTGGTATGAATCTTGGAAGTGTTCAGCTTCCACAATTTAATGGAAAGAACTATGATTATTGGGCCATTACCATGAGAGCCCTGTTTGTCTCACAAGACTTGTGGGAACTAGTAGAAGATGGTTTCACAGAACCTGCTGATGAGTAGGCTTTTAATGCCTTAACTCAAGCAGAGAAAGATGTATTGAAGAATAATAGGAAGAAGGATGCCAAAGCTCTCTTCTGTTTGTATCAAGCTGTAAATGAGAGTGTGTTTCCAAGGATAGCAGCAGCTAAGAAATCCAAGGAGGCATGGGAAACTCTGAAAGTAGCCTACCAGGGTATGGAGAAAGTGAAGACAGCAAAACTTCAATTGCTGAGAAGAGATTTTGAAACTCTTTGCATGAAAGAGTCAGACAGTGTTGACACATTTTTCACACATGTGATTGGGATTGTCAATCAGATAAGATCCCATGGAGAAACTCTTGAAGATAGAAGGATTGTGGAAAAACTTTTGAGATGCTTACCCTCAAAGTTTGATGTTATTGTAACCACCATAGAAGAGACCAAATATCTCTCACTGTTCACAGTGGATGAACTTCATGCCTCACTGATAACTCATGAAAAAAGATTGAGCAGAGATGAACACTCATCTCTTGAGCACGCCTTCAAGACCCAGATGCCTTCAGGAAGAGGAAGAGGTCAAAGAAAAGGAAGAGGAAGAGGCAGAAGTCAGAATAGAGGTGGAAGGGACAGCTTTTCACATTCACATGGAAGGAGCAACAGTCAAAGCCAGAGCCATGGCCAATGCAACAGCCAACAAGGTGGACATCAACACCAACATGCTCA